>CM077092.1:71546135-71986761 GCA_039513925.1 Platanthera zijinensis
AACAGATAATCAATCCTTGACAAGGGATATCTATTCTTAATTGTCACCTTATTCAACTCTCTATAATCGATACAAAGCCTCATTGATCCATCTTTCTTCTATACTAACAACACAGGAGCACCCAACGGAGAAGAGCTTGGTCTAATAAAACCACACATCAGCAACTCAAGGAGATGAGTATGCAACATATCCAACTCACGCGGAGCCATACGGTACGGTGCTTTGGCAATAAGACGACTACCTGGCTCGAGGTCTATCACAAAATCTATCTCCCTCACCGGAGAAAGTCCTGGAAGGCAGTCAGGAAAAACATCTGGAAACTCTCACACCACTAAGATATCCTAAAGATGTGGAGTAGCAAAAGCAGTTTGCAAAGTAGAAATAGAAACCAAAAACGCCTCACAACCGGACTCTATAACACGACAAGCATGTACCGCAGAAATGATAAGGGAAACCCTGTCCTGAAATCCATAGACGCTCATAGGTTGGCCATTCTCCATCCTAAAGTCCAATCGCTTTTCCTTGCATTGGATGACCACATCATACTTGGATAGCCAGTCCATACCCAAAATCACATCAAAGTCTGCCAGATCCAACACCATCGAAGCTACAAAGGCTAGGAAATCGCCCAGGTAGATAGGGCATCTCAGAACTCCTTAATTAGATATCACCGAATCACTGGAGGGAAACCTGACTTTTAAGGAGTCTCTTAACTGATCCATGTTCAAACGATAACTATCTACGAACCTCCGAGCCACAAAGGAATGAGTGGCGCCCGAATCAAAAAGAACGCGCGCCCACCTATTCCGCACCTTAAACTCCCTTAAAACTGTAGTATACGTAACTAAACGAACGAACTTGGGCAAACAAAAAGAGTGAAGGAATTTAAACTAGGTTCTAACCTGATATCCCTTGCGTAGAGGTTTGAGCTTCCTCACTGGTCACTACGTTCAGCTTTACTTTTCCTTTGTCCTGGTTTGGTGGCGGCGGTAGAGCTCAAAGCGGGGCTGGCTGTAGTGGGGACTGAGCCTTGGGGCACAAAGAATTTAATTGCCCCTTCACCCCGCACTGGAAGCAAGCCTTATCCTTTATACAGCAATGACTCAGGTCATGTCCCTTCCTAGAACAGAAAATGCATACTAATTCTCCCTTAGGTGCTCCTTGGATAGTGTGCACCTGCTACTGCTTCAGGTTGGCAGTCCTCTTGAAACACCTTTCGTAAGGGTGGTCAGGTCGGCCATAGAAGCTACATATTTCTCCACTTTTCTTTTTTGAAGAAGGGTCAAATGCCCTAGTGCTTCCATCCTCAACACCCTTCCTCTTCTCTTTCCTTGCCGCCACACATCGATTCTCTGCGTTCTCTATCACCTCAACATTTAGTACAGCTTCCACTGCCACAACATAACTGTCAACTCCATAAGAGCATGCCCACTGTTGGACATCGCTTTTTAGTCCTCCCAGAAAATGTTTCACTCTACCCTCCTCTGAAGCTACAAAATCGGAAGCAAACCTACTCAGTTTGCAAAACTCAATCTCGTACTCGCTCACTGAGAGTTGTCTCTGCTTAAGATACAGGAAGTTATTCATCAGGCGGTCCTGCTCGACTGAGGGTAGAAACTTCTTCAGCACCATCTTCTTAAGAGATTCTTAAGAACAGCCTTCCTTCAGACTCTCCCTTTCCCGAATCCACCAACTCTGTGCCAAGACTTTTAACTGATAGGCTGCAATCATTACCTTCTGGGCTTCTAGAATTACGAAATATGTAAACATCTCCTCGATGGAGATGATCCAATAATCAAAAATCATAAAGTCAGCACTCCCGTCATAAGTAGGAGGTCTCAATCGCTGGAAATGCGAGATAAAATTCATCTTTGGTTGTAGCGTCACAGGGGGAACCAATAGAGCAGGTACATTGGGTACAGCTTGATCCATGGTAGGATCTTGCACTCTGGGTTGCTGCATGGGAGCGGCAGACAATAAAGTTTGAATTTGCAATTGCATCGCAACTACTTGCCTCGACAAAGCCTCGTTGCTCTAGCACAACCTCTCGATCAACGCATCACTCTGTGCACCTAACGACTCACCCTCTATTTGGGGAGTCGACCTCGTCACAATACGCTTTGGCGGCATTTCTAAAAAGGCAAAAAAAAAACCATCAAAATCCTAGAATACCACTAGGCCACACGACTAGTTCAGACCATACTTAAAAGAAACTTGCGTATGCTGCAACTTGCTCTGGGATTTTATAATGATGTTATATCCTACTTAGGATGACATCCTCTCATCCTATTTACTCATGTGCCTATGATATGAATGCATGAATTCTTCTTTCTTCTTTAAAATCATGTGTGTACATGTGTCATCATGTAAACCTTAACTTAGCATGTGTGCTTAAGCGATGATATGTTATGTATGTAGTGTTATGCATTCTAGAAAGTCCTTAATGTATTCAAGTGCGGCGTACACATGAAATGTTATGCATCTCATACTACATAACATCGCATGCAATGAGAAAAGAAAACGTGCTAATTGGCATCCATGTGATGGTTGTTATGCTTCCCATACTACATAATCGTCACATGTTGCCTCTTATGGTGGATCCATATTCAAACACATATTATGCATCTCATACTACATAATATGCCCCATGCACTTCTTATCATGCTATGAGTGTAGTGACTATGTTTCGGCTAAGACGTACTGATGACACATCGGTGTGTGTATGAAATGTCTCTAAACAATTAACACTAATAAAGGAAGGTTTCCCGACCAATTGTCAATCAACCTCGCTCTGATACCAACTATCACAACCCGCATTTCACCATATTTAATAACTTATCAGAGTAAGGGAAAATGCACGTCATGATGCCACGTCAGCAGGGGATAACTGCGGATGCTCAGGCAAAACTCCTACTTAATGCATAAAGAAAGATCTTAAGGTTATTTAGAGGAAAATCCAGTCTAAGTTAAGCAATTAGCCATATCCCTCGGCTTAGTGGTTCAACAAGTCCACGAATCAAAATATGATTATACGCTGTGGAAGATACTTGTTTAGATATACTCCAACAACCTACATGAGTATAAACGTCCCCAAAGGACAACAGATGCTATACAAGGCCCTTGATTTATAATAGTAGTAAAGATAGCTTTTACGGTCGCTAAATATAACAAGTTAGAGTTTTAAATTATGCAATACATGGAGTAATAATAGTAGATTTTATATTTGAAAATAACTATCATGCATTCCTAGCATAAATCATCCCAGAGAGCAAGTAATCCATCACAAAGAAAATAACTAGCAGCTAGCATAATATCAAAAACAATCTATCCTATGGGGATAAACAATCTGACACGAACCCACATAAATGAGAAGTATGTCCGAACTAAACAAACAAACTAAAACAACAAACTACCTTGCTACGGCGAGGCGAAAACTACAGCCAAAATTGTTTCCCAAAAACTCCAAAACCAGCTCCGCTATCTGCTACTGCTCTGAACCTGAGGCATTCCAATGATAGAATACCTCAGCAAGAATGTATAAATAGTATCAGAAAGATAAGATAAAATAAACAAAGGTCAAAAGGGGTACCAACTCAAGACCAACAGTACTTAAGTAAAGTACAAAAGTAAAGCATCAAATATAAGAAAAGAGAACACTTACATGAATCATCATGTACATCGATAAATACACTAGATGCACAAGGCTATAAGGTGATAAATATAAGTAAATACTAAGGATGGAATTGCACAACCTTTATTAGGCACATGTGGATGACTCTATCGAAAAATACGGGCGAGGTGGTCACTCAACTGGACCCACCCCTCACGAATATAATATCTTTCTAACTGCGGGGGATTCTCTTACCCTCCACCATATACCGCAGATACCCAAAAACTCGGTAGACTTCCACGTGGTACCAATAAAGGGAACAAATCTTGTGGAGGTGGTTATGTCCACTAACTCCCGCAATCAAAAAAAGCCAAAGAAATCACAACACATATATCTCGAGACTTGGCACATCGAATTCTAAAAGACGAGGTTGATCGACCTCTAGGAAGTGTTACAAGGCCAAGATCAATTCTCACACAATCAACAATGATGTATAAAGCGATTAGAGCCGCTAATAAAACACTTCAAAAATGAATAAACATTGCCTGACAAATTTTAGGTTTACCATCACAAGATCTTATAACATCAAATGATTATTAAGGAAGATTAATTAATTTGATACCTTGGGGGGCAAAAATGTTGAAATTTAACAAACATAAAGAACTTAATAGTTACCATTAACCGAAGAAGAGGAAACGAGGGTAAACCACCACTTGCCTTGGTTTTACCGGAAATGTTTACCGAATTTCTCCACGTCGCAGATCGGGGCAAAAGAAGACGGGAGGAGTCGAAATCTGAGCAAAAATGGCTGAAATAGAGGTTAGAGTCGAAAAACCCTAACAATAAAACTCAAGGAATGGGGAAAGTTTTACCACGATGGCATAGCTCTCGATGAGAGCTTTACAGATCAACGATCAGTTCACGATTTCGAGCACCAGAGCACAGTCGGCAGTCACCGGAAGGAGTACATACAGACAACCTCTTACTCACTCGCCCCGCTCTGGTTCGGGAGATCGACAAGAATTTCGATCGATTAATAGATGAAGAAGAAGTAGGTATTTATATTTAGGGTCAAATCAGAATAACCGCACTTAATAGAAGAATTGGGGTCTGGTGAACCTGGTTTCTCGAGAAGGAAGAAGGGACTACTCGAGTGCTGGAAGGACTACTTGAATACCAGGGAAGGACTACTCGAGTACTGGAAGAACTACTCGAGTACTGGAAGGACCACCAGAGTACCAGGGAAGGACTACTCGAGTATAGCAAGGGCTACTCGAGTAGTACAAGGGCTACTCAAGTAGAAGAGAAGACCTTACTCGAGAACAGGATAAGGCCTTCCAAAGAGCTAGGGGATTACGCGAGTACTAAGGGACGATTAATCGAGTACTGGAAGAAGATTACTCGAGTACTAAGTGACGATTACTCGAGTACTGGAAGAAGATTACTCGAGTACTAACAGAAATGCCTCTCGAGAACCAGGCATGCTCTACTCGAGCACTGAAAATAGGTATCTCGAGTACTAGAGGATAATATTCGAGAACTCTATGTAACATCCCATTTCCAACTAGACCCCTAAGAGTGGTTTTGTCATGACAAAACCCTAGGAAGCCCAAGAAAGAGTCAAGTGGACCTGGTGGTGTGGATAGGGGTACTATGGTCTACAAATAGTAAATTCCAAAACCTTGGTTTAAGGTGATCATGGGGCTTCACAAGACTCCAAGACCCCACCCATACCTTTATAACCATAGTGAGGGGTCAATGGGTCACTAAGGACCCATGGGAGGCAGTCAAAGGGGCTGAGTTGACCAAAGTCAACTATAACCCTAATTAGGTCGAACTGGCCTACACAAGGGTCAATTGCAGTCCCTTAGCCAAGTGGACCCCACACATACCCTCATAACCCTAGTGAGAGGTCAAAGGGTCACCAAGGACCTATTAGGACCAATCAAAAAGGCTAGGTTGACCAAAGTCAACTCTTGACCTAAAATGGTCAAAGTGCCCTAGTTAAGGGTCAAGTGACCTCCAAGGGCCAATCCAACCCCACCTTGACTTTAGGGGAGGCCAATGTGTCACTAAGAACCTATTGATGTTGACCCAAAAGGTCAAAAAGGTCAAGTCAACCCGAAGCCCACTTGGAGTCAAACCTAGCCAAATGGGCTAACTTGTGCTCAAGCCCATTTGCAATTGGGCTAACCTTGTTCTAATGAAGGAAATAGATTTGTGGGCTGCCATGGGATAGGAAGGAGACAAATTTCAGGCTTGGTGACTAGGAGAGAGAAAGCCACCCATGGAGGAGAGAGAAAGAGAAGGAAGAAGAAGGAAGGAAGACTTTGTGCTCATCCTCCACCTCCCCAACCTCCTCCATTCATTGCATTAGGACCAGGAAGGCAGCCCCAATCCAACCAGCCAATCCTTGACTGGTTGGAGTCATGGCTTCTCCCCTACCAACCATGGCCGCCAACTTTGACCTTGCCCAAAAAAATGGCAATGCATCCAAAGCCACCTAACACCCCAACTGACCCTATAAACTCCTTCAGTAGGAGGAGGAGATCATTTTCGAATTGCTAACTGGAAGGAAGAAGGCTGCCCACCATGAAGTTTCAGAAATCCGACCACCACCGCCACCATGGTTTCCCGCCGCTCCACCCGCATCCAAGCTCGTGTGCAGCTCCTCCCCTACTTCTTCTTTCATGTATAGTTCATAGCAATCGTTTAGGGGAGATATCGAACTCAAAGGAGTGAGATCAGGTGAGAGTTTTCATAATTTTCCAAAAAATCATGGTGGTGGGTTCGCCGGAAAACACCACCTCCGGCGGCCAAACCACCGTCGGGCGTTAGCCACCACCTCGACGGAGGTGGTGGTGGCGGTGGCTGGCCGGGAAAGTGGCCGGATGGCCGGCGGTGGCTCACGCAAAGCTACAGGAAGCATGGCGTTTTCGGGTTCTGTTTTTACGTTTTATGGAGAAGATGAACAGTGGTTATCATTTTAATATATTAATTATTATATTTATATATATAATATAGTTATTTATTAAACCCTTTAACCGACATATTTTGATAACGTTAAACGAGGCACTTAGAGGTTAGATCAGGAAAAACTGTTAACATGAAAATTGTAGATCTATGAGTCTACTTTATTTTAAAATTAATTTGAGTCAATTTAGAGTCCTGGTTAGATCACAGCACTCATTTTGGCGAGATCTAGACATAGGGCTGACCAGAGAATGAATCGGACGCCCACTCCAAATCAGACCTCCAAATGACTTGAAATTTAGGGTATGGGCTATTCTTATCTATATCTAGGACATATCCAAAAATTAGAATTTTTGGAGAACATTTTTTTATAGTTTTTAGAAAAATTTAATAATCCATGAATAAATTATTTAGGTGTCCCAAACATCTCAAAACTCCACCAAATTTTGGCGGGTGGTCTTATAGGGCATGTTATGGCTCTGGTAATAATTTCACCTCATTCAAAGGTGTTTTGGGTAGGGAATTATCTATCCCTAGTTCTACCTTAAAGAAGGATTTTTAAGTAAAAGTGTACTTGAGGTTTTGAGTGGTCAACTCACCTCGACAGAAGCTGATATTTTGACCACTGACTTGGTATGATCATTATCACCCCCTTAGGGAAAATGGGATGTTTTAGGGTTGATTTTACTCTAGAATACAAACTCAAACCCTAAGGAAGGGCTTTTGAGAGTTGTGAAGGACATAGGGGCAAATGCCCTTGTATGACCTTGAAACTCAGTAGAGTTGATGTTAGCATAACTTAAGTCCTCTGGAAGGAGTCTTAGAGGATTTGGAGGCAGGTAGACACCTCAAAACCCTAACCCTAAATTTAATGTAGAAGCTCAACTTTGAAAGAACCGTCACTAAACCTTATTTAAAGGTTGTGAAACTTGGGTGGGGTAAGTTTTAGACTAGGAATCACCCTTAGTAATTTATTTAGGATTTTATGGATTATATTTCAAGTACATCATGTGTTAAGTAACAATTTGCTCAAACAGGTGCTAGAATTATTTTGATTACTCTGTTTATTTGAATCTAATGAAATTTGGTCAGAAGATGCTTTATGTCAATATTAATATCCCTGAATTTTATTACAAATTTTAGTTGACTATATCTAGCACTTCCTTCACAAGTTTTTAAAAGGAAAATTATGGCCAATAAATCATTTAGAGCAAATTACTTGCTGGGAAAATTATGAAACCTAACCAATGATGTTTTCAGTTTAATATCTAGATGTATAATTTTATTCATGATTTTTAGGGGAATATTTACAATACTTCATTCACAAACATAGCTCTTTGAGATTTTAGTAAATATTTATTGTAGGGCTCAATACCCATTGAATAATTATGAAATTTGGCCAATGATGTTTTTAGGACAGTATATGCGTTAGAAGATTAATTAAGAATTTTTGGATGAATATTTACTACACTTACTTCATTAATAAAAGGAAAAAGGATTTATTCTCAAAATTAAATTAGAGTCATTAGAATATTTGAAAAATTGTTATATCTTGGATTTACTGTTAAATGGTAGTTTAGAATTTATCATGAATTTATGAAGCTTTATACATCTCTAAAAAGTGCACTTCATGCTCAATGGGTAGCCCTTAGAAGCTTTACGGAAAATTAATTAAATATCAGAATAATTAGGAAAATTATAATCTTCTGGATTTAGTCCATTTGTGTCATGATAAGTCTCCAGAAAATAATTTAGGGCATTCGGATGATTATTTAGAATATCTCCTATCCGGTTCAACGTATCGTCTAGGTTGGTCTGCATATAGCAAAATTGCTAAATTGCAATAAAACATGATCTGGGATAATTATTGGAGTTAGCCATTTTGATTGGGTGGTTAGATGTGGATGATTTCACAATAAAAAGATAGGAAGAGTAGTGAGAGTTGGATTGGCTAGTGTTAGGTGGTGCTCGTGATCGACGAAAAATCGTCTTTCTCGTAGTAAGGAAGAGTCAAAATTTCATTAGGTTGGGTGGTGCTGTTGATTGTGACGGACGGGTTAGTCCGGCGAGCTTTGGCTCGATTGTGGATTATGAGGGACGGGATGGTCCGGGGGAGCTTTGGCTCGGTTGTTGACTATGACAGACATGATAGTCCGGGGAGCTTTGGCTCGGTTGTTGACGGACGGGATAGTCCGGGGAGCTTTAGCTCGGTTGTTGGTTGGACTCATAACTATTGCATGTGCATAAAAGGTATAAGGTGGTGGGTCTTCGGTATTGGAGGGTCGATGCACCGACGCCAATACGCTGACTCGGCAAGTGTGGTTAGCACTTCGCCAAAAGAAGTCCGGTGCGCCAGCCGGCAAGAGTACGCAGGCGTCCGCTTAGTGCACCAAGCGTTGAGGCGTACGATAGGTCTGACCGGTAGTGCTTTACTGGTTTAGAGGTGGGCGAGTCCCAACCCACCGCTTCCGTCTGCCACTATGGAGGTATCCTGGGAGGTAACGGCTCCAAAAGGGGGAACTAAAGGTCTGTGTACACAGAGTCGAGTGGGTGAGTTGCACTTGCATGTTCACATCATAGCATACTTGCATTTCATAGCATAACCATTGCATATAACCTGACACCTAATGTATAAGCGGAATGGGACGCTCTATACATTAGGCCTTGCAAAACGACCCCTTGGCCTATAAGTTCGTGCGAGCGTGCTTATAAGTCCAGGTTCTCTTTCAGTATTATTTATATGTTATGCCTGCTAGTAAAACCGACACCCTATCGTATAAATCGGTATGAGACTTTTTATACGATAGGAGCCCTGCAAGAGATCCCTTAGCTTATGAGTTTTCACATAAGTTAAGCTTACTTATTTAATTTTGTATATTATCATGCTTACACTGTTAGTTTAGTTCCGCTGCCATCTGCAATTTGACTATTCTCCACCTTCAAGTCCTTCCCTTTCCTTCTCCCCGCTCGGTACTTAGGAGTCATGGGGGAAGGGGTGGGGGACGATAGGACTTAGTCTTTTAGACTAACGGTTTTCGAACCACATCATTTAGGGGACCACGGAGCCCAGCATGGAGGAGCAGCCCCGGAGGTCGGCACGCTTGGAGATCGGACAGTCTAGTACTGAAGTCCAGACAGTAGGGACTGTGAGTCCCGAACACTAGTAGTTGTATTAGTTTGCTTCCGCGATGAGTGATTTGTAGTGAGGACTTGATGTACCAGGCATAAGCCCGAGATTTTAATTATATGTACTATCTGTGGACACTCCCTTCGTGGAGATTATATATCTATATATGTGATATTTACTGTGGACTTTCTTTTATAATTATGCTACAGTAGAGATCGATTTGGCCGGTAGAATCGGCGTCTTGTAGTGACGACCTTCCCGGGTGAGAAGGTATCACCGCAAGACGGCGGTTCTGGGCCTAAGACCCCAGTGTCGGACAGAGAGAGAAAAAAATGGGGGTCTTACAAGTGGTATCAGAGGAAAATATATCGATCGAAAGGTAGCAGTCCACTAACCCTGGGACACCCCCGCTCGAGTTTAGTTTGAGGACAAACTAAGCAGCGGAAGCAGTGGTGGGCCCATATGGGAAATCACATAAAAATTGTCCACTTTTAGTTAAATCTGTGAGACTTCTTATATTTGACTTCTATTACGCAGCCCCCAGCGCAGCCAACACC
Source organism: Platanthera zijinensis (assembly GCA_039513925.1). Classification (NCBI taxonomy): domain Eukaryota; kingdom Viridiplantae; phylum Streptophyta; class Magnoliopsida; order Asparagales; family Orchidaceae; genus Platanthera; species Platanthera zijinensis. Next base: position 71,556,403 of record CM077092.1, read on the forward strand.
ACAAGGCGGAGTTCAGCAGACTCCGATTATTGCATCACCACCCCTGGTCCCCACTCAAATCCTACAATCGGAGATGGGTCAAACGCTGACGGCCATTCTAGATGCTTTCAGGGCTCAGCAGGTTCCGGCTCCGCAGCCAAACCCGGGGGCCAATTGGCTGAGCATCTTTCGAGGACTCTCCCCTCCATCTTACTTGGGGACAGAATCCGCTGTACGGACAGAAGAATGGCTAGATATTATGTACGAAATGCTAATTGGGATACGGTGTCCCTGGGAGGAGAGGGTGGCCTTGGTCATCTCCTGCCTGGAGTCCCATGCCAAGAGGTGGTGGAAGACGCTGCTGGACACAAGGTTTGCTGATAGGGAGGTTGCGGAAGTTACCTAGGAAGAGTTCAGGACCGCGCTGCTAGAGCATTTTGTTCCACAGTCGGCCAGGGATGAGTTGGAGGAGCGGTTCCTACATCTAAAGCAGGGCACCCGGACAGTGGTAGAGTACCATCGGGAGTTCGACCATTTGGCTCGATATGCAGATTCTTACCAGCTGGACAAAGCGGGATACATCAAGAGATTCTATAAGGGCCTGCGGGAGGACTTGAGGGAGGCTTTGTTGTTTATATCCGACAGGCCTATCTCCCGGATTTTGGAAATGGCAAAGAGGATCGAGGCCGATTGGCACACCACTCGGGGCCGGAAGCGGCAAGTGGAGGATCAGGGCCGGAGAGCCAGAAATGATCAGCGACAAGGTTCTATACCAGGTGGGAGAAGGATAGAGGACCAGCCTCGACAGGAAGCGAGGCAGGAGCCGAGGGAGCAGGTGATATTGGCCCCTCAGCCTCTTCAGATGAGGGAGGCACCGAGACCCGGGGGTATGGCATTTCCCCCACCAGAGTGCTACAACTGCCATCAGACAGGACACATTCGGAGAAACTGCCCCATGAGGGGAGCACCTTTACCAGCACCCCAGGATGCCCCGCATGCCCAGCAGTTTGGAGGACGAGGACGTGGTTGAGGACGTGGTTTTCAGGGTACAGATCGTAGGCAGCAGAGAGAGCAAATTTATGCACTGGATCTGGCTCAGCCCTGAAACCCGGAGCAAGTTATCACTGGTACGTCTGAATATTTTGGTTTAAGTTATTCCTCATGAACTTAAATTTTATATAGAAGTGACAATCTAGGAAAGAAAACCATAGCTAGAATTCTGAGACATTTAATTTTTCCCAAAACCCCAGGAATAGTTTTCATCAGCGGCAAACCCGCTTATACGCTATTTGATACGGGTGCTTCGCACTCATTTGTATCGGAGGCCTTCATAGAAGGATTGGAAGGCGTGGAACGATTCACGGGTCTGATGATGAGGATACGACTACCCGACGGATCAGAGTTGTTCACCTCTGCCCACTGCAACATGGAGGCGGAGATCGGCGGAAGGATATTTGAAGCTCCAGCGACAATCATAAAGATGCCAATCTTTGATTTGATCCTAGGGATGACGTGGTTGAACTGGAATCATGCTCAAATTGACTGCACGTCCAAAAGAGTTACCGTAAGACATGGGGATTCCTACCTCGTCATTGAAGGTATTAAATCTATTCCCCCTCTCATACTGTCGTCTATACAAGCCGTCAAGGCTCACTTACAGGGGGGAGAGGTGTATGAAGTAATATTTGAGATGACTGAGACCAAGGTCTCCACCTCGGATATTCTAGTGGTGCGAGATTTTGCTGACGTATTCCCAGAGAAATTGCCTGGGCTACCCCCGCACCGGGAGCAGGATTTCCGGATACAGCTGGTGCCGGGGGCTAAGCCGGCAGCTAGGGCCCCTTACCAGGTGGCCCCGAAGGAATTGACAGAGTTTCGAAGCCAACTCCAAGAACTGGTGGAGGCTGGATTTGTCCGACCGAGCTCTTCACCTTGGGGAGCCCCGGTCTTGTTCGTTAAAAAGAAGGACGGAACTCTGAGACTGTGCATCGACTACCAAGCACTAAACCGATTGACAGTCCGAAACACATATCCGTTGCCAACGATAGATGAGCTGTTTGACCAGCTAGAAGGTGTGCATTTCTTTTCCAAATTGGATTTGAGGTCTGGTTACTACCAGCTAAGGATCCAGGAGGAGGACATTCCGAAGACTGCTTTCAGTAGCAGATATGGGCTATATGAGTTTACAGTGATGCCCTTCGGGCTCACAAATGCACCGTCGGCATTTATGAGCCTTATGATTCAGGTGTTCGAAGAATATTTAGATGTGTTTGTCATCGTGTTTATCGATGACATCCTCATTTACTCAAGGACAGAGGAGGAGCACACACGGCATCTGACGCTGACCCTGGAAAGACTACGGGAGCACAAGCTTTATGCAAAGATCAGCAAATGCCAGTTTTGGTTGAAGGAGGTGGCCTTCCTAGGCCATATCATCAGTGGTGCTGGGTTGGTAGTGGACCCGGCCAAGATCCAAGCGGTTCTGGACTGGCCACAATTAAAGACGGCCACAGATGTACGAAGTTTCCTAGGACTTGCCGGTTACTACCGGAAATTTGTGGAGGGATTCTCTCGTATCGCCCTCCCACTCACATCTCTGACAAGGAAGGAGGTACCCTTTATTCTAGACCCCACGATGTGAAGAGGCTTTTCAAGAGCTAAAGGGGGCGACTCACTTCGGCTCCTATACTCGCCCTCCCTTCAGGAAAAGAAGGATTCCAGGTCTACACCGATGCCTCCTATCAGGGCATGGGTGCAGTACTTATGCAGAATGGCCATGTGATAACTTACGCTTCTCGGCAGCTGAAGAAGCACGAGCAAAACTACCCAGTTCATGACTTAGAGATGGGAGCGGTCATTTTTGCACTAAAAGTCTGGCGTCACTACCTGTACGGTGTCCACTGCGACATATACTCCGACCATAAAAATCTGAGGTATGTGGACACACAGATAGAGCTAAACATTTGATAGAGACGATGGGTGGAATTTTTAGCAGACTACCAGTATGAGATGCACTAGCACCCTGGAAAGGCGAATGTGGTAGCAGATGCATTAAGCCGAAAGACTGCAAACGCTGGAGTAGGAACGCCGTTGATGGCCTTGGAGTTAATACAGATGTTTGATAAGATGCAAGTATCCCTGGTATTTGAGGATCACCCTGAGTTATACCGAGAATATCTGTCCTCATTAATCGCCACGGATGACATACGAAAACGGGTCAAGGATGGACAGAGACAGGATACTCAGCTAGAGCCGATTTTCCGGTCCTTAGAAGCAGGCACTGCGGGAGATTACACACTGAGGGATGATTTAGTATGCTTCAGAGGACGGGTCTACATACCAGAGGGAGGCCAGGTCCGGGAGGATATCATGATGGAGGCTCATTGCAGTCGATATTCGGTACACCCGGGGATTACGAAGATGACTGCAGATCTGAAGAAGACTATGTTCTGGCCCGGCATGAAGAAGGATATCACCTACTTCGTGACCCATTGCAAGGCATGCCAGTTGGTGAAAGCAGAATGCAGAAACCCCGCAGGATTATTACAGCCACTCCCAGTACTAGAGTGGAAGTTTAATGATATCGCCATGGACTTTATACACGGACTTCCTCGATCAAGGATAGGGAATGATTCGATCTGGGTGATCGTCGACCGACTGACAAAGGTAGTAAGGTTTATTCCAATCAGGAAGGATGACTCGGTGGGCGTGTTAGTCCAAAAGTTTGTGGAGCAATTCGTCCGCTATCATGGCATACCCAAGTCGATTGTGTCAGATCGAGATGGACGATTTACATCCAGGGAGTGGAGGTCAGTGCAGACTTACTTGGGCACTCGACTAACCTTCAGTACGGCTTTTCATCCCCAGAAGGATGGACAGACAGAACGGACCAACCGGACTCTGGAGGACTTACTACGACGCTGCATATTAGATCGCGGTGAACCATGGGAGAAGTTATTACCACTGATCGAGTTCTCGTATAATAACAGCTACCAGTCCAGTATAAAAATGGCTCCTTATGAGGCGTTGTATGGACGAAAGTGCAGGACTCCTCTGTCATGGATACAGGATGAGGACCCTAAGGCGTTGGATTCGGAGTTCGTCGAGGACACCGAGGCTCAGGTAAGATTGATACGAGACAGGATGCTGGAAGCACAGAGCCGGCAGGCTAAGTATTACGACGCTCGACACCGTCAGGTGGAATTACAGGTAGGAGATCAGGTGTTCTTGAAGATCCGACCCATGCATGGAGCTACTCGGGTACGCGGACAGAGGAAGAAGCTCAGCCCAAGATACATGGGCCTTATAGGATCCAGGAGCGGATCGGTCCCTTGGCATATAGGCTGGAACTGCCACCGGAGCTTGCGAGTCTGCACGACGTATTCCATATATCCTCTCTTAGGAGAGCTCTACTACGTCTAGAGCAGCAAGTTACAACCACAGATGGACCGATAGCATCTGATCGGTCAGTTCACCTAGAACCGGTCCGGATTGACGACAAGGGTGTACGAGTTTTACGCCACAAGAAGGTTCCGTTAGTCAAGGTCCTGTGGAGAAATCACGGAAGAGAGGAGCACACATGGGAGCCCCAGGACTTGATGCGACAAAGATACCCGGAACTCTTCAGTCAGGTATTCCTCACAACCACTCAAGATGTTCAATTTACCTTCATATTTTAAACTAGTAGAACTGAAATTTCAAGGATATGGGCTAAACTTTTGTTTATTGGGGTCTAGACTTTGCCAATTGGGCAAATTGGTCTTAAAATTGACAAACACCTTTGAACCTCACATAATAAACATGGTGTCGTGACGTAAAACTTTCAACTCTCATGGGATGTTACAAGTTTCTCGCTCCCTGACAGGAGTCCCCGTAGGCTTAACCTTGATTTCGGGGACGAAATCTTTGTTTTGTTTATTGGGATTTGTAACATCCCATTTCCAACTAGACCCCTAAGAGTGGTTTTGTCATGACAAAACCCTAGGAAGCCCAAGAAAGAGTCAAGTGGACCTGGTGGTGTGGATAGGGGTACTATGGTGTACAAATAGTAAATTCCAAAACCTTGGTTTAAGGTGATCATGGGGCTTCACCAAGACTCCAAGACCCCACCCATACCTTTATAACCCTAGTGAGGGGTCAATGGGTCACTAAAGACCCATGGGAGGCAGTCAAAGGGGCTGAGTTGACCAAAGTCAACTATAACCCTAATTAGGTCGAACTGGCCTACACAAGGGTCAATTGCAGTCCCTTAGCCAAGTGGACCCCACACATACCCTCATAACCCTAGTGAGAGGTCAAAGGGTCACCAAGGACCTATTAGGACCAATCAAAAAGTCTAGGTTGACCAAAGACAACTCTTGACCTAAAATGGTCAAAGTGCCCTAGTTAAGGGTCAAGTGACCTCCAAGGGCCAATCCAACCCCACCTTAACCTTAGGGGAGGCCAATGGGTCACTAAGAACCTATTGATGTTGACCCAAAAGGTCAAAAAGGTCAAGTCAACCCGAAGCCCACTTGGAGTCAAACCTAGCCAAATGGGCTAACTTGTGCTCAAGCCCATTTGCAATTGGGCTAACCTTGTTCTAATGAAGGAAATAGATTTGTGGGCTGCCATGGGATAGGAAGGAGACAAATTTCAGGCTTGGTGACAAGGAGAGAGAAAGCCACCCATGGAGGAGAGAGAAAGAGAAGGAAGAAGAAGGAAGGAAGACTTTGTGCTCATCCTCCACCTCCCCAACCTCCTCCATTCATTGCATTAGGACCAGGAAGGCAGCCCCAATCCAACCAGCCAATCCTTGACTGGTTGGAGTCATGCCTTCTCCCCTACCAACCATGGCCGCCAACTTTGACCTTGCCCAAAAAAAAATGGCAATGCATCCAAAGCCACCTAACACCCCAACTGACCCTATAAACTCCTTCAGTAGGAGGAGGAGATCATTTTCGAATTGCTAACTGGAAGGAAGAAGGCTGCCCACCGTGAAGTTTCAGAAATCCGACCACCACCGCCGCCATGGTTTTCCGCCGCTCCACCCGCATCCAAGCTCGTGTGCAGGTCCTCCCCTACTTCTTCTTTCATGTATAGTTCATAGCAATCGTTTAGGGGAGATATCGAACTCAAAGGAGTGAGATCGGGTGAGAGTTTTCATAATTTTCCAAAAAATCATGGTGGCGGGTTCGCCGGAAAACACCACCTCCGGCGGCCAAACCACCGCCGGGCGTTAGCCACCACCTCGACGGAGGTGGTGGTGGCGGTGGCTGGCCGGGAAAGTGGCTGGATGGCCGGCGGTGGCTCACGCAAAGCTACAGGAAGCATGGCGTTTTCGGGTTCTGTTTTTACGTTTTATGGAGAAGATGAACAGTGGTTATCATTTTAATATATAATTATTATATTTATATATATAATATAGTTATTTATTAAACCCTTTAACCGACATATTTTGATAACGTTAAACGAGACACTTAAAGGTTAGATCAGGAAAAACTGTTAACATGAAAATTGTAGATCTATGAGTCTACTTTATTTTAAAATTAATTTGAGTCAATTTAGAGTCCTGGTTAGATCACAGAACTCATTTTGGCGAGATCTAGATATAGGGCTGACCAGAGAATGAATCGGACGCCCACTCCAAATCAGACCTCCAAATGACTTCAAATTTAGGGTGTGGGCTATTCTTATCTATATCTAGGACATATCCAAAAATTAGAATTTTTGGAGAACATTTTTCTATAGTTTTTAGAAAAATTTAATAATCCATGAATAAATTATTTAGGTGTCCTAAACATCTCAAAACTCCCCCAAATTTTGGCGGGTGGTCTTATAGGGCATGTTATGGCTCTGGTAATAATTTCACCTCATTTGAAGGTGTTTTGGTTAGGGAATTATCTATCCCTAGTTCTACCTTAAAGAAGGATTTTTAAGTAAAAGTGTACTTGAGGTTTTGAGTGGTCAACTCACCTCGACAGAAGCTGATATTTTGACCACTGACTTGGTATGATCATTATCACCCCCTTAGGGAAAATGGGATGTTTTAGGGTTGATTTTACTCTAGAATACAAACTCAAACCCTAAGGAAGGGCTTTTGAGGGTTGTGAAGGACATAGGGGCAAATGCCCTTGTATGACATTGAAACTCAGTAGAGTTGATGTTAGCATAACTTAAGTCCTCTGGAAGGAGTCTTAGAGGATTTCGAGGCAAGTAGACACCTCAAAACCCTAACCCTAAATTTAGTGTAGAAGCTCAACTTTGAAAGAACAGTCACTAAACCTTATTTAAAGGTTGTGAAACTTGGGTGGGGTAAGTTTTAGACTAGGAATCACCCTTAGTAATTTATTTAGGATTTTATGGATTATATTTAAAGTACATCATGTGTTAAGTAACAATTTGCTCAAACAGGTGCTAGAATTATTTTGATTACTCTGTTCATTTGAATCTGATGAAACTTGGTCAGAAGATGCTTTATATCAATATTAATATCCCTGAATTTTATTACAAATTTTAGTTGACTATATCTAGCACTTCCTTCACAAGTTTTTAAAAGGAAAATTATGGCCAATAAATCATTTAGAGCAAATTACTTACTGGAAAATTATGAAACCTGGCCAATGATGTTTTTAGATTAATATCTAGATGTATAATTTTATTCATGATTTTTAGGAGAATATTTACAATACTTCATTCACAAACATAGCTCTTTGAGATTTTAGTAAATATTTATTCTAGGCCTCAATACCCATTGAATAATTATGAAATTTGGCCAATGATGTTTTTAGGACAGTATCTACGTTAGAAGATTAATTAAGAATTTTTGGATGAATATTTACTGCACTTACTTCATTAATAAAAGGAAAAAGGATTTATTCTCAAAATTAAATTAGAGTCATTAGAATACTTGAAAAATTGTTATATCTTGGATTTACTGTTAAATGGTTGTTTAAAATTTATCATGAATTTATGAAGCTTTATACATCTCTGAAAAGTGCACTTCATGCTCAATGGGTAGCCCTTAGAAGCTTTACGGAAAATTAATTAAATATCAGAATAATTAGGAAAATTATAATCTTCTGTATTTAGTCCATTTGTGTCATGATAAGTCCCTAGAAAATAATTTAGGGCATTCGGATGATTATTTAGAATATCTCCTATCCGGTTCAACGTATCGTCTAGGTTGGTCTGCATATAACAAAATTGCTAAATTGCAATAAAGCATGATCTGGGATAATTATTGGAGTTAGCCATTTTGATTGGGTGGTTAGATGTGGATGATTTCAAAATAAAAAGATAGGAAGAGTAGTGAGAGTTGGATTGGCTAGTGTTAGGTGGTGCTCGTGATCGACGAAAAATCGTCTTTCTCGTAGTAAGGAAGAGTCAAAATTTCATTAGGTTGGGTGGTGCTGTTGATTGTGACGGACGGGTTAGTCCGGCGAGCTTTGGATCGATTGTGGATTATGACGGACGGGATGGTCCGGGGGAGCTTTGGCTCGGTTGTTGACTATGACGGACATGATAGTCCGGGGAGCTTTGGCTCGGTTGTTGACGGACGGGATAGTCCGGGGAGCTTTAGCTCGGTTGTTGGTTGGACTCATAACTATTGCATGTGCATAAAAGGTATAAGGTGGTGGGTCTTCGGTATTGGAGGGTCGATGCACCGACGCCAATACGCTGACTCGGCAAGTGTGGTTAGCACTTCGCCAAAAGAAGTCTGGTGCGCCAGCCGGCAAGAGTACGCAGGCGTCCGCTTAGTGCACCAAGCGTTGAGGCGTACGATAGGTCTGACCGGTAGTGCTTTAATGGATTAGAGGTGGGCGAGGCCCAACACACCGCTTCCGTCTGCCACTACGGAGGTATCCTGGGAGGTAACAGCTCCAAAAGGGGGAACTAAAGGTCTGTGTACACAGAGTCGAGTGGGTGAGTTGCACTTGCATGTTCACATCATAGCATACTTGCATTTCATAGCATAACCATTGCATATAACCTGACACCTAATGTATAAGCGGAATGGGACGCTCTATACATTAGGCCTTGCAAAACGACCCCTTGGCCTATAAGTTCGTGCGAGCGTGCTTATAAGTCCAGGTTCTCTTTCAGTATTATTTATATGTTATGCCTGCTAGTAAAACCGACACCCTATCGTATAAATCGGTATGAGACTTTTTATACGATAGGAGCCCTGCAAGAGATCCCTTAGCTTATGAGTTTTCATATAAGTTAAGGTTACTTATTTAATTTTGTATATTATCATGCTTACACTGTTAGTTTAGTTCCGCTGCCATCTGCAATTTGACTATTCTCCACCTTCAAGTCCTTCCCTTTCCTTCTCCCCGCTCGGTACTTAGGAGCCATGGGGGAAGGGGTGGGGGACGATAGGACTTAGTCTTTTAGACTAACGGTTTTCGAACCACATCATTTAGGGGACCACGGAGCCCAGCATGGAGGAGCAGCCCCGGAGGTCGGCACGCTTGGAGATCGGACACTCTAGTACTGGAGTCCAGACAGTAGGGACTATGAGTCCCGAACACTAATAGTTGTATTAGTTTGCTTCCGCGATGAGTGATTTGTAGTGAGGACTTGATGTACCGGGCATAAGCCCGAGATTTTAATTATATGTGCTATCTGTGGACACTCCTTCGTGGAGATTATATATCTATATATGTGATATTTACTGTGGACTTTCTTTTATACTTATGCTACAGTAGAGATCGATTTGGCCGGTAGAATCGGCGTCTTGCAGTGACGACGTTCCCGGGTGAGAAGGTATCACCGCAAGACGGCGGTTCTGGGCCTAAGACCCCAGTGTCGGACAGAGAGAAAAAAAAATGGGGGTCTTACACTCTAGGTCATCTCGAGAACTGAACAGGAAAATATCGAAAATTTCCGATTTATCTTAAATTCTGGAAGAGAAATGCCGACTCTAAGAATTTAGCGAGAGAGACGACCCTATAATCTGACGCACAAATCTTGAGACACTATCAACAAATGCTTACTTAAGCAAAGTCATCATAAGGATTAAAAACACGTGTCGAGACACAAGGATGATCGGTTCGGAATAAAACCAGACGAGTTCAAAACTTCAAAACTCAAAGCTTCCAACATGGAAACATTCAATCTCTTCAAAAAACCAAAACTTGTCAAACAGACCCAACGGATGCTAAAACGCACAAGCGGTGCAACGCTATTCCTAAAAATAAAGTTGGGTAACGCCTTGACGTCATAAATATGACGATACCAAATCAAATAAAATCATCGAAAAATCGGGGGCATTACATCTACTTAGCACAAAACCATTCTTCTGATGATTTTGTTTTGCTTTTATTTCTGTTCTAAACATTCTTTAGAATTTTTAAGGGGTGGGGATAGAGTGCTTCAATCAGGATTGATTGTGCTCATGATGTTATCAACTATATTTGATCTGCCTTATTCACAGAAGTTTTTATTGCAGTTTATCATTTGCTGAACCAACCGATGTTTCTTCCCTGTTACCATATTTTGTGCAGGTCTTCATTTTCTGTCATTAGCATTTTCATTTACTTTTCCTCATTGCTTTACTTATTTAACTTTGTCTGTATATGAAGTTGTTATAGCGAGACTTAAAGAAATAATAGATATATATGTCCAGTTTGCATAATGCCTTATGAACGCAAAGGTATTATACTATGTTGAATTCAATTAAGTTCAACTTTATAGCTTATGTAAACGACCGATTCACTGCAGATTTGCGACCTGCAAACTATCTCAAAAAATTATCTTCAATGTACAAGAACATGAGTTGTACTCTAACTATATTGCAGCATGGTTCTTCAGCTGCCAATTCTGGTACAAATAGTTGTCCATTTTGGCAGCATAGAATGCATTTATATGAGAGCAAAGTTCAATTGGGTTTTCTTTCCTGTTTTAGAGAGATGCTTATTCATGTTATTAATAAGATGCAGACATGGAAGTACCTTCACTAGAAGTCCCATCTCATGAAACAACCATGTTGAGAAGAAGCATACTCATATAACTGGAGATGAAACTTCTATTGATGGGAAACTAAGTTCTCCAACTGATAGTTTTAGAGATTCTGATAGTGGTTGTTGGATTGAAGAAGCGAAATGTGTAAGTTACTGCTTGATTTTCATTTGTTTCAAGAGTAAATCCCGCTGCTGTTCTAAATTTGTGTATGATATGTTTTTGATTCCAATTTTATTATACTGCAATTAGACTAGTGTTGTTATACGGTTCTGAGTGTTGGACATTGAATTATGTATATGAGCAAAACATGGGAGTTATAGAGATGGGAATGTTTAGGTGGATGTGTGGACACATGAGACTGGATAAAATTAGGAATGAATGTATCAAAAATTAGACATGAATGATAACAATTATAGAGAACATGTGAGAAGTTTGATTAAGATGGTTTAGACACGTGCAAAGGAGACTATTAGAGTGTAAGACCGCATTTTTTTTTTGAAAACCCGGGGTCTTATGCCCAGAACCGCCGCTTTGCGGTGACACCTTCGCACCCGGGAAGGTCGTCACTACAATCGCGCCGATTCTGCCGGCCTTTTCGATCACAATAAGTAGCAAGCAAGAGAGTAGCAAGTACACCAAAAGAGAATATCACATAAAATAAAACTCCACGAAGGGAGTGTCCACAGAAATCATCAGAGTATAAATAGTTTGGAAATAAAAGGGCTCATGCCCGGTACATCAAATCCTCACTACAAGATCACTCAAAAGAGGAAACAAAACTAAAACTCTACGAAGGGCCGGGACTCACAGTCCCCGTAGTCTGGACTCCAGTGCTAGACTGTCCAATCTCCAAGCGTACCGGCCTCCTGGGCTGCTCCTCCATGCTGGGCTACGTGATCCCCTAATATGATATGGTTCGAAAACCGTTAGTCTAAAAGACTAAGCCTTATCATCCCCCACCCCTTCCCCGACGCTCTAAGGCACCGGGCGGAGAGGAAGAAAGGGGAGGACATGAAAGTGGAGATAAATTCCAAAGCAGATGACGGTGGACCTAACTAGCAAGTTATAACAGGTGAACAGTATAAATGTTGTCATAGGTATAACAGAAAGGTAAGTAAGTAAGAAGTTAAACCTTCACTTATGTGAGTACACATAAGCCAACGGATCTTTTGCAAGGCTCCCATCGTATAACGCGTCCCATACCGCTTATACGTTGGGGTGTCGGTTATCAAGCAGCAAATATACATATATCAAATTAACCTTAATTTATAAACTTGCCCACACAAGCTTATAGACCAAGGGGTCGTTTTTGCAAGTCCTAAAGTATAAGCGTCCCATTCCACTTATACTTTAGGTGTCAAGGTTGTTATAAATGATTATGACATGCAGCTATATGGTGGGTTATGATGTTCAAGCAGTGCAACTCACACACACAACTTTGTGTACACAAACCTTTAGTTCCCCCTTTCTGGAGATAACTCCCAGGATACTCCCGTAGTGTCAAACGGAAGCGGTGGGTTGGGCCTCGCCCACCTCAAAACCAGTAAAAGCACCACTGGTCTGACCTATCGTACGCCCTCAACGCCTGGTGCACGAGGCGGACTCCTGCGTACTCTTGTCGACTGGTCCGCCGGACTTAACCTTGGCTAAGTGCTAGTCACCTTGCCGAGTCAACGATATCGGTGTCGGTGCAATCGAACTCCCCGATATCGAAAACCCACCACCTTAATCTATCCTATTTTTATGCACATGCAACCGTTTAATATATAACAATTTTAAAGTGTCAAACTCCCGGACTAAACCGTCCGTATAAACCACATCCGAGACCAAATTCCCCGGACTAAAACGTCCGGTTCATCTCCAAACTTCATCCCTTAGAACACCACGGGACAGCGCCCCCTTGAACACCTCGGGACGACTTAACCATTACCAACCCTAACGAATGAGTGTGTGCAACGTGAATCCCTATTAGGCTAATTACTCTTTCGTTTGTTTAAGATTTACGTTAGCCCAGGACTGCCCCCGGCATACCCCGTGAAGGGCTCTCAAGGGGCACTAGGAACCAAGACGGCGGCATTACGGCCCGAAGTTCCCTTTCGCAAGACACTTATTGTTATTGGTTGTTTTTCCCTTCCCCGTTCTCTCTATAAGTTACATCGAACTAAACCTAGGGTGGATTTGACTCTTCACTCCTATGGGGATGGCGATCTTTCGTCGGTCCCGCGCACCTTCTAGAGCGCATCAACTCATTCCTCACCGCACTTGGAACCTCCTATGGTGATTCATCCTCTTTCTTTAAATCTAGCCAACACAAGCTGTCCTTATGCTAACCCAAAACTTATCTTGTTACTCATTTCCCAAAGTTACTAACTACAGACCACCTTATACTAAGTGATGTCTATGATAGGATGTCCTTTGTGTTTTCATCCGAATAGCCTAAGTTATTTTCTGAGGGCCTATCACAACATAATAGAATCAATTCCCGGTTATAACAATTTTCTCAATTAATCTATTAATTAATTAATTTTACTAAAATCCAAGCTCTTCCAAATTTGTACAAGGATTATGTTTTTCAGTCATGTATAAATCATAATAAATTTAAGACAAATATTAATGTATCTAAAAATGACATATCAAAGGTTTGGCAATTTTTCCTATGGTCTAAGGGGCCTGAACTTATTTTTGCAATAATCCATTTCCTTCATGTCTAATGAATAAACTACATCAAATTCTCTTCCAAATAAATTGGATTAATTACAGGATATTAGAAATACCATGAAAACAGTACTGTAAAAGTTTCATAATTTTCCTGCTGGAAATTAATTTATAATAAATCGTTTTCTAAAATCCTAATCTAGCATGCTTGTGAATCAAGTACTAAATCCATAACTCCAAAATTCCAGAGAAAAATCCCACAGATTCATAATGATTTAAAAACACTATTTACCAACTTTCATAATTTTCCAGAGATTATTTATGCCATAAAATATTTTTAGAACATAGAGCCCTTTAATAATACTTGTGAAAGAACTATTCTATTTCATCAACATAAAATTGAACTAAAATTCATGGGCATTCCTACTGACCAAAAACTTCTAATTCCAGAGTTTCAAGGGGGCCTTATTTGAATTAAAAATCTTTAATAAATAAAACATCAAAAAGGTCTATACCCACACTCATGAATGAAGTAATAGAAATACCTATCCAAAAATTCTAGTAAAATTATCCAACGGTCCTAACTACCCTAGAAACACACTACCCCAATTTCATGGCTTATAAAAGAGTTTAAGATACTGTTTTGACCTAAAATCCCTTCTACCCTAAAACTAGGGTTTAAGTTTTGAGGTAGCTACCTACATCAAAATTATCTAAAATTACAACCAAAGAGTTACAAACTCATTAACAACCTCTCCACCAAATCTAAAGGCCATACAAGGTCATTTGCCCCTATGTCCTTCACAAACCCCCAAAGTCCACCTTTAGGGTTTTAACCTGGGCCCTAGGTTAAACTTACCCTAAATCATCCCATCTTCCCTAAGGATAATCTTAGGACCAAAATAAACTAGTGGTCAAAATCTCAACCTCTGTTGAGGTGAGATGATCATACCAGAGTGCAAGGAACCTTCTCACTAAGCTTCCTTCTACTAGGTCAAAACTAGGGTTTAGAGGATTCCTAATCAAAACTCAACCAAATGAGTTGAAATTTGAACCAGACCTAGATACCTATACCAGGGACATCTCACAAAATTTGGGAGGGTTTGGAGGTCCTTTGACCCTTCAACTGCCTTACCCTAGCTTTTCTAGGTTTAGGGCAAAACCCTAGGTTAAACTTCTTTAAATGGGTTCCAATTTTTACAGGAGCTAGGTCTAGGTGATATTAGGCCCTGTCCAAAATTCAAAGCATTTGGACCAAGGATTAGGTGTGGGGAATTTTTCAAAGATCTGCCCTATTTGTAGGACCTACCCTAGTATAATGGCCCTATAGGTCAGAATACTTGTCCTATAATTTTCCATAATATATCAAACTATAGATAATTAAAAAGCCTACAACATTCATGTTGGTCAATTTTGATGAACAAGCCTCCAAAGGGCCTAAGTAATTTTTATAATAAAACTGCCCTAAACATAGGACATACCCATAATCAAATGACCCTACAGGCCTAGGTTC
Organism: Platanthera zijinensis; assembly: GCA_039513925.1. Lineage (NCBI taxonomy): Eukaryota > Viridiplantae > Streptophyta > Magnoliopsida > Asparagales > Orchidaceae > Platanthera > Platanthera zijinensis. The sequence continues at coordinate 71,571,497 of CM077092.1, forward strand.
TCAACCAAATTTTCACCACAGCATATCAAATTGTAGGTATTGAAAGGGCCTACAACTTTCATGCTAAAAACTTTTTCATCAGGTGCCCATAAGGGGCCTAAAATCCAAAAATAGTAAACTGTATATTAAAAAAAAACAGAAAAACAGAAAATAGGATTATTGATCCTGCACGAATCATAAAGCAGGATCGGGTGGCTCCTGTTCATCTTCCCCGATGGAGCCGAAAATAGGGCTGCGCAGGTGGTTTTTGCTGGCTATCTACCGCCGGCCTGAGGCGGCGCCACAACCAGGAAACATCCCCAAATTGTTCCCGGTGGTGGGGGCTATCATTGGCCGGAGCTAGGGCGGCCGGAGGTGGCCGCGCCGCCCTAGCCGAGAGCTCAAACTCTCCAAAAAAATGGCATTTTTCCAAAAACCTAAAATCTAAACTCGGGTTAGATGAGCATGGAATGGTTTCTAAGCATTCCTAGGATCTAAGCATGAGAGAAGGAGAGGAGGAGGACCTGAACTCGGGCTTGGATGCGGGTGGATTGACGGGAATTCATGGCGGCGGCGGCGGCGGTGGCGATTTCTCCTTTGGTGGCTCCGGTAGTGGTTCTCCCTCCTTCTAATGCTTTCGAAATCCATCGCCCTAACTTGCTGGTGAGGTCTATATGGCCAGGAGGGGAGGGGGAAGGCAGTTATGAAAGACACCATTAATGGCCATTAAGGGAGGTTGCGGCCATGGTGGAGGGGGGGGGGGGTGAACCTAGGCCTAGGTTGCCGGGAAACGGCTGGAAACTCCTCCCCTTCCCTAGGGGAGTTGAATTCAGCCATTAAGGGTGGCCTTTGGCATCCCTTTGGCCGAATTCCTCCTTCCCTCTCTCTTGAATTTTTCTCTCTCCTCCATTATCATGAAAATGGAGCTCACTTTCTCTCTCCTAGTCACTAATGTTGACTTGGTCAATTCCCTAGGATATAGGCAGCCAAATATGATAAAAATAATCATGCAAGAGTTAGCCTAAGGGGGAGGGTGGTTTGAGGTTGGGTTAGCCCATCTAGGCTAGGTTTGACTTGATTTGGGCTTGGGGTTGACTTGGTCAAAATGACCACTATGGTTGACCCAAGTGGGTCCTTGGTGACTCATTGATCCCACATTAGGTCTAAGTGGATTTTTAGGATCACAATGCACCTACTAGGCCACCCAAAATCAGAGTTTTGAAAATTACTTTTTGCAGACCAAGTGGGTCTCAACTAGGTTTTTAGGTCACTTGGTCTCCTGGGCTCACCTAGGTTAACTCATATGACCTAGTTATGCTCAAGTCACTCCTAAGGGGGGTCTAATTGGAAAATGGGATGTTACATAGAGGAAATGGGTTGGCGTTGTGAAAGTATAGCTACTAGGTCTGTTAAACGGGGGAAGGGTACACCAAAAAAGACTTAGAATGAAACTATAAAGAAAGTCATGTTGTACTTTGACAATAGTTAGATTATGAATAAACATAGAGCGCAATGGAGACAAATGATCCATATAGCAGACCCCATTATGGTGGGATAAAGGCTTGAGTGTTGTATGTGATTGATTACAGTCCTCTCTGATTGCATTTAACATTGAACATACACGATTCTAAGTATTCTTTAATAAATCTAGAAAGCAGTATTTTATCTGAGGCGAAGTATCCTATTCTTAGGCCGCTAAAAGGATGTCTACAAATATATTATTAAGGGAAGGGCTCCCTGGTGACACCAAGCATCCAAAGTTTAATTATGCTAAAGAATCGAAGAATGATCATTTGAAAAATGTCGTGATGGAAGGGCAAACCGAAGGTGTCAACAAAATATTTAAATTTTGTATACCCAACTACTATTTAAATATTTTTTGAGAACTGTTCTTACTTGCATATATTTTATGTTTCAGTTTACTTGGATGGAAGTATCATTGAAACATGTGCATTCAGTCATTTTTTCAGAACAACTGAGGTGATCATGCCACTCTTGCTTTCTCATTATTATTAAAGTACTTCACTTTTTAGTTGATTGTTACATCTTGGTCAACAGTGTAGTTTACTCATACATTTACTAATCGGCTTATAAACTATCATGGTTTATAGGAAATTTATAATATAAGAAAAATCACATTTATATAATTTAATTTTTCAGACATCTGGAGAAATGCTTCATTATTTGAATGGAAGACAAGTATTTGGAGATCCAGCGTCACAATCCACTGTCCTACATGTGCATAGTAGATGCTTATATTGGTATGCAAAATTTTTTTTAAGATACCAAAAGTTTTGATAAAAAGACTGATCTCTATTTTATTACTACTTTCCTTGAAGATTATTTTCTGTCATTGGCATCTACGAAAGAAGCATGCTATAAATTGAGATTGCCATCACTCATGTATTTCCTTAAATATAGACCTTAGCATCTGCCCTTACATTTTAACATCTTCATTTAAACTTTTTGGCTTTCCGCTATAGATATGCATGAACATAGACATTTACCAGGACCACCCCTATATGTCGCCAACATGAAACACCTACTTTTACCAATTGGATGAATATTATTTAAAAAAGAGCTATCCACTTTTATTCTCACCAAAGGATTGAGGGTGCCCGCTGAAAAACTAAGAACATGATTGTGTGTTTCACTTTGATATTTTTTTTACAAGCATCTAAATTCAATTACAAAAGTGCAGGTTCATTATGTCATTCAAATTGCCATAAATGTCTTTTACTTGTTTAGTTTGCCATGTTTGGTGGTACCTTCCTTTTATATCCCAAACAATGACAAACACTTGAATCATTATCAAATTTTTACTTGTATCTTTTGGAATTCGTTTTAATTTCTTATAATCCATTGTTTACAAGAATATAAGCTTGTTTAGTTTGCAAGAATCTTAGCTAGTGGGCTGCTAAAATTCTCTTGACCATATTTACAGTCTTTTCTGATCAAGGAAATCTATTTTATTTTAATGCAAGCTCTTAGAATTTGATTGAAGCATGCTTCTGATTCGAGTTCATTTATTAGTCTCCTTGCAAGTATGATCTAGGCTCTGTTTTGCACAGTGGTGGCGGTCATGAAAACAGGGGTTAAATTGTCATTTGTTAATGCCCACATTAGAAACTTCATTCACTTTTATGTTCAAAGGGATGATATTTATTAGGTGATCTTTAACGAATGACATTTTAACCCATGCATTTACGACTGCTACCACCGTGCCAAAAGGAGCCCTAATAACTTCCACAATCCACATTTTTTTTATTTGACTTCCAGCAACTGCAAGAACTGTTGGCCATCTCTCGAAGAGTGTTGAGGTAATGAAGTTAGTGAGTAACCTTATGAAGGCTCCTGAAGTGGCTACAACAATGCAAGAATTTAGCAAGGAAATGACAAATGTGAGTCAATTGTGTCTAAGGCCCTGTTTGGCACGATAATGGCCCTGTTTGGCACGACAATTATTATGTCTAATGTTAGTGATACGTTGTAAATATGAAAAGCAAGTTTCTTTGTCTGACGTAGGTTTTTAGCTATAGTCCTGTTAATATTTTGTATAAGAAAATTGGCTTGAATGTATACTGTTGGATAATGTTTAATTACAGTAGCTTTCTTTATGAGCTTGTGTATGCCCTCCCATGTTTGACAGCAACAAAATCTCTCCTCCAAGGTTGGAACTTTTACATACATCACAAGTACACTTATCTTAACAATTTTAAGTTGTTTATTTTAATAGAAATTAACAACATAGAGAATATTTTGATAATATAAATTAGGTGTGTATGGCTGCTATATGAGTTTCCCAAGGGAGAATTTTACGTACGTGTAACTTACTAAAGTGTAGGTGCGGGGCCCTTTTTTTAGGCTAATGTACATTTGTAAATATTTGCAACAATAATTTTAGAAAAATTAATGACCATACGAATTTATAGTTGTATCAATTTGCAATCGTATTACAGTATTTTGAATGTGTTTTTTTTAAAAACATAAATTAGTATTTGCCACGGCTTTTAACTGTGGAAAATATTTTATTCTAAAAATGATGAGTTCACTTTTTGCCAGGGTTTCATACCGTGGCTAATAGTTGGCTTATTTTCAATGACATTTTTTCTCATGGCTAATACTATTTTCTATGGCCAATTCGTGGATTGAAATTTTTAGCCACGCCGACTTTAGCCACGGAGTTTTCTCGTGGCTAGACCGTGGCTAAAAGTTTTAGCCACGGTTTTTGACTTTTCCTAGGGAAATTTGCCCTAGCCAAAAGTCTATTTTCTAGTAGTGTAGTAATATAGGATTTGAAATCAAATTGAGAGTCGATCTGAGAAGTTGTAGAGAAGAATAGTCAAACAGAACCTGGAAGTAGTTAGTCGAACTCAATAAAGATTTCATCGACCTGAACTCCAAGATCGTCGAGCTAAGAATCCTCCTTCGATGAGCTGAGTTCCAAGATCATCGAGCTAAAAATATTCATGCCAATCTGAGCTCAAAGTTCATCGAACAGAGATAGTCCTTCGTCGAGCTAAGTTTCTGAAATAAGATCATAGATCATCGATCTCAACGAGACGTTCGTCGATCTCAGGTAGACGTTCGTCAATCTCAGCTAGACATTCATTGAGCTCAACTCAGAGAAGAAACTCTGAGTTCGTCGATCGTTGAGCTGAGTTCAGCTATCGTCGAACGACTTTCCTGCAATCATTTTAACTGCTTTTCCATTGAAGTCTTCCGTCTCTAAAGTCTTCTGAAGTAGAGTACTGACACTCTAAGTAGGTGCTGCTAACTTTGGCCCTAGAAATAACCTATTACCCTAGACTATACATGTTGGGTCATTCTAAGCAATCCTAATAGTAGAACTTGCCTAAATACAAACTGGGGTTCCAACAATCTCCCCCTATTTAGGTTAGGATACTATTTATAGAGAATAAAAAAAGAAAATATATCAAGCAGAAATAAAACATGTTGGGGTCCAACAACGCCCCCGCTGTGGGAGGTACTGCAAGACCCCCCTCCCGGAACACAAAACACGGCACGAGAGGGGTCTTATGCCCAGAACAGCCGCCTTGCGGTAACACTAGCACTCAGACTAGCCTGTACCACAAGACGCCTATTCTGCCGGCTAACAACAATATCAACAGATAAATGCCAACCCAACCATAATAATATGAAAGTCAAATCCACACCAAGCATATGTCCATAATATCATAAATAAAGAAGCTACAGCAAGCCTCTAATATCAGAGTACGAGAACAGAACTGCCCCGAAGGGCTACAACAAAATCTCTCTCTCACTCACATCTGTAACCGACGGTAGTGACGGTACCGTCCCTTCAGGCCCTGTCAGCCTGGCCTGGCTATCCGTCTGCATAGCCTGTTGCTCCACCTGCGGGGTTTCCTCCTAAAAAGGAATACGTAGCAACCGTTAGTCAAAAATACTAAGTGGTTTCACATCCGCTCCCCCCGCGACTCCTCGGCACCGGGCGGAGAAAGGAACAGGTATAATATGTAAATAACAGTAGTACAACTGGTGAAGTGAGTATACATATTATAAGCAGCAACATCAGTAGTGTATAATAAACAAGATCTTATTTTCAAATCTACAAACTACAGCAGCAAGAGAGTATATAACTAGAACAGTAAGTAACTCAACTTATATGGATGCCCATACAAGCATATAAGTTGAGGGTCGTTCAGCAGAAAGTAACTCATCGTATAGGAGTGCCCATACAAACTTATACGATGAGGGTCTTGTGTATGTAATGAAGTGTAATGCTATGTATGCAATGCAATGACACACCCATGCTCAAGCACATGCAATCGCTATGTCGACACAGACTTATAGTTCCCACTATTCGAGCAGGTAGCTAACCTCTCAGGCATCGACCGTCGTGGCCAAACGGTGACAGTAGAGCGAGCATCTCCACTACTAGGCTGGTCTCCACACTACCTGGCCTAGGCCTCCGTACGCCTCAACGCTAAGAACACAACAGCGGAGCTCACATGTGTACTACGGCTCAGCAGGTTCTCTTGGGTAAATATGCACCAAGATCCTAGCCCCGACTGGCCTATGGTGTGACACGGAAGGAGCCTCGGAAATGAACACGAGGACCAAGCCCAACCGTTCACTTGGCACGGAAGGAGCCTCGGGACGTGAACTCCGAGGACCAAGCCCAACCGCCCAAGGTCTAACTGTCAGCTCCCATCGGTGTGACGATTGGCGAGCCCGTAGACCTGCCACACTATTCTTAACCCGGGATTACGACACCGCGTGTCGACTCACAACGCATGCAATTCCATAATTCATGGCATGGAAGGAGCCTCGGAGAAAGCACGAGGACCAAGCCCAACAATCCAACAAATACGGATGGAGCCTCGGGACGCGAACACCGAGGTCCAAGCCCAACCGTTCACGTGGCACGGAGGGAGCCTCGGGACGTGAACACCGAGGACCAAGCCCAACCGTCCAATTTCATCCAACTCAACCTCATTCCCATTAGTGATGGTCAACACCGCACTTGTTAACTTCCACAATGCTACCCGTGGGGAGACGACACTCTAAGCATTGGACTATCCATTTCCTTCCATCAATCCATTATACATCATGGCCATAGTTTTAATCATTTACAAATCCTTCCAAATGAATTCAACATATTATAGATAATGCGCATAATGGTGATCTACCAAATATAACAAAGCCTTTCATTCACTTAGGCTTGATTCACATCTCGGCATAGGAATTCAAGTCCTCAAACATCAATCTTCACATTACCTCGGTGATTAACAAAAAAGAATTCACCCAACCTCGAGATGAATTGCAACATCTATTCCATCGAATCCAAGTTCATATTATAATCACCTAGAATTGTATGTAATCTGGTCAGCAACTTTGACTGAGGATTCCCGTGGCTACAGGTATCGCTTGAAAACGTGCCACCACTCATTGGAAAGGTAATTTTAAGGGCTACGACTTTCGTGTTTAGTTGAAAGCCCATATCTGGTCACATCATACCAGAAATGCAACTCGAAGTCTGCTGCGTACAGGATACAGAATTCCTGGGCATTAACTTCCAACCACAGCGGATTCAAACGGACTTTCCCAAGGCTACAGGTATCGCATGGAAACGTGCAACCACTCGTTGGAAAGATAATTTCAAGGGCTACAACTTTCGTGTTTAGTAGAAAGCCCAGATCCGCCCCGTTCTTGCTTAAAAATAGCCAAGAAGGTCGCTGCGTGCAGAATACAGATTCTGCACGCATCTTGAAGCGAAGTGAACGGCATCCGTTCATCTTCCTCCTCAAGCAATTTTCCCCAAATCGCAACCAGAAGTTCCTCCACCCTTATTCTCCCTCTTGAGGCCATTTCCTCTTCACGAGACCACCCCTATCATCTCTTTGAAGCGAGGAGAGGTTGAAGATGACTAAGCTTTAGAACACAAATTCTAGCATGGCCTTCCTAGAAAGCTTCATCTCACACATCAAGGCTCTTTTGAGTCGATGTCTCGCCTAAGAATAGCTACAGATCTAGCACCAAGGGAGAGGGGAGGAAACTCACTTCATTTCTGGCATTTCCTCCGTTGCCGGCCATGGATCGCGTTACTCTTCATTGCGGCATCCTTGGTGCGGTTGTTCTTCACGGCAAAGGAAGGAGAGAGAGAAGTCCGCCTCCAAAGCTCGCACCAGCAATCTCCCCCCGGCGATCTGCGATATTCTCCTCTACCCTTCGCTCCTGACGGTTTGCACGATGATGGCTCGGCAAGAAGGATCGGATGCGATGGTTAGGGTTTGGTTTACTCCCTTTTATATTACATATTAGGCTAATTCCCTTTCGCCACGTGTCATTCTCTAATTGGACCGCCCAAATTAGGTTTCATTTGAAGTGACCGGTCCAAAGATCATTTAGCACGAATCCCGAGGTCCTGTTCGGTCCGCCTGTACAAGCCGATGAATCGGCCTAGGCGCAGAAAACGCACAAGTCAAATTCGGCGGGAATCAGCCAGTGATTCCCGTCGATCGGCGAGTATTGGCGGGTCATTCTCGACGAATTCGTCGAGTATCAACAATGATACTCGACGATTTTCCCTTAGCCGTTTTATCGGACATCCTGTCATTGTGTGCATTGAGTATCAGTCAGTAATACTCGACGATCGGTGGGTATCACCGGGTATTCTCGGCGATCGGTGAGAATCGTCAGGCATTCTCGACGATTCTCCCTTAGCCTACTGCAGTTCTTAGTCCGGCGGGTATCGACCACCAATACCCATCGAATCGGAGAGAATCAACCTCCATTCTCGACTACCGACGAGCAACATCCTCCATTCTCGACGATTTTTACCTAGCCGAGTTCCCTCATCTCGGCTACAGGTTGGGGTATCCTTGAACCCAACCCTACACTTATTCAATGCACCTGACACCTCGCGTCAGTGCACCCCGAGCCCGAGTTGATTCTCTTGACTCAGAACACGTGCGAGGGGCCTAGCGCGAATTAGGACGTTACAGGTACGGCCCGAGGCGCTATGGCCCACAGTAGTCGAACAGAAGGGTGTGTCCCCTGGGCCTAACTTGTCGCTCCATGTATCCTGCTGTACAGCTCTATAAAAGAGCGGTAGCGCCCTTCCTAATAGTCCGAGATTTTGGGAGAGTTGGTTGTGCCGTGTTCCCTAATAATGGTATCAAAGCAGGTCACGGGTTCGAAACCCGGGGTTGTTTCTGGGGGGGATTGTTGGAGTCCAGCAACGCCCCCGGTGTGGGAGGTACGGCGTGAGTCGTTATGGCCCACACTAGTCAAACAGAAGTGTGTGTAACCTGGGCCTAACTGGCCGCCCCGTGGATCCTGCTGTACAGCTCTATAAAGGAGCGATGGTGCCCTTCCAAACAGTCTGCGCTTTTGGGATAGTTGGTTGTGCCGTGTTCCCTAACAAAACATTTAGTAGATATATATACAATTGTTCTTTGAAAAATATACAACAATAATAAAATTCAAAATGCATAGGTATAAAATTAAGAGCCTTTCTTTGTAGTATCAGTAGAAGGTTTTGAGAAAACCATTATTCTTTTGGGGTCCTCTTCTTCTCTTTGGCTCATCTTCATGTCTTGAGCACCAAGAATATTCATAGTTGCAGCTTTGAGCATTACAACTTCTGGATGCAAATTCATATAAGAATCAACATTGAAAAGATTTTTTATCTGATATTTGTCCAGTTCCTTCTTTCTATAAGATGACAAAGTTATAAATATAGAGGGATCTTTTCCTTCCTCCTTGTCCTTTCTTACCTAAGATAGAGATATCAGCTCATTAAACCTGGTCATTCTATAGTTTGGATCCAATTCTGGATCATAAGCCGGAGATGGAGGTCTCTCTGGACTTGATTCTTCTTTCTGAACATCTAGAACTTTTTGTTGGCTACTTTGACTATCAGATTGCTATTATTATTTTTTCTATTGGCTGCTAGATTGAGATTCTAACCTTGAAGGTCTTTCTTTGCTGCTATGATTTAGTCTTGAATTATAAGAATAAGAAGAATACCTTTGAGCTTGAGAAATGTTGCCTGCTGATCCTATTGCAGGAGGAGGAGGAGGAGGAGGTCCTCTCCAATACTTCTTTGGAGGAGAATCATTTCTCTTCGTCTTCTTTCTTCTCTTTTGCTCATTCTTAGACAGTCTGATCCAGTAAGGGGAATCTGGAGTGAGTGTAATATTGTGTAGAATGTAGAAGGGAGTATCTGCTGTTGGATTTGGTTTTGGTGCAGCCTTTGCTTGGGCCTTCTTCTTGGCTTTTCTCTTCTTAGACCCAAAATTTTCTGAATCATCAGAATCATCAACATCATTATCTGAATCATTAGCATTATTATCATATAACTCATCAATTTGCTTAAACAAATCAACTTGATTTATAGCTTGAACTTTTGGCTCTTTAGATGTAATATCTGTAATTACTTGAGCCTGAACACTGTCACTTTCTACTTCCATATCTTGAAACATAATTTCATCAAGATCTAGCATAGGGGACTCAGCCCAAGCATAAGTTGGAGGAGAGAGAGCCTTTGGCTCTAAAACATTTAGTGATAAATTCTCCGAAGAAATAGTAGAGGAAATGTTATAGAAACTATTTACAATTTCTTCTAAGACTGAAGAATCAACTGGAGCAGAATAGCAAACAATTGCTTTAGAATAATCAGATACTGAATCAGCTGTATCAAAAACTAGTATATTTCTATGATAAACTATATCAAAAGAATGAAGTAATGAATGAATGTCAACTGTGGGATTAATGATGAAATCACCAAAATGATCATTGCTGTATCAACTGACTCTTCTTCTAAACAAATCATTTCAGTAACATCATCAAGAATTTAAACTATTTTGGCTGCTAGAATTTCTACTCTTGTTGTGGTTGCTGCTGTTGTAGCTGCTGGAGGAGCTTCTTTATTGGACATCTCCCCCTGCCTTGTTTCAGAGAGACCTAAAACCAGGACCCCAGAAGAAGGATAGAAGAGGAGGAAGCCAGCTATGCAGATAGAAGGGAAATAGAAGCAGTGAGAGGGGAAATAACCTCAGCTATGAGCTTCTTAAGAGAGGGAGTGATGAATTGAAGAAGATCATTAGCAATGTCAGAGAAATCTAGATATAGTGGATAAGGATTAGAAATGGTATAGGTGGATTGGTGACCACAGTTGGAATAGAGGGAGAGTGCTTGAGGTATGTCAGAATATACGAAGGTTGGGAATGTTGGTGGAAGATTTTATGCAGGGATGACATCAGGTAGTTCATCTTGAAGAGGTGAATGTTGTGGAGTTGGAGATGAGTATAGATTAGTGGTAGGGGATGACAGAAGTTTATCTTGAATAGTAGAAGTTGAAGGAATAGTGGATGGAATATCAGTAATATGTGAATGTATAGGTGATTGAGGAGGTGGAGATGGAGTGTCCTCAGGAATATTTATTGGTTATTGGCATGGAGATGGTCGTTGAGATGGTGAAACATAAGAGATGGAGGTATATGGTGTGTCTTCAATGACTGTGGATAGTTTATGAGCAGAAGAGGGAGGATGAGCAGGAGCTTCTTCAAGGGTTTGGAGAGTGGCTGTTTACGCCCTTGTGTTCCTTGAAGCTATCCCTGAAGAGGAAGCACTGGAGGGCTTTAGGATTACCCTCTCCCATCTGCCAAAGAGGGTAGAGGAAATCCACTTATAGGCATTGATAAAGATGGTCTGGGAGACCAACAGTTCTGACACTTTTGTTTGGAGGAAGATACCCAGAATTCTACCAAAACTCACATCCTTCTTTCTGATTTTCTTTTTAATCAAATCAAATAGAATACTACCCCAGTTCATTGATTTTTGATTAACCATGGCACTCATCAAAAGGAATTGGTACCTTGTAATATAGTCATGGGCAGAGTGCTTGCCCAAGATGACTTTGCCAACCACATCAGCCAAGAAATTATATTCAACAGTCATGTTATTTTTCAGCAACCTGTTAGGGTTTCCCTGGGAGTGACCCATAATAACTAGCATACCCTCAAAATCATTACTAGATATTCAAAATCTTCTTCCCCATTTGTAAAACCAAAAACTTATGTTAGAATATTAGGGGTAAGAAAAACCTGATGACAAGAGGGTTTGTTTCGGAAATGTTGTACTGAAAACCCATTCTTTGATTTCCTGAACTGGAAGCTTGATCCTTAGGGTATTAAACTTTCTCAACTGAGGAGCCTCAAATAACTGAAGGATGTATTTGAAGATTTGATCTGAATGGTTGAAAGAGTCAATGCCAAATCTTGCATCAAAATTCATTCCAGAGAGGGTCGCTGCTGAAATCGCCTTGCCTGCAAAAGCAAGAGATCAAGTGCAAAAGAATTGGAAAGTGCGGGATGGAGTTCAATGAAAGCCTAATTATAGGTTTTCAGAAGATGAAGCGGTGAACTCCATCCAGTGAAAAAGAAAAGCTTCGAACTAAGTTCGATGAAAAATTTCATGAAGAAATAAAAGCGTCGATCTCAGTTTGACTAGGGGGAAATGGTTCGTCATTCTCAGTTCGACGAAAAATTTTCCGGAGCAAAATCGTCGATCTTTGTTCGATGAAAGAAACTTCACAAAGAGATTTCGTCGATCTCCGTTCGACGAAATTTCTCAAGAAGAGTTCACAGATCGTCGATCTCCGTTCGACGAAAGGTTACCAATTCTACGACCTTAGACAGAAATCAAATTAAACCTTCTCAATTAATCATACCTAACTTATTTAAGAAGAACGGATGTTTCTTTTCATCCAATAGTTTTGTGAAAATGTCTACTCTTTGTAAATCAGTAGAGATAAATAAAAGATTAATTTTATTTTTGTACTCAGCTTCAGTAGTTGATGTGGACACAGAAGTTTATTTCTTACAAAACCAGGACACAAGCCTATCACCAAGAAACTGACAAGTTCCTGATGTGCTTTTCCTGTCAACTCTACATCCAGTATGGTAAGAATTTGAGAATCCAGTTAAGTCAAATTCTGACTCTGTTGGATACCAAAGTCCTAGATTTGGTGTAACACCCCAAAAGACCCCAATAGACTCAACTTGAAATTTGAGTAGCAGGACAGGTTACACGGCCTGGGACACGGGCGTGTCCCAGGGCGTGTCGGGTGACACGGCCTGGGACACGGGCGTGTCCCAGGGCGTGTTCTATTTATTTTGCAAAATTGGCCTATTCCGGGCAGAGCCGGACACGGCCTTGAACACGGCCGGGAACACGGGCGTGTCAGGCTGGACACGGGCGTGTCAGCTGCCGTGTTCCGACCCGTGTTCTGGTTGCAGCTCGATGGAGCAGGAGACACGAGCGTGTCTCAGGTTTGACACGGGCGTGTCAGGTCCGACACGGGCGTGTCGATGACCCGTGTGGTTCAGTCGGTTCAAGCTGTGTGCACCGCTGAAGGGGTACACGGCCTGTGACACGGGCGTGTCACTGGCCGTGTCGGCCAAAAAGTGAAATTCTGGGGAAATCTTGGCCGTTCAGTTTCCTCTCTTTTGATCCAAAGGCTCAGGTGGTTTCTTGGCTGGATAAGTCGTGAAAACAGGAGGAAGAGCCATTCTTCTTTTATCCTTAAGGAAGAGAGAAAGAGAGAAAGAGAGAGGAAGAAGGAGGAGGAGACCAAGCCACCGGCGGAGCTCCCGTGGTTCGATTCGCGATCCGAAGCCGGCGTTGTGACGGCAAGGCTGCTGCGGTTCTTTCTCACCGGCTAGTTTGCGATGGCACCGAAGAGATCGACAAGGGTAACGATCTCCCTCCTTGGACATGTGAAGTCCTTCTTTTCTGCATTGCATAGGGAAAGCCCTTCCCCGCGAGTGTGCGGTGGGTTGTGGTGTCCCTTGGGGTAGATATGTGAAGTCCCCCTTGTTAGAGGCCGGAATTGGAGTACGGCTCTAGGCATGCTGTGTGAAGCCCATCTGGATGGAATCTGGATTGGTGATGCTTGTTTGCATATCGGAGAAGGCTCCGTGATAATGGCTTGTGATGCCTATGGCTTGTGATGCCTTGTTCCTACCTGTTGCTTGGTGCGGCAGGAAGTACTGGACGATGTCCAGGAAATGAAGAGGGTTGGCGGCAACTCTTGTGGCCGTGCGTTGCCACTTTGTGAGTAGTTGAGCCGTTGGGCTGCAACTCGTTGAAAAGGCTGAGTGCCGAACAGGAAAGGTGAAACCGACCCGCGCCTATAAAATGCCATGGATACTTCCGTATTCGAGGTGGCTAGGCGACTTGAGCAACGGGGGGTGGCTGATCCGTACCTGCGTTAGGTCCGTCCGACTTGGAAGCCTGGTATAGGTTTTGTTGGAGCGCCTAATGAGAGTCTTAGGCCCGCGCGCCGGAAAGACTAGAAATGCTCAAATACCGTGTAGACGGTGGTGTTGACCCTGGTATTCCGGTACACCAAAAATGTGCCCTGAGTGCACGGACTGTCGGGCCGGGCGGCCGATGGTTGTGATGGCTTGAATGTGCCTGCGCGCACATAGTTGCTATTGTTGATGCCATGCTTGCAGGGAAAGAATGCTCATGCCCGAGAAAGGGGTAGGATTGTTATAATTGGGTCAGCTGAATGCTGACCGTTGCATTGTTTGCCACCGGTTGGGTGGAATTGTTCCCGTGCAGGTGCTGGAGAGCCAAGTGGTAAGTGATGGGCGGGAGAGCCCTACTGCTGTTGCTGCTGCTGCTGCGGCTAGCCTGGAAGGCTAAGCCATTGTTTTGTTTTCTCTTTGTACTCATGTATGGCCGGCCTGCGCGCCGAGGTTTGTAAAACATGATGTATGTTCAGAGGAATTGTAAGGCCTTAAGGCCAAACTCTTGTGGTTGTGTACATTCCGTGGTATATATATAAATGTGGTTTTATATATTGGACATTCCGGTTAAAGAGTTCAAAGATGTAACTTAAAGCTTCCGCTAGAATGCTCTGAGTTAGGATTCGTATTTGGTTTGGTATTATCCTGTGACCTCACCGTCTGTTTGTGGCATATAGTGTGGGGCCCCGGCCGGACCTTCTACTATACGTCATTTAACTTTTTGGTATCAGCTTTTCGTCGGTCTTCCTCTTTCGAATTCGTGGTCGAATTCTTTTGTGGGGTGGCGAGCACGTGTTTGTGCGACCTGCTGTAACGCTAATGAACTCTGGAATGTCCAAAGGAATGTACAAAATCTTGTTTGAGGAATCTGCGCGTTCCTTTTTGTGTTGTTTTGCTTGCATGAGTTCGCTAATGTGTGTCTTGTCCACCTATAGGTGACACGTAGTGGTGCTGGGCAGTCTGAGCCCCAGCGTTCTGATGAGAGTGCGGCACCAGCTGAGGTGCCAACACCTCCTCCATCTGCAGAAACTGTTCGCTTAGTGGCTGAGGCGCTATTTGCCATGATTCAGCCGACCGGGCAAGCGCAGCCGGCGGTAGTGCCAGTTCGTGTTGATGTAAGACCCGAGCCGGTTGAGGCTGTAGATCCACGAGCAGCTGACCGACAGTTGAAGCAATTCATGAGCTTCAGTCCTCCGACGTTTGCGGGAATGGGATCCCCAACGCAGGCGGAAGATTGGTTATCGCGTGTCAAGAGGATAATGACAGCGATCAGGCGGAGGAAACTCTCAAGGTCACCTTAGCCACCTTCATGCTTGAAGGGGAGGCGCGGTTGTGGTGGGATGAGGTAGAGTTACACCATTTGGCGGGCAGGCAATTAACACAAGTATCGATTGAGGAGTTCTCTCGGATATTTCTGGCGAAACATGTCCCAGCGGCGCAACGTATTGCTATGGAAAACGAGTTCCAACGGTTAAAGCAAGGGGAAGATAGTGTGGATGTCTACTTGCACGAGTTTACCAGGTTGGGACGATATGCGGGAACAATCTTCGCGGATGACCAAAGGAAAACGAATCGGTTCTATGAAGGATTGCGGGATGAGTTACGATTCCTGCTTTCGAGTTCTATGAGCCAAGGGTTCCAGGCGTTGGTTGATACTGCGTGCGCGTTGGAAAAGGACATGAGGCGAGTGCAAGGGAATAAGGGCTTGGTGGTGTCTAAGCCAGAGTTGCAAGCACCTCGCCCAGGCAAGTCGTTTTACCAGAAGAAAGGGGCAAGAGGTCCAAGCCATCTGGGCAAGTGACGACGACCGTTGTGTCGGGAGCGACATCAAGGCCGGATGCTCGTACGTGCTATAACTGTGGCCGGGTGGGGCATATAGCTCGGGATTGTCGAGTTGTGCAGCCCAAAGGGGAAAAGAAGACGGGTGCGTCATATGCTGAGAAGGGCAAAGCGGTGGTGGATTCCTCTGCTTCCCAGGCGCAGCCCCGAATCTATCAACTTGGCCAACAGGAAGCGATTAAGCAAAGTGACGTCGTCACAGGTACGAGTTAAGTTAGTTTACTTGCTGTGCTTTTGGTTTTGGTTTTGTTTAGCTTGTGCATGATGTGTGTGTGCTGCAGGCTTTGTCCTGATTCGGAATAACTTAGCGAGAGCCCTGTTTGATACGGGTGCTTCGCATTCTTTTCTGTCTGAGGATTTCGTATCTCGCATTGGGGTACCGAGTCATGTGACGGTGGATAGTACAAGGGTGCTATTGCCGAATGGCTGTGTGATGCTTGCGGATAGGGCTTGCGATGTGGATGTGCAAATAGGAAGTCGGGATTTCGGTTTGAGTGCAGCTGTGCTACCGTTATCGGAGTTTGATGTGATCTTTGGTATGGACTGGCTCTCGGAGCAGCGTGCCTTTATTGATTGCAACTCCAAAGAGATTACACTGGGCCAGAATACCGGGCTTGTGACGAAGTTCGCTGGTATGCGAGGAGTTGGCGGAACGTTGTTGTCTGCACTCCAAGTCGTCAATGCTGTGCGGAAGGGCGCGGAGTTATTCTTCACGCTAATTCAGGCTGTTGAGCCAAAGGCCAGTGTCGGTGAAGTGCCAGTTGTGTCAGAGTTTGCCGATGTGTTTCCTAAAGATCTTCCTGGGTTACCACCCCAGCGGGAGATTGACTTCTCTATTGAGTTGGTGCCAGGTGCGAAACCTGTGGCCCGCTCTCCATATCGCGTCGCGCCAAAAGAGATGGCTGAGTTGAAAGTCCAACTGCAAGAGTTGTTGGAGCAGGGTTATATACGCCCAAGTATGTCACCTTGGAGCGCGCCTGTTCTCTTTGTGAAAAAGAAAGATGGTAGCTTACGGTTGTGTATTGACTACCGCGAGTTGAATAAGCTGACGGAGAAAAACAAGTATCCGATCCCACGGATTGATGACCTTTTTGATCAGCTGGCGGGATCAACGGTCTATTCCAAGTTGGATCTGAAATCGGGATATTATCAGCTAAGGATTCGGGAAGGTGACATTCCCAAGACAGCGTTTGGAACACGCTACGGTCATTATGAGTTCACGGTAATGCCGTTTGGCCTATGTAATGCGCCTTCGGTATTTATGGACCTAATGCATCGAACGTTCCGAGAGTATTTGGATTTGTTTGTTATTGTGTTTATCGATGACATCTTAGTATACTCTCAGTCAGAAGAGGATCACGCAAACCATTTGCGGTTGGTCTTGCATACCCTGCGGAGGAATAAACTTTTTGCCAAGTTCTCAAAGTGCGAGTTCATATGGACGCCGGAGTGCGCTCGAGCTTTTGAAGACTTGAAGAGTCGTTTGACCACGGCGCCTATGTTGACATCGCCATGTGGTACCGATGGGTATGAGATCTATAGTGATGCATCTGGGAGCGGCTTAGGCTGCGTTCTTCTGCAGTTTGGGAAAGTAATTGCTTATGGCTCACGTCAGTTGAAAGTGCATGAGCGGAATTATCCCGTCCATGATTTGGAGTTGGCGGCGGTAATCTTTGCGCTCAAGTTGTGGCGGCACTATCTATATGGCGTCAAAGTGGATATCTATACGGATCACAAGAGCCTAAAGTATTTGTTGGATCAGAAGGATTTGAATATGCGACAACGAAGATGGATGGAGTTCCTCGGGGACTACACCTTCGAGATTCACTATACTCCGGGAAGGGAAATGTGGTCGCTGATGCTTTGAGTCGGAAGACTCCGGTACGGGCAAGCTGGTTGCAGAGGCATGATCAGCGTTTGATCCAAGAATTGGAGGCAATGGAGATATCGTGTGTTGACAAGGGTGCGTCAACCGATGCGTGCTTGAACTGGACGGAGGTGCAGTATGACCTTACGGACAGAGTGCGGCGAGCAACGGAGCTTGATGAAAGTCTCCAGCGCTATGCTAAAGATGGGCCGGATGATCAATTCTCTTGGGATAACGGGTTGTTACGGAGAAATGGTCGAGTGTGCGTCCCAAGTGTGGGTAAACTGAGGGAAGAGTTGATGTACGAAGCTCACTTTGCAAAGTACTCAGTTCACCCAGGGAGCACAAAGATGTACAGGGACATGAAAAAGCTGTTCTGGTGGCCCGGATTAAAGAAAGATGTGGCTCGTTATGTGGCGAAATGCAACACCTGTGCGTTGGTGAAAGCAGAATGCCAGAAGCCTGGCGGGTTTCTGAAGTCGTTACCTATTCCGGAGTGGAAGTTCGATGATATTTCGATGGATTTCGTGCACGGGTTGCCGAGATCTCAACGCGGTCATGATTCAATCTGGGTGATTGTGGACCGGTTGACAAAAGTGGCGCACTTCCTTCCAAATAGAAGAGATGATTCAGTGGAAACCTTGGCCAAGCTGTATGTGGAGCAGGTTGTTCGACTGCACGGTGTTCCCGGAGCATCGTTAGTGACCGTGATGGACGGTTCACATCGAATGATTGGCGGCTCGTTCATCAAATGTTGGGTACAAAATTGGCGTTTAGTACGGCCTTTCATCCCCAAACGGATGGCCAGACTGAACGAACCAACAGGACGATGGAGGATATGCTCCGCATGTGCGCCCTAGATTTTGGTAAGAGATGGGAAGATTATATATTTCTCGTTGAATTTGCCTATAATAATAGCTACCAAGCGAGTATTGGTATGGCACCATTCGAGGCGTTGTATGGTCGGAAATGCCGTACACCCTTAGCTTGGGCAGAAGCAGGCGAATCGAAGCTGAATGGGAAAAAGGAAGTCGAAGAAGCTACTTCGCTCATCCGCTCTATTCGGGAGAGGCTATTGATAGCCCAAGATCGTCAAGCTAAGTACTACAATGCCAAGCACCGGAACGTGGAGTTCGCGGTGGGTGATTGGGTATATTTGAAGATCAAACCCTTCAAAGGTGTGTCCAGGATTCGGCGTTTGAAAAAGCTAAGTCCGAGGTATCTTGGTCCGTTTGAGGTGGTGGAGCGTGTTGGGGAGGCTGCTTATCGACTAGCACTGTCAGCGGACTTGAGTGGATTACATGATGTGTTTCACATCTCAGTCCTTCGTAAGGCGTAAAGGATCCAGCTCAAGTCGTGGAGGCTGATCGGGTACCGGTCGAGTATGGGCTAACGACGAGGTTAGACCCATTCGGATCGAGGATCGAGCCGAGAAACAGTTGCGGAACAAAGTGATCGGGATGGTCAAGGTCCGATGGGACAATTGTGGCCGTGAAGAGCTAACATGGGAGCGAGAGCAGACCATGCGAGCTGAGTTTCCCGAGTTATTTGTATAACTGTAGACCGTGTACTTTTTGTTATAACAGAGTTATAGCATTGCTGGTTTTCTTTCCTTACCGTGCAAATTTCGGGACGAAATTTTGATAAGGGGGAGAGGGTTGTAACACCCCAAAAGACCCCAATAGACTCAACTTGAAATTTGAGTAGCAGGTCAGGTTACACGCCTGGGACACGGGCGTGTCCCAGGGCGTGTCGGGTGACACGGCCTGGGACACGGGCGTGTCCCAGGGCGTGTTCTATTTATTTTGCAAAATTGGCCTATTCCGGGCAGAGCCGGACACGGCCTTGAACACGGCCGGGAACACGGGCGTGTCAGGCTGGACACGGGCGTGTCAGCTGCCGTGTTCCGACCCGTGTTCTGGTTGCAGCTCGATGGAGCAGGAGACACGGGCGTGTCTCAGGTTTGACACGGGCGTGTCAGGTCGACACGGGCGTGTCGATGACCCGTGTGGTTCAGTCGGTTCAAGCTGTGTGCACCGCTGAAGGGGTACACGGCCTGTGATACGGGCGTGTCACTGGCCGTGTCGGCCAAAAAGTGAAATTCTGGGGAAATCTTGGCCGTTCAGTTTCCTCTCTTTTGATCCAAAGGCTCAGGTGGTTTCTTGGGCTGGATAAGTCGTGAAAACAAGGAGGAAGAGCCATTCTTCTTTTATCCTTAAGGAAGAGAGAAAGAGAGAAAGAGAGAGGAAGAAGGAGGAGGAGACCAAGCCACCGGCGGAGCTCCCGTGGTTCGATTCGCGATCCGAAGCCGGCGTTGTGACGGCAAGGCTGCTGCGGTTCTTTCTCACCGGCTAGTTTGCGATGGCACCGAAGAGATCGACAAGGGTAACGATCTCCCTCCTTGGACATGTGAAGTCCTTCTTTCTGCATTGCATAGGGAAAGCCCTTCCCCGCGAGTGTGCGGTGGGTTGTGGTGTCCCTTGGGGTAGATATGTGAAGTCCCCCTTGTTAGAGGCCGGAATTGGAGTACGGCTCTAGGCATGCTGTGTGAAGCCCATCTGGATGGAATCTGGATTGGTGATGCTTGTTTGCATATCGGAGAAGGCTCCGTGATAATGGCTTGTGATGCCTATGGCTTGTGATGCCTTGTTCCTACCTGTTGCTTGGTGCGGCAGGAAGTACTGGACGATGTCCAGGAAATGAAGAGGGTTGGCGGCAACTCTTGTGGCCGTGCGTTGCCACTTTGTGAGTAGTTGAGCCGTTGGGCTGCAACTCGTTGAAAAGGCTGAGTGCCGAACAGGAAAGGTGAAACCGACCCGCGCCTATAAAATGCCATGGATACTTCCGTATTCGAGGTGGCTAGGCGACTTGAGCAACGGGGGGTGGCTGATCCGTACCTGCGTTAGGTCCGTCCGACTTGGAAGCCTGGTATAGGTTTTGTTGGAGCGCCTAATGAGAGTCTTAGGCCCGCGCGCCGGAAAGACTAGAAATGCTCAAATACCGTGTAGACGGTGGTGTTGACCCTCGTATTCCGGTACACCGAAAATGTGCCCTGAGTGCACGGACTGTCGGGCGGGTGGGGCGGCCGATGGTTGTGATGGCTTGAATGTGCCTGCGCGCACATAGTTGCTATTGTTGATGCCATGCTTGCAGGGAAAGAATGCTCATGCCCCGAGAAAGGGGTAGGATTGTTATAATTGGGTCAGCTGAATGCTGATCGTTGCATTGTTTGCCACCGTTGGGTGGAATTGTTCCCGTGCAGGTGCTGGAGAGCCAAGTGGTAAGTGATGGGCGGGAGAGCCCTACTGCTGTTGCTGCTGCTGCTGCGGCTAGCCTGGAAGGCTAAGCCATTGTTTTGTTTTCTCTTTGTACTCATGTATGGCCGGCCTGCGCGCCGAGGTTTGTAAAACATGATGTATGTTCAGAGGAATTGTAAGGCCTTAAGCCAAACTCTTGTGGTTGTGTACATTCCGTGGTATATATATAAATATGGTTTTATATATTGGACATTCCGGTTAAAGAGTTCAAAGATGTAACTTAAAGCTTCCGCTAGAATGCTCTGAGTTAGGATTCGTATTTGGTTTGGTATTATCCTGTGACCTCACCGTCTGTTTGTGGCATATAGTGTGGGGCCCCGGCCGGACCTTCTACTATACGTCATTTAACGGATGGGGTCGTTACATTTGGACAACCCTTTATATATATTTAAATCCTTTTACTAAATATAGGTGAGATTCTTTGGGATTTACTGGAAATATAGCACAAATATAAGTAGCAAACATAATATCAGGCCTACTAGTTGTATGATATAATAATGACCGAACAATAGCCCTTTATGTTTTCTGATCAACTGGTTTGCCCTGTTCATCATTATCAACTATAGCATTGGAGGGCATGGGTGTTTTCATTACTGAGGCATCAGACATCCCAAATCTTTTTATAAGCTCTTTAGTATATTTGGATTGGGATATAAAGATACCATCAGGGGATTGCTTCACTTGAAGAACAAGGAAGTAAGATACTTTACCCATGCTACTCAATTAAAACTTTGAATACATCAGGTCAGAAAACCTTTTGCAAAGTTTAGAATCAGTAGATCCAAACATTATATCATCTACATATATTTGAACTAGCAAAACCAAAGACTTATGATGTCTAATAAATAAAGACCTATCTATAATGCATCTAATGAACTTATACTCTAAAATAATGCTATCTAAGGTTTCATACCAAGCTCTTGGAGCTTTCTTTAGACCATAGAGAGCTTTATGCAACTAAAAGACATAAGAAGGATGAGTTGAAAAGATAAAACCTGGTGGTTGTTCAACATACACTTCCTCTTTGAGTTCTCCATTTAGGAATGCACTTTTGACATCCATTTGATAGACTTTGAATTTCTTGAATACTGCATATGCAAGAAATATTATGATAGCCTCCATCCTTGCAACAGGGGCAAAGGTATGGTCATAGTCAATGCCTTTCTCCTATGAATAGCCTTGGGCTACCAATCTAGCTTTGTTCCTCACAATTGCTCCTTATGCATCCAGCTTGTTCCTAAATACCCATTTAGTTCTAATGACTGGGTAGTCTTTGGGTCTTGGAACTAAATCCCAAACTCTACATCTTTCAAATTGATTGATTCCTCTTGCATTGCAATATTCTAGTGGGGATTTTGGTCTGCTTCTTTTATGGATTGAGGTTCAATCTGAGAATGAAAGAAAGCATGCATCTGATCATGATTTAATTGATGCCTTGTTTGCACACCAGCTGATATGTCTCCAATCACTTGATATATAGGATGATCTCTAAGTGTTACAAGATCAGTGGGTAGAGTTGGTTCTTCAACCACTTATGGATTTAATTCCTCTTGTGGAATTTCATTAGCCACAACATCTTCAGCATGAATTTCCTAAATTTTTTCTTCACTGTCATCAACAATAATCTGTTGAGAAGGATTTGATATATCCTTTTAGGTTAGGATTAATTCATCCATTTTTTCACACAGATTTTATACCTGCAAGTTTTCTTATGGTAGAAGAATCCTTCTCCTTATAAAACATATTAGTCTCATCAAAAGTTACATGTACAAATTCTTCAATTTTAAATGTTGATTAATTGTACACCCTATAAGCCTTGCTAACTTGGGAATATCCAAGAAAAATTCCCTCTATAGCTTTGGCTTCAAACTTTCTAAGATATTTCTTATCATTATTGTTAATATAACATATACAACTAAATACTTTAAAATAGTTTATTTTAGTTTTCTTCCCTTTAATTAATTCATAGGGGGCCTTACCCTTTAGCTTATGAATTATAATTCTCTTCAAAACATTGTTTGTTATACTTATTGCCTCTACCCAAAAGGATAGGGCAAGTGAGCATCTGCAAGTAATGTCCCTGCAGATTAAATCAAGGTTTTAATTTTCCTTTCAGCTATCCCATTTTGTTGAGGAGTTTTAGGAGAAGAAAAACAATATCTGATACCTTCCTTATCACAAGAATTCTTGTATGAGAAGAGATTCAAACTCAGTGTCATGATCACTTTTGATCAATGCAACTTGAGTAGAGTACTCAATCTGTATGCTCTTAAGAAAGTCTGTAAGAACTTTAAAGTTATCTGACTTGTTTTTCAGAAAGAAAACCAAAGTAAATCTAGAGAAATCATTAATAATCACTAAGGTATATTACTTCCCTCCCAAGCTCTGTACTGCAATAGGTCCAAAAAGGTCAATATATACCAAGTACAAGATTCTTGGTGAATCACTTTTATTAATGGAATTGAAACTATTTTTAGTTTGCTTGCCTAATTAACAAGCCCTGCACAGTCCTTCCTTCTTGTAAGGTCTAGAAGGTAGTCCTCTGACAAGGTTATCCTTAGATAATTTAGCTATGGTGCTAAGGTTTATATGTCCTAATCTCTTATGCCATAAATCAGTAGTTATACTAGTCTAGTTAAAAAAGCAAATTTCTGATTTAGCTGAATTGAAATTAACTAAGTATGTATTTCCTTGTCTATTACCAGTTAAAACAATTTTATTTTTATCAGAAATAATTGAGCATAGAGATTTATTAAATATTACCTGATAACCTTCATCACATAGTTGGCTGATAGAGATGAGATTATTCTTCAGATCATTTACATATGCTACCTTCTTGAATGTGACTGCTCCAATCTTGACATTTCCATATCCTTCTATTGGTCCATAATTGGAGTCTCCAAATATAACTTTAGGTCCAAGCTTTGCCTTGAAGTCACTTAGGTTTGCCTTTGAACCTATCATGTGTTTTGAGCAAACACTATCCAAGTACCAATGCTCCAATGTGGTAGGATAGTTCTTTACCTACAAGAAAGCAAGTTAGGTGTTTTTGACCCAGGTTATCTTGTGTCCTTGATTTCTTTCATAAGAATAACTGGAAATATAAGAACAATCTGGTTGATCCTTATAACCTAATGGATGATATCTCCTAGGAAGAATTGTCTATTGAGTAAATGGATTAACAAATTTTTGTCTTTCATTATTATTCTGATATAAGTTAAAGTTTCTATTTTGAGAAAATGATTTCGACGATTTTAATTGACTTCGTTGATCTGAGTTCGACGAAAAGTATTGATTTCATCGATCTCAGTTCATAGAATAATAATACTCATTTCCTGAATTCCACGATCGGCAATCTTTGTTCGACAAAACATGTTGATTTCATCGAGCACCCTTTCTTGAGTAATCATACCCAAATTCTGGATTCAGAGTTTGTCGATCTCCATTCGACGCATAATACTGATTTCGTCGATTTGAGTTCGATGAATTTTGTTGAACATGATTTTTCTTCGAATTTTTATTTTTGTTCGATTTAGTCTTATTTAAAACCTCTGTTTCATTTTTAGTATCTTTTACCTTTTCTTTTCCTTTTTTAGAAATGAATTTGATAGGTTTAGAAAGAATGTTTTTTTGCAAAAGAGGAGGCTGACTGGATGAAGCTCCAAAGCCCAGTTTGTAATTAAGCCTGACATTGACAGTACTTATGATGTTCATCAATTTGATGCTTATCCCATTAAGGGATTCTTCAAATTCCTTAGCCTCAGTCAGTTTAGTTTACAAAGATATTATTTGTTCTAAGCATTATCTAAATCATTTTTGAGTTTGATGTTTTCAGAAAATAAGTTATCAAATTCAATTTGCTTTTTTCTAAGGAGTTTGATTTCTTTCTCAGATTTAATTAAATCATTACATAATAACTTAATTCAGTTTTAAATTGATTTGAAGTAAAATCAAAAAAAGAGATTATCTGATCTTTTTTGTTATAGACTAATCTTCTGAGTTGTCAGCTTCTGAATTTGCAACTTTAGAGTGGATGCATGATGCATTAATTGCCATCAAGCAGGCCTCTCTAGCCTTGGCTTCTTATTTATCCTCACTAGTATTGGATGAAAATTCTGAATCAGAGTCACTCCATGTCTCAGACAAATCCTCTCTCTTTCTTCCTGTATATATTAGAAGTGGATTTGTTTGAGTGCTTTGAGGAGTCTATCTCCTTCTTTTCTTTCTTCTTCTAAGGACATTCTGGCAATATGTGTCCAGGTTTCCTGCACCCATAACAAACAATTTATTTAGTGGGGGTTTTGTCATACCTGGGTTTGTCTTCATTTCTGGAAGACCTTCTCCTGAAGTCCTTCTTAGCCCTTTTGTAGAATATTTTGGCCAAGAAGACTCAGGAGGTCTTTATTTGCTGGAATAGATTCTTCTTCATCTTAAGCCTGAAAAGCTATGCTTTTCTCTTTCCTTACTGAAGGTGAAGCAACTTGTTTAGCTTCCCTTATCTTGATAAGTTGCTCATAAGACTTGAGCTTTCCCGACAAGGTCTCTGTTGAGATCTCATTCAAGCTTCTGGATTCCTTATTTGGCCAGATCCTAGAGTCCCATGTGTTAGGGAATCACATAAGAACCTTGTCAATTACTTTTGTCAATGAGATGTCCTTCTCTAGGGTTTTCAGCTCATTGAAGATCAGGCTGAGTCTTGTGTACATCTCAACAACTGATTCAAATTCACCCTTCTTGTAATTCTTATATTGAGAAATTAAGTGGGCTCTTCTGTCCTTTCTCTCATCTGTAGATCCTGTAACCATCCCATTTATGGAATCCTAGATATCCTTGGCTGAAGTGCATTCAGCAACCTTCTGGAATATGTCATCAGACATAGTTTCAGCAAAAATGTTCATGGCTTTGGCACCTATAGTTTTCAGTTTCTTTTGAGCATCAGTCCACTCAGGTGGTGGAACTGCACTTGTGCTTGTTGTTCTAGTTGGTGTAGGGGGACACGTCAAAATGGAATTATAGATATCTTCATCAATGGAATTCATGTAAAGTCAAATCCTTGCCTTCCAAAGTGCAAACTTGTTCAGATTTCACACTAGAGGTCATGTACTTGAATACTCCTTATTTTGTGCCAAGATATAAAATACAAACTAGAGTAAATAGGATCTATCAAAGATCTTTTAGTTCAGGTGTTAGCCCGTAAAACCAAAAAACCTTAACCTCTGATACCAATTGAAATTGAGGGATAGATCTTATCTTTACTCTTGAGGGAGGGGGAGAATAGAGTTTTAAAATTTATTAACTTCTTTTTACAGCAGATTAAAAGTTAGTGATATATATATAAGTATAAAGAGAAATATCACAGCACACAAATTAAAAGTAAAGGCAAACTAGATGACACAATGAGTTTATAGTGATTCCCCAATAAACCTGGGTACATCCACTCTTCTACCACCCTGGTAGGAATCCACTATAGGTTTTTGATCTGGTGCCCTACCACCACAAGGTCTATTTTTTAAGAGAAACCTTGCAACCCTTTAAGCATTTGATCAAGTGCCCAAAAACCTAGCTAAGTCTTTTGATCGGGAGACTTAAAAACTAAAAGTATAACTTTTGAAGTGAGTTAAAAACCCTGTACACATGAAATGGAAAAGTAAAAAAAAAGATATTGACTTCTCTGTCTCAATGCTATGAGAAGACTAGTGGACTTTATATGTCAAAGATCCCCTTAAGTTGTATGGATCTGATCAGGAGTGATGGATTTGCTTCAGGGTGTAGGCCTTCAAAAATGTTGCTCTTCAAGCTTTTAGACTGATTTTGTTTGTTTGTCTTTTGAAAGACTGAAGCAGATGAAGAACACTGAGTGCGTGAGAGATGTATTATTCTTCACAATCTGCTAATACTTTTTCACTGATTTACTTCTCTTATGATTGTTAATTTTGATCTGTATATCTCCATATTCATCTGAAAGAAAATCACTTAATATATGTTTCCAGATTCAAAACCATTTGAATTTTAAAATTGTTTCCTGAAGTCCTCTGAAAAAATTCTAGAATCCTGAACGGTTAATTTTTTTCTTGAATGTATTTCCCTAACTGTCCCAGAAAATATGTTAGGGCAGTAACTCTGTTTAAACCATAATTAATGTTGTAAGGTAACGTCTATATTCTTGAGAATATTGACCATTAATTAACAGAGCATTACTAACTTAATATCATAGAAATATAAATCAAACTGATAGACGATCTGAGAAGCTGCGGAAAAGAATAGTCGAACAGAACCTGGAAGGTGTTAGTCGAAGTCAGCAAAGATTTCGTCGAACTGAACTCCAAGTTCGTCGAGCTAAGAATTCTCCTTCGTCGAGCTGAGCTCCAAGATCGTCGAGCTGAAAATATACTTTTTAATCTGAGCCCCAAGTTCATCGAATAGAGATAGTCCTTCGTCGAGTTGAACTTCTGAAATGATATCATAGTTCGTCGATCTCAGCTAGACTTTCGTCGATCTCAACTAAGAGAAGGAACTCTGAGTTCATCGATCTGAGATCGACGATCATCGAGATTAGTTCAGTTATCGTCGAACGACTTTCTTGCAATCATTTTAACTTCTTTTCCATTGAAGTCTTTTGTCTCTAAAGTCTTTTGAAGTAGAGTACTGACAGTCTAAGTTGGTGCTGCTGACTTTGACCCTGGAAATAACCTATGACCCTAGACTATATATGTTGGGTCATTCTAAGAAATCCTAATAGTAGTCCTTGCTCAAATCCAAACTAGAGTTCCAATAGAGTATAAAGTTTGGGTCAATACTATACGCTAAGAACTAGGATGGTGATATGTTACCTACCTAGAAGTTGAGAAGCCCAATCTGCTATTCTAATCCTCTATGGTGATAAGGCCTGTGTGGTTAGCTACCCACTTAACATTTGGATAAGGTAAGAGTTTTGGCATTTAGATTACTTTATCACATCTATCTAATTTAGATATCTTGCATATTGATAGCCTTTATCTTAAAAGTTTTTATTAACATCCTTGTAAGGTTATCTCGTGTTATGAAAAATAACCTTAACTTACAAGTTTTTTTGTGCATTCATATAAGTTAAATAAATATTTTGTACCATAAACTACTCTACATTTACTTTATTCAACTTTTATTAAACTACCTACTCACTATTACACTTTTATACTATAAACACAAACCTCAAGTTATAAGGATGCATAAGCATTCTTATAAGCAAAGTTACTTACGCCTCCCTCATTTCCTACCTACTACATAACACAAAATACTATACTATCACTCGGTTTACTCATATTTCTGCTTGTGTTCTTTGTCCCCCTGCTAACCACCAACTCTTGGATATATTTTAGAAAGAGGGGGAATCAGACTTAGTAAATATAACTAATGGTTTTTCATAAAACCATCAAGGTGCCCCAGTCATAGCAGTTCCAACATCCACTTATTCCAGCCCAATTCTATCCCAAGCCCGAGATCCCTGACATGGATGTAGAGATACCCGAAGTCATGGATCCCACCCCCAATCCCATTCCTGGATAAGAGGGGCACTAAGGGATGTGAGTAATTATCTTTCTCTCATGATCCTCACTTAGTACTGAGGACATGTAGCAGTTTGATAGTGGTTATGTCGCCCTGGGTAGTTTTATTTTGAAGGGCATGTTTAGAACTAATCTTCTACTGTATCACTTCTTTCTTTTATAGATTGGTATTACTGTGATGTGTTGATTACTCGCCTTAGGTGTTAGGTGTCATATGGTGGGGGGTTAGCCTGTTTGCTAACACCACCATATGGAAAATTCTCTTGATATAAAAATTCCCTCAGTTCTGACTAATTATAGAGTGGGGGTTCTGAACGTCTGAATGTGTCTAGTTGTCTACCTAAATCACGTAGAGGGGGGTGAATAGGTTATGTTGGAACACGCTATTACTAATTTGGGTAAGGATCACTATGTGATTAGGATTTTGTTTTGACCTTTTCTGTATAGTCTTATAGGTCAATAAGAATGAGTCTTAGGGTTAGTACATAGGTTTGAAAGCTGTCCTCCAGACCTTCTACAGATCAGGATTCAAGTGCTAAAGACTAAGACAATTCTCGTTGAGCTCAGGTCGACGAAACGTCGAACTCAGGTCGACAATCTCTGAGCTCAGTTCAATAAGGCGTCGAACTCAGGTCGATGATCTTTGAGCTCAGATCGACGCTCTCTCTAGTTGTTCTCCAAGTCGTGAGCTCGGGTCGACGATTGTAGAGCTCAGGTCGAAATTTTCTGTCTCTAGTATAAATCCAATCTCTGAGCTCAGGTCAATGATAGCTTAGCTCAGGTCGACGATTTTTCTGAGAGGTCGACGTTTTCTGGATTCAAATTCAGGACAGTTATGGAATTCATTCAGATTTAGTTTCAGCATTTATGACAAAGGATTATGTAGTCGTTTCAAGCAATCTGGTGCAAGTTTCAAGGAAGAATAATTGGAATGTTACTTAGGAATTTCCCTAGAGACAGTTGTCAATTATGGAAGTCATTTATGACTGAATAACAGTCATCTAAAGTCATGATCTGATATACTACCTAGAGAATTATTCTGAATAGACAGCACAGACAAGATTTGAAAAACATATACAGAAGAGAGAACAAGAATTTACTTATCAAGAATTCATCTTCTGAGAATAGACTCAGTAGACAAAAACTTACAGAATTACTGAGTCAGAATTCTAAAAGAACACAAGGAACATCATTGTGAAGGAGATCACTTGCTGTTCTACTCCTTCAAGCTTCAAGTGTTCAAAAGCTTCATTATCAAGGACTCCAGACATCACACATTTCAGCATCTGCTGAAATCATCTATTGCTAGAGATCTAAAGCAACTGAAGGCCTATCACCCTAAGCAAAGCTCATCTTCCTGAACCATTACAGATCTCAGGGGGAGCTTTCACAACATCTTCCACATGTCTTAACTCAGATTGTTGATAGAGAAGAACAACTCAACTTATTTTCTTTTTTCCTTTCTCTCCTGTAAAAGGGTTTCTCAAAACTCCCTTCAAAAGTTTTGTGGCTGGTTTCTGAGACCTTGTCAAAACTCAGTGGTGGCAAGACACCTTATCAAAAAATCTAGTTTTGGTTTTTGAGCACCTTATCAAAAGCTCATTGGTGCCCAGGACACCTGATCAACTATTCCTGTAGTGGATTCCTACCTAGGGTGGTAGAAGAGTGGATGTACCCAGGTTGTTGGGGAACCACTATAGCTCCTTGTGTCATCTAGCTTGCTGTGCTTTTTGCTTTGCTGTAAGCTGTGTGTTTCTGTTTTCTTACTGCTTTAGTGTTTACTTTTCTGCTAACACATTACACATATAAGTAAATTAAGTCTTCCACTGCTTTACAGTTTTAATTGTATTATTTTTTAAAATACTCTATTCACCCCCCCCCCTTCTTGAGTGAAGATAGATCTTAGGATCACTTTCAATTGGTATCAGAGCGAGGTTGGTTACTCAACAACTGAATCTTCAACAGATTGGTTGAACAGGCTAACACCTGAACCAAAAGATCCTTGATAAGATAAATTTTCTATAGAGGGTTATTACTTTTTGTATTATATTTATTTTTATACAAAACCATGGCGCAGAACAAAGATTATGCTAGCACCAGACCTCCAGTGTGCAACCTTTCTAAGTTTGCACTTTGGAAGGCAAGGATTAGGCTTTACATGAATTCTATTGATGAGGAAATTTTTAATTCTGTTTTGACAGTTTGTCCAAGACCCCCAGTAATTACAAGTACAAGTGTTGTTCCACCTCCTTCAGGAATTGATGAAGAAATAAAGAAATGGAAAGTTGCAGATGCAAAGGCTATGAATATCCTTGCTCAGACTATGTCTGATGAGATATTCTAAAAGGTGTCTAAATGTAGTTCAGCAAAAGAGATATGGGACAAGTTATCTGAAATTGTCTCAGGATCTGCTGATGAAAGGAAAGACAGGAAATCTCATCTCATAAGACAATATGAGAACTTTAAGAAAGGAGAAACTGAATTAGTGGCTAACAAGTACAACAGGCTTAGCCTAATAGTCAATGATTTAAAAACAATGGACAAGGAGATCTCTCTAACTGAATTAAATGACAAATCCTAATATGCTTCCCTAGAACTTGGGACTATAGGATCTGGCCAATCAAGGATGCCAGAAGCCTAAGTGAGATCACCACAGAGGCTCTTTTAGGCAAGCTCAAATCTTATGAGCTGCTCATCAAGAACAGAGAGGAAGAACAAAAGGTTGCTTCTCAGGCTATCAGGAAGGAGAAGACAATAGCATTCAAAGCTACAGAAGATCTGCCTGAAGACAAGGTCAAAGGCAATGAAGAATTGATGAGCTTGCTGGCCAAAAGATTCTATAAGATGGTCAGGAAAGATTTCAGAAAGAGGTCATCCAGAGGGCATGAGAAGCCAAGGTATGACAAGTCAAATAATAAAGAAATAATATGTTTTGGAGCAGGAAACCAGGCCATATTGTGCCTGACTGTCTAGAAAATCAGAATAAGGACAAGAATGATAGGAAAGATAGGAGAAAAGACAAGGACTCCAGGGGAAACAATTACAACAAATCCTCCTCCAGCAAAAATAAACATATAAGGAAGGGATTTGTAGCAGAAACCGTGAGTGAAACTGAAGAAGAATCAGAGGCTTCATCAAGCTCAAGTGATGATGAAGATGATGCTGAAGAAAAGGAATTCTGCATGATGGCTATCAATGCCTCCCAACAAAATTCTGATGCAGAACAAGAGTCAGAGTCTGAATCTGAAACTCAAACTGAAGAAGACCAGGTAATAGACTCTTTTTACTTTGATTCAGAGGACTTTAGATCTGAATTTAAGGCACTTTGTTTAGACCTGTTAAAGTCTGGGAAGGAGATTATCTCTCTCAGAAATCAATTGTCTGAAAATAGCACCTTAAAATCAGACAACCTCAAACTCTCTGAGGAGTTAGAATGTTGTAGGGAGGAGATAGCTTCACTGAAAAGTGAGCTATCCCAGGCAAAGAAGTTTGAAGAATCCCTTAATGGGAGAAGCATCGGACTGATGGACATCACAAGCACAGTGAACTCAAGATTCAAAAGTACACTGGGCTTGGGTACTTCATCCAGCATACCTATAGTATAAACAACCCCAATTAAATTTATTTCTGATAAAGGAAAGGGTGTTGTAGAGGTAGCTAGGAAGAATCCTGATTTACCTAAGGAAAACAAAGTTCAACAGAAAACGTCGAGCAGAGGTCGACGATCGTCGAACAGAGCTCGGCGATCCAAGGCTGAATCGTCGAACTCAGATCGACGACTTCTGAACTCTGAACTCTGGTATAGTCGATCTTCGAACGGAGCTCGATGATTTGACCCAAGATCGTCGAACTCAGCTCGACGATCGTCGAACGGAGCTCAGAGCTTTGAACTTTCTTTCAGAGGTAAATCTAAAATCAATCCTAGAAGTCCCTCATCCCAAAGCTTCAACCCTTATACTGAATGGATAGTGCCTACTAGGAGATACCATCCTGAAGGATATAAGAGTCAGCCAGTTATGTCTTTTATTTCTTAGTTTAAAGGTTATCAACCTAGACCCATGGTAAACTGGGTCAAAAACATATAAATTGTTTATGTGCAGGTGAAGACCGATCCAGCAATGAACCAACAATGGTATCTGGATAGTGGGTGCTCAAAGCACATGACAGGGAGCA
The DNA here is from genome assembly GCA_039513925.1 of Platanthera zijinensis. Lineage (NCBI taxonomy): Eukaryota > Viridiplantae > Streptophyta > Magnoliopsida > Asparagales > Orchidaceae > Platanthera > Platanthera zijinensis. The sequence goes on from CM077092.1 coordinate 71,604,018, forward strand.
AGGAGAATCTAAAATCCTTCAGAACCAAACTTGGACCCAAAGTAATATTTGTAGATTCAAACTTTGGTCAAACAAAAGGATATGGTGCTTTTCAGATTGGCTCAGTCACATTCAAGAAGGTGGCTTATGTGGAAGGACTGAAGCGCAACGTAATCAGCATCAGTCAACTCTGTGATGAAGGCTATCATGTGATATTCAACAAATCCTTATGCAAGATAAAGTCAGAGGATAAAAAATAGTGTTAACAGGTAAAAGGAAAGGTAACATTTATCTAGTAGATTTCCTTTCAACAAATATAGATATCTGTTTATTTAATTCTGTCTGCAAAACAAATGATCTTTGCCATAAGATACGAGGGCATATAAACCTTAGAACCATTGCTAGGCTATCCAAGGACAACCTTGTTAGAGGACTACCTTCTGGCCCCTACAAGAAGGAAGGACTTTGCAGGGCTTGTCAATTAGGCAAGCAAACTAAAAATAGCTTTAAGTCACTTAATAAGAGTGATTCACCTATGATCTTGTATCTGTTACACATGGATCTTTTTGGACCCATTACAGTACAAAGCTTAGGAGGGAAATATTACACTTTAGTGATTATAGATGACTTCTCTAGATTCACATGGGTATTCTTTCTGAGGAAGAAGTCTGATAACTTTAAGTGTTTTGAAGATTTTCTCAAATGCATACAGATTGAGTTCAATACTCACATTGCCCTAATCAGAAGTGATCATGGGACAGAGTTTGTTTCTCTTCTTATGCAAGAGTTCTGTCAGAGTGAAGGGATCAGGCATACTTTCTCAGCTCCTAGAACTCCTCAACAAAATGGGGGTAGTTGAAAGGAAAAATAGAACCCTAATTGAATCTGCTACTACATTGTTGACAGATTCTCACCTTCCTCTATCCTTTTTGGCAGAGGCAGTGAACACCTCCAACCATGTGTTGAACAGAAGTTTGATACATAAACTGAAGGGCAAGACTCCCTATGAATTGCTCAAAGGGAAGAAACCTAAAGTAGACTATTTCAAAATTTTTGGTTGCATTTTTTATATTCATAATATTGACAAGAAGTATTTAGCAAAATTCCAAGCTAAAGCTGATGAAGGAGTGTTTCTGGGATACTCCATGATCAGTAAAGCATATAGGGTTTATAACAAACCTTCTCTTAAAATTTAAGAATCTATTCATGTATCTTTTGATGAGACTAACATGCTTTATAAGGAGAAGTCTACTTTTACCATAGAACCCTTGCAGGTAAACTCTCTTTTAGAAAATTTGGACAGATTGCATATTAGAGAGAAGGATTCAGTATATCCACCTAACCAACATAAGGATAAAATCAGTGAAGATGAAGAAGATGTTTAACATCTTGGAGAGAACCATCTTGAAGAGCAAGTTATTATTCCACTAGAGGAAACAACAACACAGGTTGGTGAACAATCAACACCCCCTGTTGATTTAGTAACAACAAGAGATCATCCAATCTCCCAAGTGATTGGAAACATCTCAGCTGGTGTGCAAACAAGAAATCAAGTACCCCAGAACCTGATGCACACTTGCATTCTTTCTCAAGTTGAGCCTCAATCCATTCAAGATGCAAAACAAGATCCACACTGGATTATTGCTATGCAAGAGGAACTTCATCAATTTGAGAGAAATAATGTTTGGGAGCTAGTACCAAGGCCTAAGGATCACTCAATTATTGTAACAAAGTGGGTGTTCAGAAACAAGTTGGATGATCAAGGAGTTATTGTAAGGAACAAGGCAAGGCTAGTTGCTCAAGGCTATTCTCAAGAATAAGGAATATACTATGACCAGACCTTTGCACCAATTGCAAGGTTAGAGGCCATAAGAATATTCCTAGCTTATGCCGCTCACAAAGGATTCAAGGTCTACCAAATGGATATGAAGAGTGCATTTCTCAATGGAGACATCAAAGAAGAAGTCTATGTTAGACAACCTCCAGGTTTTATCTCTTCAACTTATCCTGACCATGTTTTCAAATTGCATAGAGCATTATATGGTCTCAAGTATGCTCCTAGAGCATGGTATGAGACCTTAGCATGCTTTCTTCTGAAAAATGATTTTATAAGGGGTAGAGTAGACCAAACTCTTTTTATTAGAACCCATAAGTCACATACCCTACTAGTACAAATATATGTAGATGATATCATATTTGGGTCTACTGATTCAAATTTGTGCAGAAGGTTCTCTAACCTAATGCATTCTAAATTTGAAATGAGTAGCATGGGTGAGCTTTCCTTCTTTCTAGGATTGCAAGTCAAACAACATGCTGATGGCATATTTATTTCTCAAACACAGTATGCAAAAGAACTGGTTAAGAAATTTGGTATGTCTGAGGCATCATGTATGAAAACACCAATGCCTACTAATGTTGTATTAGATGCTGATGAACATGGAAAACATGTTGATCAGACAACATATAGAGTAATGATTGGCTCTCTATTGTACCTTACAGCTAGTAGACCTGATATAATGTTTGCTACATGCATATGTGCTAGGTTCCAAGTAAGCACTAGAGAGTCACACCTAACATTAGTTAAGAGGATTCTTAGGTATGTAAAACGTTGTCCAAATCTAGGTCTCTTGTATCCAAAAGACTAAGGATTTGAATTAACTGGATTTTCAGATGCTGATTATGCTGGATGTAGAGTAGACAGGAAAAGCACCAGTGGAACTTGCCAGTTTCTTGGTGATAGACTTGTCTCCTGGTTCTGTAAGAAAAGGACATCTGTGTCCACTTCAACTGCTGAAGCTGAATATATGGCAGCAGACAGTTGTTTCTCACAGATTTTGTTGATTCAAAACCAGCTCCTAGACTATGGCTACAACTTAGAAGAGTCAAAAAAATTTTGTGATAACACCAGTGCTATTTCTATAGCAGAAAATCCATTCCTCCATAGTAGGACAAAACATATAGAGATTAGGCATCACTTCTTAAGAGATAATGTTGAGAAAAATAAAATTGAAATTCAATATATCCCAACTGATTTGCAAATGGGAGATATTTTCACCAAACCTTTGGATGAAAAGAAACATACCTTCTTCCTAAATCAGTTAGGAATGTTAGATGGAGGAAGTTTAAAATAAATCCCAAGATTTTAATACTCTAAAAACAGACCAAGACTAGGCTAAAAACTTGTATTTTCTAGTCCCTGTAGGTTTTTTTGTCTTTGAACTACGCTCGACGTTTTTCCCAAAAAGCGTTGAATGGAGATCGACGCTTTCCAATAGCGTCGATCGGAGTTCAGCATTTTCCAGACAGCGCTAGGCTATCTTCATCTGGTCAGCGATCGTCGATCGGAGATCGACATTCTCCAGTATCATCGAATGGAGATGGACGTTATTGAAGACTCTTCAGATTCAATTAGAAGCCCAGATTGTCGAACGGAGTTCAACGATCTTTCCTTTCCGGCATCGAACCCTAATATAAAATCATTCTTTCGGCCGTCGTTCTTCTTTTGCGCTTTCATACTCTCTGCAAACTTTTTCTTTTCCTCCAAACTCTACTGCACTTGGTCGTGTTTGTTCATCTTTGCAGGTGCATAATGGCTGTGTATGTTGCCGCTCTTGCCAAGATGAAGTTCGACACGGGGTTTGATATCGACATGGACTCCTTTGATGGAAGCGATCAAATCTTCAAAGATATTCTGGACCTATTCAAAGAACAACAGCTAGTGCAAATAATGACAACCAGGATGAAGATTGCAGCCGATGAAATTAAAGAATGGGTATATACAGCGAACAATTTGGATCAGAATACATTGGTTGGTACTATAGCCGGGATGAAGGTATCCCTAACACCTGCTCTTCTGACTGAAGTGTTTCAATTGAGTTCTGGAAATGATTCCATTGAGTTATCTGGAGAAGAATCTGCAAATATGTTAGATAGAATGGGACATTCTGCTGCTAACCCTAGCCAGTTGTTGAAAAAAAACTTATCTATTGAATATATATTTCTTGCTGATGTTGTGGGGAAAGTGCAGTTGGCAAAGCACTCAGCAAATGATACCATCTGAAGGTATCAGTTCTGCTTGATGGGAGCACTTGTGGACAAGAAACATTTGAACTGGGGAGAGCTCTTCTTTGACTTGATTAAGAAGAAAGTGAACAAAAGTTTGGTAAAATTTGGGAGGATAATAGGGTTATTCCTGCACTCCAGGTGCCCTGAACTGCTGGTATCAAGTGGAATGCACATCAATGCATCAAAGAGGCTGACCTATTCCCTGTTTGGGAAATGGGACAGGCAGATAGTCAAGCCAACCAGGACTACTACTGCTTCAGGCACAAGGACTGCTGCAGTCTTTTCCCCTCAGGCCCCTGCCCTCATTGAAGCATTGCCTGCCTCTTCCTCTTCTCAACCTTCTCCAATTCTTCCCTCAACCATTCCCTCATCCACTATAACCACCTCTACCTCCATCTCCACCTCAACCATCTCCACATCAATCTCCTCACCCATTACAATTTCAACTCCTCTATCGACTCCTTCACCCCCTCCAGCCACCACAGAACAACAATTCCATCCACTTCATTATTATCCACCTCTTGACATTCCATCTTTCAACATCATGGAAGATTCCTTCATGGATGATTCCCCATCCTCACCTAGTGAGCTTCCCTCCACTTCCTCATACCAACAATTACTCCATGATATTCTCACCCAACCATCCTTCACTCCATCCATATTTACACTCATAACCTCTATCTCCACCATCCCAATCTCTCAACCCAACATCCTACCATCCCCACCCACTCATCCTGCAGCCCATCCATCACCAGCCACAGTCATTTCTTCCTCAACCTCTACTCAAGTCCCACTTGAGCAAGTGGATCTCTCAGCACTGGCAGATAAGCTCTATGGGATACTGGCTCCCAAGCTAGTAGCCCTGCTGGAGACCTCCATGGCTCCACTCCTGTAGTCCATCAAGGAGTTATCTGACAGGCTCTCCTCTCTATCTACTCCTTAGGCAATCCATTATATGGCATGCCTTGATCCAGTTCTCACTAAATCAAGGCAGGGGGAGATGCCCTATGAAGCTGTGGTAGTGCCTGCTGTTTCAAAGGAATTGCGGCAAGAAATTGCTGTTGCTGCTTCAGTTCTAGCCCCAGCACCAGTTCTAATAGTGGACCTCAGGTCACTGTTTTAAGTTTTTGATTCACTTCACTTCAGCTGTTCACTAGCTCATGAAGTTGAAGATCTGACTAAGGCCATTGTGCCTATTGCTGTCTATGATCCCAGCTTAATTACTTCTTATATTAGTTCTCTTGAGGCTGAAGAAGTTATTGTTTCTGTTACTGCTGCTGTTGAAGTTGTTGAATATGCTGATATTGATATGTTACCTGTTGATCCTGTTGTTGCTGCTGCTGATGAACTTGATGTTTACTTAGAAGAACCTATTGTTTCTGAAGTTCCTGTCTCTACTCTTGCTGTTACTCCAATAGTCTCTGCTCCTACTGCTACTCCAATAGTTTCTACTCCTGCTGCTGCTCCTATTTTGTCTGCTGAGAAGTCAAAACAAAGAAAAGAGTATATCAAAAGTATTGATGATTTATATGACAAACCCCAGAGTTCAGATAGTGATCAATTCAACACTGACTCTGATGATTCTTCTGGCACCATTGCTAAGAAAAGGAAAGCAAGAAGTAAGGCTATGATGAGAGTACCTCCTGCAAAAGTCAAAGATTACAATGATATACCCTATTACATTCTGCATGACTGCCAAATCACTGAACCATGGATGTAATATTCTAAGAACCAGCTTAAGGCCATGAGGAAAAAGAAAAAGCTTGACAAGTATGAAAAAGGATCATCTCAATTTAATCCTCCTCCTCCTCCTCCATATTCAGGATCTGGTGGAGGCTCAGCTTTTCAGTCATCTGCTACAAAGCATAGCTCCTCTCAACCTTCACAGATATATCAACCTAGAGGACAACATCAAAGAGGTTATTAGTCTAGAAGAGGTCATCATAGAGGAAGGAAAAGAGATAATAAAACTTACTCCAGTCAACAAAGGGAAGGACAAAGCCCCACTGATTCCACATATCTGTTGATTGACTCTGAATCAGTTTGAGGAGCCCTGGTGAAAACTGTATCTCTGAGCAAGGAAGAGATTCTTCCAACATCACAACTTTGTCAGAACATAGAAAGAAAGAATTAGAGAGGTATGCTTCAAGGAAATTCTTTAATCCAGAAGACTATATGAAGCTGCATCCTTAGGATGTAGTTCCAAGGCCAAGATCTCAAACCTACTTAGGTGCATAAGATGATAGAAGATCCAAGAAAGAAGCCCTAAATCCCAACAGAGAAATCTTATTCAAGAAGCGAAATGAGTAACTTGTGTAAGCTGATACTCATATTTATCTTCTGACTGATTCTGTGACTCTTGTTGTGTTTCTACAATGCTCAACATATGTTATTTGCATTGTTATTTCTGTTTTGTTTTCTTTAATCTTGATGTATGGTTGTTATTTTACATTCTTTAATGTAAATAATAATCCTAACCCAGATAGGGGGAGATTGTTGGAACACCCTATTACTAATTTGGGTAAGGATCACTATGTGATTAGGATTTTGTTTTGACCTTGTTGTATAGTCTGATAGGTCAATTATAATGAGCCTTAGGGTTAGTACTTAAGTTTGAAAACTGCACTCCAGACCTTCTACAGATCAGAATTCAAGAGCTGAAGACTAAGACAATTCTCGTCGAGCTCAGGTCAACGAAACGTCAAACTAAGGTCGAAGATCTCTGAGCTCAGTTCAATAAGGCGTCGAACTCAGGTCGACTATCTTCGAGCTCAGATCGACGCTCTGTCATTAGTTGTTCTCCAAGTCACTGAGCTCAGGTCGACGATCGTAGAGCTCAGGTCAACGTTTTCTGTCTCTAGTATAAATCCAATCTTTGAGCTCAGGTCGACGATAGCTGAGCTCTACTCGACGATTTTTCTGAGAGGTCGACGTTTTCAGGATTCAAATTCAGGGCAGTTATGGAATTCATTCAGATTTATTTTAAGCATTTATGACAAAGGATTATGTAGCCGTTTCAAGCAATCTGGTGCAAGTTTCAAGGAAGAATAATTGGAATGTTACTTAGGACTTTCCAAAGAGACAGTTGTCAATTATGGAAGTCATTTATGACTGAATAATGGCCATCTAAAGTCAAGATCTGATATACTACCTAGAGAATTATTCTGAATAGAGCGCACAGAGAAGATTTGAAAAACATATACAGAAGAGAGAACAAGAATTTACTTATCAAGAATTCATCTTCTGAGAATAGACTCAGTAGACAAAAACTTACAGAATTACTTAGTCAGAATTCTAAAAGAACACAAGGAACATTATTGTGAAGGAGATCATCTGCTGTTCTACTCCTTCAAGCTTCAAGTGTTCAAAAGCTTCATTATCAAGGACTCCAGACATCACATATTTCAGCATCTGCTGAAATCATCTATTGCTGGAGATCTGAAGCAACTGAAGGCCTATCATCCCAAGCAAAGCTCATCTTCCTGAACCCTTACAGATCTCATGGGGAGCTTTGACAACATCTTCCACTTGTCATCTCTCAGATTGTTGATAGAGAAGAATAACTAAACTTATTTTCTTTTTTCCTTTCTCTCCTGTAAAACAGTTTCTCAAAACTCCCTTCAAAAGTTCTGTGGCTGGTTTCTGAGACCTTATCAAAACTCAGTGGTGGCAAGACACCTTATCAAAAAATCTAGTTTTTGTTTTTGAGCACCTTATCAAAACCTCATTGGTGCCCAGGACACCTGATCAACGATTCCTTTAGTGGATTCCTACCTAGGGCGGTAGAAGAGTGGATGTACCCAGGTTGTTGGGGAACCACTATAGCTCCTTGTGTCATCTGGCTTGCTGTGCTTTTTACTTTGCTGTGTGCTGTGTGTTTCTGTTTTCTTACTGCTTTAGTGTTTACTTTTCTGCTAGCACATTACATATATAAGTAAATTGAGTCTTCCACTGATTTACAATTTTAATTGTAAATTATTTTAAAATACTCTATTCACCCCCTCCCCCCCCCTCTAGAGTGAAGATAGATCTTACGCTCACTTTCCGGTTAAATCTGCGTCTTTTGTGGAAAAAAAGTTGAGAGAGTAGAACATAGAAAATAGTCAAGCACAATCCAGACGACACAAGAAATTATAGTGGTTCCCCAATCTTGGGTACGTTCACTCTCCACCTCACCAATCTAGCACCACACTAGACTTGGCTACTTTACTATCTCTCGGATTAAACAATTCTATACCTCGGAGCAATGCTCCTACAACTCGTAGTAAACACACTCCTACAAATTTGATCCTCCAAAATAGGACCTACACTCGGAAGATAAATCTTCCTACAATCTCGGAGGCAAAGCTCCTACAAAAGTTGAAATAAGTTTTACAACAATAATGAAAAACAAGTTTACTTCAGATCAGAAATCTTAAGATTTCTTCCTTCTTGAAAAACTAAAAGCTTGGAGAAGAAGTTGAGGAAGTGTTGGGATTTGTCTCCACAATACCTCAGATTTGTAGGAGGTCAGACCTTGAACTAAGATGAATTAAGGTGTATTTGATGCTGTGTTTAAGTTGTATGTGTGCAGGTTCTAATTGCCAAGTGTAGACCAATGTCAGTCTATAATGGGTAACCAAACACAGGACCATACAATGTAATCCCTCATTGTGTGATCCAAAGTGTTGGCCCATGTATAGCCTCTCAATTGGGATACACTTTCTATATGCACTTGGATTGATGGACAGAAGCATTGGAACTAATTTCCTCAGAAAAATTTCTAAGTCCAAAATACTCGAGTAACCCCTTTGTTATACTCGAGTATCAGACTTAATACTCGAGTAGCTAGTTAGGCATACTCGAGTAGTTAGTTAGACATACTCGAGTAATCAGTTAGACTTACTCGAGTAGGGTCTGTATACTCGTGTATATATTTCTATACTCGAGTAGTTAGTTAGTCACTCGAGTAAGTTGTTTTCATACTCGAGTAAGTAACTTAATCACTCGAGTAAATCATATATCATACTCGAGTAGATCCTTTTCTTCTCTTTTCTGCAAGTTCAAGTATTGATACTCGAGTAATTGATTTTGATACTCGAGTAAATTATTCAATACTCGAGTAGTTGGTTTTTAAATACTCGAGTAAGCAGTTGATACTCGAGTAATTGATTTTGATACTCGAGTAAATTATTCTATACTCGAGTAGTTGATTTTAATACTCGAGTAGGTGAATGTTTCCCGGATTCATATGCTGATACTCGAGTATATCTTTGCTGATACTCGAGTATATCTTTGCTGATACTCGAGTATATCTCTTCTAATACTCGAGTAGTTCATTTCTCTATCAAGTAAATTTCTATTCTCATACTCGAGTATATTTCTCTTTGTCACTCGAGTATCTAAATTCCCACACTCGAGTATATCTTCTCTTACTCGAGTATAGCAGTTCCCTATTCCAGAATTCTTCTAAGTTCTAATTCGCTAAGTATTTTGAATCCGTCATTTCTGATTGGTCCACGTGTCATCCTTAATTAAGATTATGACCGTTGGAGTCCACCTATAAATAGGTCTTTTCAGAATTGACTAATCAACAAGATTACAGAGATATTCTTTTGAAGAAAAAGGAAATTCCGTGAACCCTAATTCTCACGCCGCCGCCGCCATTGCTGTTCACGGAAGAAAGTCTGGATCGTCGATCTCTGTCTTCAAGGACTATTTCTCCAGCGATCCAGACAAGAGTGAATCACTCGATCTCGCCGAGCCTCAAGGATTTCAGATTTATCTTCTCGATCGAGGTGGTTCTAGTTTTCAGATTCGTGGATCTTTCTCTCAAGTCATCTTCAACCTTTTCTGATCAAATCAAAGCTCCTAAAGAAGAAGACTGTCAAAGATCCAGATCTGAAATTTGTTGTGTTGATTTTTATTCTCAAACCAAAATTTCATTGTAGGAGTTTTTCTCCGAGATTTGTAGGAAGATCTTTCTTCCGAGTTTTGTAGATCCAGTTGGATCGAGATTTGTGGGAACGTGGTTCCGAGGTGTAGGATTGTTTTCAATCCGAGATAGTGGAGTAGCCGAGTCTAGTGATTTGCTAGATCGGTGAGTAGAGTGGACGTACCCAAGATTGGGGAACCACTGTAAATTTCTTGTCTTCTGTGATTGCTTGATGTGCGCTGCGTTAAATTTTTTTTAATTCCGCTTTTGACACGCATTTCACCTATTCACCCCCCTCTAGGTGATTTAGGCTAACAACTTAGACCTCTCAATTGGTATCAGAGGGAGGTTGATCATTAAAAGGTTAACACCTTGATCGTATCCTTCTAAGTTGAGTATCAAGCATGAGTAAGACTAAGGATTTTGCCAAGCTCCCTATCTGCACCAAGAACAACTTTCCTATGTGGAAGGAAAGAGTAATGTTCTTCATGGAAGCAGTAGATCCCCGGATCTTTATGATTGTTGAAGAAGGTCCCCACATTCCTATGACTACTTCCACCATAGATCCTAACAAGCAAGTTCCCAAGAAGTTGATGGATCTAGACAAGGATGAGATTGCACTTGTCTCTCTGGACAAGAAGGCTAAAAATATTATAGCAAGTGCAGTCGATGACTCAATGCTGCAGAATCTAATTCATTGCCAGTCTGCCAAGGAGATGTGGCAATCCCTGGTGACTTTGATGGAAGGCACTGAAGAAGTGAGGGATGATCGGAGATCCCTTCTGAATCAAAAGTATGAAGCCTTCTGGCAAGGTCACAAGGAAGCCATAGCTGACACATTCGAGAACTTTTTCAAGATAGTGAACGGCCTAAGAGTTTATGGCCGAGTCTTCACCAACGGGGAACTCAATGACAAATTCTTAAGATCCCTAACCAAGGAATGGGACAATAAGGTATGTGCCATTCGGGAGTTTGGAAGGTTAGCTGAGACGGACCCGCAAAATCTGTTCGGAAAGCTTATGTCTTACGAGCTACAAATCAACTCAAGAAAAGCTGAAGAAGAGACAAGCAGGTCTGCATCCAAGGAGATATCTATCGCTCTAAAGGCAGATAGCTCAAGGAAGATAAAGGCTAGCTCTCCTGCCCCAGTTCTTGAGGCTGATGAAGAAGAATCATCTGAGCCCAGCTCATCTGGCTCAGAACTATCTGATGGAGAGTTCTCCCTACTCTCAAGGCAGTTCAAGAAATTTTTGAACAAGAAGAAGCAATGGAGAGGCAAGGATGCCACATATAGAAGATCACGACATGACAGTGATCATCGGAAGAAAGGCTCAAGTAGCCATGATAGGTATAATTCTAAACCGAACAAACAGATTTCTACTGACATCATTTGTTATTGTTGCAATAAGCCAGGTCACGTCATCGCCGATTGCCCTCACAAAAAGAAAGAGGGTGGAAGAAGAGAGGAAAAGAAATCCTCACACCACAAGAAGAGGACAGAGAAAAGCTTAGTAGCCAAGAAGAGCAAAACCCTCAGCGACTCTGACTCATCTGAGTCGAGTGAAGAAGAGGAAGCTTACTTTGGGCTCATGGCTCATTCAGATGATGAACAAGTCCCCCAGTTTGCTGGGGAGGTAAAATCTCATACTCCTCTCTCTGATTCTGATGATGACAATGAGCAAGAGGGATATTCCTCTGAAGATGAATCTGAGCTCATGGGTCAGTATAAGGAGTTACTCACCGCTTACGAAAAATGTCGTAGATTAATGAAAACTCAAGCCAAAGAGATAAATTCTTTACGAGCTAGTGAGAGCAGCTTGAGAGAAGAAGTCGATAAGACTAACTCTCTTCAAGAGAAGCTCAATGCAGCTATGGAGGGATACAATAAAGCTCTCAAGCACATCGATCTTAAAGAGGAAATCATCAAAGAATTGGAACGACAACTCGAGGCTGAAAAGAAGCTTGTTAAGAGTTTCTCTAAGCCTAAGACAGTTCTTCCAATCGTTGCTGAATTCTCTACTAAGGCCAAGGGTGCTGGTTTAGGCCACATTGTCTCTTCTAGTAAATCCTCTAGGAGAAACAAGGTCAAGAGAAAGAATAAGGCTGCCCGGAAGGCTCTAGCTGAAGAAAAAGGGAAAGCTCCTTTGGAACCTGTTGTGTTCAAGAAAGTTATCTTTCCCACGAACGAACTCGATTATGAGTCCACCTACGGACACTTTTCTAGGCCGATCCCTGAGAAGCCTAAGTCAAGATACCAAGGTTGGACTCGTCCTCGTAACTTTGGCGAGAGTGTCTTCAAGGCACCTTATGAGGAGATTCAGCTTCAAAGCTATGGACCTTATGCTCATGGTCATAATTTCAAAAAGACACCAAAAGTAAAACCCATTGTAGAAAAGCCTATGAAGGAGAAGACCTCATGTAACTGCCATCATCATGAAGCCTCCTCCTCCAAGAGTAAAGCTCCTGCAAGACCTTCATTCCAGAAAGTCAAGCAGAACTACACAAGGCAAAGATACAACAGGTTCAACTGTTGGTGCTGTGGCAGAATTGGTCATTTTGCCAATGATTGTTGGTTCAATCCTGAAAATGCTGCAACCCCTAAGGTTAGCAACGTGAGAGTGACCACTCATGAGGCTAATACTCGTAGGGGGAGTATTCTAACTCGAGACCAAGGACCCAAACTTGTTTGGGTTCCTAAGGCTAAATGATTGTAATTGCAGGTATGTCCAAAGGCCACCAAAATGCCAATCTGGTACTTGGACAGTGGATGTTCTCGGCATATGACCGGGACAAGGAGCCTACTACAGAATTACACCTCAGTCTGTAACGGACCAAAAGTCATCTTTGGAGGTTCAGATCGAGGAATAACTAAAGGCTATGGTATGATCTCTAACGGTAGCGTATCCTTTTCGGATGTAGCCTATGTTGAAGGATTGGAACACAATCTCATTAGCATAAGCCAACTATGCGACAAAGGATACGTAGTTGAATTTCATGCTGACAAGTGTTTGATAAAATCGGTTAACAATATGGAAACTATTTTATCAGGCACTCGAAGCAGAAATATTTTCTTTCTGAATTTTATTTGTATAGACTCTTCGACACCAGTGTGTCTTTTGGCAAAAAGTAGTGCATCTCTTGCTGACCAATGGCACAAGAGACTAGCACATATTAATTTCAAAACAATTAATAAATTATTCTCTCAAAACTTAGTGCGTGATGCACCTAATGTCAAGTGCGTTACGGACAGTCCTTGTCACGCTTGTATCAAAGGCAAGCAAACAAGAAGTTCGTTTAAAAGCATAATAGGCAAGGACTCCAATAGAAGTTTGCAGCTTCTCCATATGGACTTGTTTGGTCCACTGCAGGTTAGAAGTTTGGGAGGTAAGGAATATACGTTGGTTATTGTGGATGATTACTCGCGCTTTGCGTGGGTGTTCTTTCTGAAACACAAGTCAGATACCTTCGGTATTTTCACTAATTTTGTGAGGCAGATCCAGAATGAATACAACTGTTCCGTAGTCAAAATCAGAAGTGACAATGGAACGGAATTCAAGTCTGGAGCCATGACAGAATTTTGTGAAAGTCAAGGTATCCTTCATGAGTTTTCCTCTCCTCGCACTCCACAGCAAAATGGAGTAGCTGAGAGAAGGAACAGAACACTCATAGAGGCTTGTCGGACTATGTTGAGTGATGCCTCACTTTCGGAGTACTTCTGGGCTGAAGCCGTCAACACCGCATGTCACGTGCAAAATCGAGCACTCATCAACAAGAACCATGATAAGACTCCTTACGAACTTCTAAAAGGCAGGCAACCAACCATTTCATACTTTAGAATCTTTGGCTGTAAGTGCTTCGTACTTAACAATGGCAAGTATCACTCTACCAAGTTTAGCGAGAAAAGCTTTGAAGGTATTTTCGTAGGATATAGTAGCCATAGTAAGGCTTATAGAGTATTCAATAGAAAAACTCTGGTGGTGGAAGAGTCGATACATCTTGTATTTGATGAGACGAGTCTGTTGCAAAGCAACTCGTCTAGTGTGCCTATTGTAGATGCAGGTACAAAGTTGAAAGAACTTAGCTTGGATGAACCTAGTGAAGATAAAGATGAGACATTCATCAAGGTCCCCTCTCCAACCACCATTGGAGAGGTGGATGATCAAGATGAAGAAGACATCCCAGCTGAAGATGCAACTCCAGTGGCGGAAGAGATCCCAGATGCAAGGACTCTAGAGTTCAGACACTTGAAGGATCATCCTGTTGACCAAATAATAGGAGATCCTCGGGATGGCGTCAGAACTCGTCGAGGTACAACTAACGAGAATTTACACTTAAGTTTTCTCTCACAGGTTGAACCAAAGAAATTTGAGGAAGCCAACTCCGACGCATCCTGGATTCTAGCCATGGAAGAAGAATTGAATCAGTTCAAACGATGCAAGGTTTGGACACTTGTTCCTAGACCCAAAGGTAAGAACGTCATCGGGACAAAGTGGGTCTACCGGAACAAGATGGATAAAGATGGAACTATTATAAAGAATAAAGCCAGACTTGTCGCCAAGGGATATCGTCAAGAAGAAGGAATCGACTTCGACCAGACTTATGCTCCAGTAGCGAGACTGGAAGCGATCAGGTTATTTCTTGCCTACGCTGCACTTAAGGGCTTTACCGTCTATCAGATGGACGTAAAGTCCGCCTTCCTGAATGGTGACATAAAGGAAGAAGTGTACGTAGAGCAACCGCCAGGTTTTGTTGATTCAACCCATCCTAAATATGTATACTTATTGCAAAAAGCACTATATGGTCTTAAACAAGCTCCTCGAGCTTGGTATGAGACTCTGTCTAGCTTCCTTCTTGAGAACAAGTTCACAAGAGGAAAGATAGACAAAACATTATTTCTTAGGGAAATAAAAGGCAAGATTTTGCTAGTGCAGATCTATGTCGACGATATTATTTTCGGCTCTACGGATAACAACCTCTGCAAGAAGTTTTCTAAACTTATGCAAGGGAAGTTTGAAATGAGCAGTATGGGAGAGCTAAAGTATTTCTTAGGGCTTCAGGTGAAACAATCTGAAGATGGGATTTTCATCTCACAGACCAAGTTCACCAAAAAGCTACTTAAGAAATTCGGAATGGAGAATGCAACCTCTATGAGGACTCCAATGGCCTCAGCTATGTCTCTGGACAAGGATGAGAAAGGGAAACCTTTTGATGAAACCAAGTACAGGAGCATAATTG
This sequence comes from Platanthera zijinensis, assembly GCA_039513925.1. Lineage (NCBI taxonomy): Eukaryota > Viridiplantae > Streptophyta > Magnoliopsida > Asparagales > Orchidaceae > Platanthera > Platanthera zijinensis. The sequence goes on from CM077092.1 coordinate 71,619,211, forward strand.
GGTCCTTGCTCTATCTTACTGCGAGTAGACCAGATATAATGTTCTCAACATGTGTATGTGCTAGATTTCAGGTGAACTCTAAGGAATCTCACTACATCGCTGCAAAGCGAATCTTGAGATACCTCAAAGGTACACCAAATCTTGGCTTATGGTACCCAAGAAGTAATGATAGTGAACTAATTGGTTTTTCAGACGCAGATTTTGCAGGTAGCAAAGATGACAGGAAAAGTACCTCCGGGACTTGCCAATTTCTCGGAAGGAGACTCATTTCCTGGAGCAGTAAGAAACAAAACTGTGTAGCCATCTCAACGGCTGAATCAGAGTACATCTCTGCAGGCAGCTGTTGTGCACAGCTCTTATGGATCAAGAATCAGTTTGAAGACTACAACATAAAGTTCCAGAACATTCCCCTGTTCTGTGACTCTTCCAGCGCTATAGCAATAGCCAACAATCCAGTCTCCCACAGCCGGACCAAGCATATAGAGCTTCGCTATCATTTCATCCGGGAGCATGTGGAAAATGGAGATATAGATCTACAGTATGTCTCCACAGACAGGCAAGTTGCAGATATTTTTACAAAGCCGCTGGACGAGTCCAAGTTCTCGTTCTTCAAAACTGAGCTTGGACTGCTCAACAAAGAAGACCAGTGATGGACTCTCAAATTAAGAAGATATCAGTAATGTTGGCTGCTCAGAGGTATAGTTTTTCAGTGGAAATAGACATCTACCAGGGCAATTCCTTCAAGTATTAGAGACTCGAGCATCGCTACACTTACACGAGTAAACGGCTAATACTCGAGTAAAAAGGTTCATATACTCGAGTAATCCAAACGATACTCGTGTATGAACTTCTTATACTCGAGTATGAAAATTCGTTAAAACTTAATACTCGTGTATGCTGATTACATACTCGAGTATGTATGATTGATTACTCGTGTATGATGTGCCTACTCGAGTATACTAAACCTAATACACGTGTATGCTGTCATCTACTACTCGAGTATTCGGAATTATTTTGGATTTTCAAAATCTCTACTCGCACCCAGCAAATTGCCGCCTTATTCAGGTATGCCATTATACTTAATTCTCTTTAAACCTAATTAGGATTATTTATATATATATATTCAAAACGAAAAAGTCCTTTCCACTTCTCATTCACTCGAGTAGCCGCCGACTTCTCGTATTCCCGACTCCTGTTCTTCGTCTTCCTTCACCGCAAGATTTCCGAATCGCTGATGGCTCCTCCCTCCTCCAAGTTTGGAATCGGCTCTGAACTAGTGACAGATGGCATTGAAGATATCTCGGATGATTTCAAGAACCTACTGATTCTCCTGGACACGGTCGGATTGACCTTCGTTCTTCAAGAACCCTGCCGCCTCTTGCTTCCTGATGTTGAAGAGTTCTACAAAAATTTGAAGGTTAGACACAATGGTACAGTTCTGAAATCCAAGGTAAGGGGAGTTGAAATTCGGTTAGATAAAACCTCAGTCGCCACTCTGCTTCGGATGCCAGTCGTCGACGAAGAAGATGACTTAGACAAGGCAGATGCCGACCGCACCTCTTTATTCTGTGGTCGAGATCCAGAAGGTGGAGGTGAAACCCTGAATCGTTCCTTGTTCAATTCAGAAGGAAAGTTTCTCGTTGACATCATTGCCAAAATCCTATGGTGCAAGACTTACTCCATTAGAGATGTATCCCAAAATCTATTTGACGTTATGCAAGCTATTGTCTGCAGGAAGAAGTTCCAGTTTGGAATGATGATACTGGATAAGATCAGAGAAAGCGTCAAACATCCCAATTTTGCCAGGATTATCTCCCTCCTCCTCCATGAGATCAATCCTACAGTGTTTGACTTCTCTAAAGGGACTCCTCTTCACCACATGAAGAAAGTTTCAATATCTTCCATTCAGAGGTATGACCTCAAGATCATGAACCCTGCCCAAGCCTCCAAGGATGATGCCATCTCAGCACAACAACAAGACAGCAGTTTACCTGAAGTCAGGATCCCATCTCCTCCTCTACATCAAACTATTGCTACCTCTGGTGCTTTAGTTGAGGGGGAGCCTGCCTCTTCTCTTTCTCAGCTTCAAGTTACTTCTAAATCAGTGATTCCAGCATAAGAAGAAGTCAGAGTTGCTACTCCTCCAGTTTCCCCTACTCCAGCTCATCTTCAATCAGCAATTCCTGAATCTGAGATTCCAGATACAGCTCACCTACTGTCTACAGCTGAAGATATAGACAGATTCATTGATGAGCTAAGCTCAGATGCTCCTCCTTTTCAAAATGATTCAGCTGCCAAGTCTCCTGCCAAGTCTCCTGCTCAGTCTCCAGCTCTCTCCCCTTTGGGTGCCACAGATCTTCATGATGATATCATTCTGTCCGATGATGAGGAGGATTCCCCAGACCCTGTTGACCCTCCTCTGAGGACACTTGATTTCTCTCTCCCCTCCTTCACTGATCCCTGTGACTCCATTGAGTTAATCCAAACCAAGAGAGCTGTAAGCTCAGTGGTTGTGGAAGAGATCGCCCCTTGGACTGCTACTGCTCTACCAGTCCCAGGATTAACCTCAGCTCCCTCTTCCTCCTCCTCTTCAGATCTAGTCAGCAAGATTGAGCTCATGCTCAAAGAACAGAGAGATTACTTTGATGCCTCTCTGCAGTCAGTCAACTCCAAGGTCTCTGCTCTTGAAAAGGAGATGAGCAGAGGCTTTGCTGAAATCCAGGCAAATACTGATGAACTGAAAAGATTGTTCCAGCTAGGTGGCAAGGCCATAGATCACACCATCACGAGCATAGGTGAGCTAAGAAACCAAGCAGAGACAGTAGCTCACAATCAGCTCAAGCTAGATGAGAGAGCTGAAACCAATGTTGTGAAAGTATGTAATGAAGTGAGCACCTTCAGGGATGAAGCTATTGCCCAGCTATCCATAGATATCAGCAAGGGGGAGAAGATTGTAAGAGAACAAGTTGAAAAACTTTCTGAACAAGCTGAAGCCCAGGTCAAACAACAGTCTACCCAATCTCAAGAGGCTATCAGTGATCTAGTAAAAGGATTGAAAGAATCCATTCTTTCCCAGCTCCAGTCAGTCAAATTCTATACCTATGACACTGCTGTCTGGCTGCATAATCAAAACTTTCCTGAGTTTCAACTGGACCCTACCATTATACCTCAGCATCTAAATCCTCTTGCAGAACAGCCTCCAGCAGATGTCTCAGCTCAAGCAACCCTTCAAGGAGGTGTGCCAGTTTTCTCACCTAGAGCTGAGGGTGATGTGACTGAGCCTCCCCTATCCTATACTGAAGCATGGCAAGATGATTTTCCTTCCATTTCTCAAGGCCCTTCTAAGAAGAAAAGAAAATATGGTGACGGCGCTTCTGCCAGCCGCTCTGCACCCAGGAAAGAGCCAGCTTCTGAAGGTAGACCACCTGTTGTTCATGCTGAAGTGTGGAGTCCTACCTCTAAGTCCCTAATTCTTGATACTTTGAGGTTAGTGACTGATCTTGGGGAGAACAGAGATAATTACTACAGTTATTCAGAGTGGAAAGCCTATGAAGCATCTCAGATAAAGATCAGGCTGCATGACAGAAATTGGGGCATAACAACCCAGCTGCTCCTCCTAGGCCAAGGACTTACTTTCCAAAACCTTTCAGCTACCTAGAGAGGCAAGACTTGAAAAGAGAAAGGATGCACAAGGATGCCCCATCTTGAGTTGAACTAAGAATGTGGAATTGGACTTTTGTTTCTGTGCTTAAAACATTTCTATATATATATATTTAATTCTGGTTATGGCTATTTCATTAATTAACCTGCTTTAACTTATGTTTTGTTTTTCAAGTATATGTGCATTGTTCTTTTTACTCTGTATAATTCACCTTAGTATAGAGGATGCTGACATCTACAAATAGGGGGAGATTGTTGGGATTTGTCTCCACAATACCTCAGATTTGTAGGAGGTCAGACCTTGAACTAAGATGAATTAAGGTGTATTTGATGCTGTGTTTAAGTTGTATGTGTGCAGGTTCTAATTGCCAAGTGTAGACCAATGTCAGTCTATAATGGGTCACCAAACACAGGACCATACAATGTAATCCCTCATTGTGTGATCCAAAGTGTTGGCCCATGTATAGCCTCTCAATTGGGATACACTTCCTATATGCACTTGGATTGATGGACAGAAGCATTGGAACTAATTTCCTCAGAAAAATTTCTAAGTCCAAAATACTCGAGTAACCCCTTTGTTATACTCGAGTATCAGACTTAATACTCGAGTAGCTAGTTAGGCATACTCGAGTAGTTAGTTAGACATACTCGAGTAATCAGTTAGACTTACTCGAGTAGGGTCTGTATACTCGTGTATATATTTCTATACTCGAGTAGTTAGTTAGTCACTCGAGTAAGTTGTTTTCATACTCGAGTAAGTAACTTAATCACTCGAGTAAATCATATATCATACTCGAGTAGATCCTTTTCTTCTCTTTTCTGCAAGTTCAAGTATTGATACTCGAGTAATTGATTTTGATACTCGATTAAATTATTCGATACTCGAGTAGTTGGTTTTTAAATACTCGAGTAAGCAGTTGATACTCGAGTAATTAATTTTGATACTCGAGTAAATTATTCTATACTCGAGTAGTTGATTTTAATACTCGAGTAGGTGAATGTTTCCCGGATTCATATGCTGATACTCGAGTATATCTTTACTGATACTCGAGTATATCTTTGCTGATACTCGAGTATATCTCTTCTAATACTCGAGTAGTTCATTTCTCTATCAAGTAAATTTCTATTCTCATACTCGAGTATATTTCTCTTTGTCACTCGAGTATCTAAATTCCCATACTCGAGTATATCTTCTCTTACTCGAGTATAGCAGTTCCCTATTCCAGAATTCTTCTAAGTTCTAATTCGCTAAGTATTTTGAATCCGTCATTTCTGATTGGTCCACGTGTCATCCTTAATTAAGATTATGACCGTTGGAGTCCACCTATAAATAGGTCTTTTCAGAATTGACTAATCAACAAGATTACAGAGATATTCTTTTGAAGAAAAAGGAAATTCCGTGAACCCTAATTCTCACGCCGCCGCCGCCATTGCTGTTCACGGAAGAAAGTCTGGATCGTCGATCTCCGTCTTCAAGGACTATTTCTCCAGCGATCCAGACAAGAGTGAATCACTCGATCTCGCCGAGCCTCAAGGATTTCAGATTTATCTTCTCGATCGAGGTGGTTCTAGTTTTCAGATTCGTGGATCTTTCTCTCAAGTCATCTTCAACCTTTTCTGATCAAGTCAAAGCTCCTAAAGAAGAAGACTGTCAAAGATCCAGATCTGAAATTTGTTGTGTTGATTTTTATTCTCAAACCAAAATTTCATTGTATGAGTTTTTCTCCGAGATTTGTAGGAAGATCTTTCTTCCGAGTTTTGTAGATCCAGTTGGATCGAGATTTGTAGGAACGTGGTTCCGAGGTGTAGGATTGTTTTCAATCCGAGATAGTGGAGTAGCCGAGTCTAGTGATTTGCTAGATCGGTGAGTAGAGTGGACGTACCCAAGATTGGGGAACCACTGTAAATTTCTTGTCTTCTGTGATTGCTTGATGTGCGCTGCGTTAAATTTTTTTAATTCCGCTTTTGACACGCATTTCACCTATTCACCCCCCTCTAGGTGATTTAGGCTAACAACTTAGACCTCTCAGGAAGAATTCTTGAGATAAACACAATATGAAATTTCTTAGATCCGACACGATCAAATGAGAGATTGAGAATCTAAAACCAGAGATCTTGTCGATTCTTTCTTTTGCTTTCGAATTGCTATATCGAGGAACAAGCTTCCGTGAAGAATTAAGATGTCGGCGAGCGGCTTTTTCCCGATCAATAAATGTGCGGCGATTTTGATTTCGAATAAGATTAGTGGTGATAAGATTATGGTTTTTGTGAAATCCTTGTCATGACTTTACATAGAACATCTCCCAACGGTCAAACGTAATTAGGAGATGATCCACGTGGATTAAACTTTCTAAACCTAGATCTGAATTTAAAATTTCGTCTGATTGTTTTATCTTCAGAATCTACAACAGCATTTCTCGAGAAGAAGAAGACTTCCCGAGAAAATAACTTGTCTTCTCGAGAGAAGAACTTGTCTTCTCGAGAAAAGAAGTTGAAGAAAATTCTTTGAGAGGGAAAACCGATTTCTCGAGAAGAATCTTATTTCACGAGAAAAAGACTTGGCGGAATTCTATAGCAGGAGTCAGGTTTCTCGAGAAGAAAATAGTTTCTCGAGAAAACATCCAAGCCTTTCGAGAAATTTACTTAACAGAACTTCTGAAGCTTGAGAAATGATTTCTCGAGAAGGAGTGGATTTCTCGAGAAAGAAGTTTCAGCTTCTCGAGAAATAAATTAAACTTCTCCAGAACTCCATTGAGTTAACTGAGAACTGACTTGGCTTTCGAGAAATCCTCATGACATTTCTCGAGAAACATACTGAGAAAACTTCAGACAATTTCCCGAGAATTCTTATAGTATCTTGAGAACATCATGGCTTTATCGAGAACTAGACTTAGGCTTCTCGAGAAAAAAAATTTCGATTTCCCGGGAAATGAACTTAGAGATATTTTAAGAATAATTTTCTATTCTTCTTTTTTTAAAACAGCTACCCTTGAATTCTTCCATTTGATGCACTTTCGGCAAGTGTACCGATCGTCGTCAGGTAATAAAGTTGAGGAGTTGAATCCCCGGGTATTGATCTCTCGAGGAGTGTAGGTATGGAGTATGACTTTGCTATTGAAAGAGAGATTGTCAGTGTCAACGTAATAAGGGTTTTTTATTTTGGTTTCCTATTTTTAACACTAATAAAACTAATGTGGGTCGCCTTCACTACGCCGCTTGGGTGGATTACTCAAGTGAGGAATAAGGAGGATAGACAAACCAATGAGGGTCACAGTCACCTCTTCGCCACACACGCTCCTAACAATCGCTAGGACGGCACAATTGCGTCAAGAACACGAAAAGATGAAGTGCACCAACACGATCAAGAACTAAAATATATCAACACATAGACGTGATGAAATCATTAAGCAAATAAACTTTCTTAATCTTCCATACAACAACATGTTCTCTTAAGGAAAGTTACTATAAAGTAAAGGGGAAGAGATACAACCTAATGCGTGAAGGCTAGCCATGATTTTCGGCCGAAGTCGAAGGTTTACGGTCTTCGTCCGGGCTCGGTCGGTTGTTGACGTCTGAGGAAGCTTGAAGTTCTGTCACCTACTTCAAAGGCATTTTCCCCATCTTCTTCACTTTCTGTGAAGGCTTGAATTTGCTGGAAACTCTCCAATGGAAGCAAGAAATAGCTCTAAATGCTCCCCTTGAGATGGGGATGAAGAAAATAGAAGAGGATCTTCTCTTGCGGTGAAGTTCAGAGGAAGAACGGTGGTCGGACGAGCTCTCTCAGGAGGAGAGAGGAAAAAGCGGCTACTGGGTGGTATTCCCGCACAAAGGAGCGGAAATGGAGGAATCCTCCTTTGCTCTAGTCAACTCCTAAACTTAAATACGAGAAGGTCAGTAAAATTGTCATGCACGGTTTGGCGCAGGACCGTGCATTAACCGTGCGATATTAATTTCCAGGACAAGCTTGCGGATGAAGATGCGTTGACCTGTGCATTTTACTCACGCACGGACGATTCCGCCCGTGCGTGAAGGAAATAGCACGGGTAACCACATATCCCTGAAATTTCCAGCAAGTAGGTGGTACCGTGCATTTTACTCGCACACGGGCACTTCTGTCCGTATGTTAACAAATCACACGATTAACCACAGAGCTCTAAAACACCAGATAGCTTTAGGAAAACAATACGTCTCCTTCGCGCACGGTTCGGAAGAAACCGTGTGTGAATAAATCACACGGGTCGGTCAATCTTCCATAGGAACCTACAGAAAATGCACGCTTTCTACCAAATCGTGCGCTAAGGAAACGCACGATCGTGCGTTTTCCACAAGTCAGAATTTCTCATTTGGTGGAAAATTGACCACTTGCACAGCAAAAACAAAAGCAGGAGCACAAGCTCCCAGCACCAATATACAACATAAAATGACTAAATCCGCACGGATAGTACCCCAGTACTTACCCCCGACTTCTCGGTGCAATTTGCAAACCAAAATGGGCAAAAATAGTTCAATAGTGTCTAAGTGTAGCCCTTATCAAATATATGACTTTTCCTACTGAAATAGTACTGCACATGCAAGATAATAAGCCTAGATGAGTCCGAAAAACCCTATGTAAATCGAATTCATCACACCACCAGACTTAAATATTTGCTCGTCCCGAAAAAATCATCAGTAACGCGGACGAGAAGAATAAACATAGCTGGCCTAAAACTGCGCAGTGGAGTGCCATGCAAAATCGCATGCTCACGGTCATAGGAATATCATAGAAGGAATTTATGATTATGCACTATTAGCCTATATATTTCTAAAGTTGTATCAAAATATTATTACTACTCTACTATAGAATCGAGGGGAACCATTCGGTCACGCACAAGGAGAAAGCAGACAATCGCTGAGTTGCGCATTGCCAAAGACCGGGGCTCGGGATCACCTCCAAAGAAACCCATCAATGCCGGGGACCATATGATTGCCCGTCCACACTATCTCCATGGCACTAGTTTGACTCAAGCGTGAATCTGTAGGACTTGGAGTATAATGAAGGCTTAGACGGGGCGGGGTATACAAAGATAAACACGACGGATACGCACACCCAGAATGAGACTGCCTGATAACACTCGCAACTACACATAACGACAAACACGTGCACCGCACCACAAGACTTGGACTTTTAACGCTACGTGCACGCACATAACAATCACAATACAACAAAATTTCCAGCCATAAAACCAGAACTCTACAACAAAATTTTTTTTCTCTTTTTCCTTTTTTCTTTTATTCCACATTGGGAATTTTCATTTCTATTTCATTTCATTTATTTTTTATCTTTTTCCCTCATTTTTTTAATTTAACCAAATATCTAAAACGAGCCGAAAACATGCCAACATCACAAGCGGCACAAAGCTCCCACATAACAGCCACAAATAACGAACACAAAACTACAATAAAACAAACCAACCGAGCGACCACTTTCGGGTGCGCGAGTAGGAAATGCTATATGGCTTTGGTAGCAAGGTGTAGGGATGCCAAAGGAAGGGACAGGCTCAACGGGGATAGCAACAGATAGACGTCGGAAATGGTACAAGGCTCAAACTAGAACAATGTGACGACGTGCATCACACGCGCACTTGACCAACTATGTACCCATGCTTCGAGAGTAGCTAGGGCAAGTTCTTAGCCACCGAGAAAGACAATCCTTCCTCCAAACTCGAGCAATATGAGGCTAGAGATTTCGACACACATCCCTACTCTACCGTTTGATTCACACCAGATTTGAAGTAGGTGAGTAGAATAAATAATATTTACTCTAATAAAAATAAAATACGCTATAAGCATAAAAAGAATCTAATTCAACACGTAATCCTAAATAAGACGTGAGCACTCCATTAGGATCCCTCATGGAGATAATATTTAACTTTGCCTCGCAATCCAAGGCTAGTGTCGAAATTTTCAAAATCGCACACTAGTGATAATAAAAATATTGACTTGTTCTTGTTCAAGCACGCGCTCAAGTTTGGTTCAGTGGTATGCAATGCCAATCAACATAAACATCAAATGAATGTATTCTTCTAGCATGGCAATGGAAAAATTCACGTGCATGAGTACCCGCATAACTCTCCCCACCAGACTTAGCCTAAACATCCTAACACAACAATGTGATCTTGAAATAAAAAAGAAAGTAAGGAGAAAAGGTTAACAAATACTTAGAAATGAGCATATGAGAAGATTGGCGTTAATTTCAATTGATAGTCCGCGGTCTGAATGAACTCCACATGTAAAAGGCGATACCTACAAGCACAACAATCAATACTAAGGAATATGCACATAATAAATACAAAAAAAATTTAATGGGTTGTCTCCCAGGAGGCACTATTCTTTACCGTCCTTAAGGTGGACCAAATACATGTATTAGTTTTTTTATATATGGTTCAAAAGCATAAGTACAGTATGCAACGAATAAGTCCAAAACTTCACACACAACGTTAGGCAAAAACTATACTAAGAGAAAATAAAAGAAAGAAACCCAAAGATCTTTCACATCTCAGCTAACCGCTGACTTGTGATAGATCCCCCAGACATGCGAGATGAGGGAGAAGTGTAAGCTTGAGGGCCCAAGGAAGACGAATATCCCCTGCCCATCGCTTCTTCCTTCTTGCATTGGCAGGCAAAATCAAGCGCCCTGCGCTTTCACAGTTCTTGTATTCATAATTCAACGGATGTAGACTGCCATGGTGGTACAACAACTCCATCCAATTTAGAGGTAGCTCTAGCTTTTCTGTCCTGAGGCATCCTTTCCTCACCCATGGCAGGTGATAGATCAGCCCATATAAGCTGTTTTATAGTTTTACACAAATTATTTGGCTTAATATAAGTTTTTGCTTTTTATTTATACACGCTTTCAGCAACCATGATCCTCTCCTTAGTATTAGTAACATGACTCCCACTCCTATCATTACTACTCTTCTCATCTGCAACTCACTGCACTCCAAGCAACTCTGCTTTTGTTTCCCCTTCAGCTATCTTCAGCATTCTTGCTACTTTCACCGCACGGTCTTCTACTTCCTACAGAACACCTGTCTCAACAACACTAAGGAAACCGTCAGATAACGTAACATTCAAATCCTACAGTTTTCCTGGTTTAATCAGAATCATAGAGGTAATGGGCGGCGGTAAAGGCGCATCAACCTTGGAAGCCAAAGGGATGTCGCTCGCGTTAAACTACAACGTCGCCAAACTAGATTTTAGAAAGGACCCCTAAGATGGGTTTTGAAGCATTCCCTATTTGTCCTAGCACCTGGAAATCAGTGACTACCGCGGCCCCGTTCAATATGAATTCCACCTCCTTTATCTTACTGTCGGTCTTCACTACCGACCGATCGGCTAGCACGAGTGATTTTTGGACATTCGATTCGATATTTAAATTAAATTTTTCAACATCTCGCAAAGCAAGAATATTGCAAGAAGATCCAGAATCAAAAAGGGCCAGTGTCTCTACCTCATTTATTTTGCACTTCACAACCACTTCCTTTTTAATACACTCATCCGACCCCCCAACCAACTTCCCTTACTCATGGGGATTTTTTTCCGTTTCGCTCTGGAGCGCGCCACGAGTACACTCAGAGAACACATGGGTCAGCTACCCAATCTGCGTCTCCAAGTTTCTCTTGGAGGCAGTATGAGTGGCCATGTTGGATTGAGCCATCTCCACAAATTTCTCCATCATTTCATATAACGCACTCTTTTGCATCCCCTACGCGTTCTGATTATAACCCGATTACAGCGGGGGTTGCTGGCTATTAGAAGCATGATCATCAAACTGATGTTGGTCTCCCTGTCACCTTTTTCCGGGAGCATTTTGGTTCAAGGAGAAATTCAGATGATTTCCCGCATTCTGATTATAAGCATTGTTATAAGGAGCGACACAGTTCTTATTATTTATAAAATGTACACTCACGTCAGCAGATATACTTGAGGGATCATCAAAAATTTCTCAAGCTGGGCACTCATATGTATGATGGTCGGGGTTTGCACAACCCTGGCATGAAATAGTCATTAGCTGAGCTGGAGGAGGGGTCGATCTGGTCAGCAACATCATTCCAACCATAGTAGGATTGATTGCATCAGCTCGTTGCAGCATCGCATTTACCTAAAACAAATTTCTCGTACCCCAAGGTGCGTTTCTTCTAGCAGTCAAATACATGCTATGAGAAGCGGTGTCACGAAGGAGCCGCAAAGCCTCGTCTGGAGTCTGGTTCATGATAGTGCCTCCAGCTGCCATATCGATCATTGCCCTGTAATAAGACTCAATAACAAAATAGAATATTTCTACCAAATTCCACGACTCACAACCGTGTTGGGGGCATCGACGTTGCAGATCAGCAAATCTCTCCCAACCCTCAAATAATGTTTCCTAGTCCAGCTGTTGGAAGGTGTCAATCTCCCTTCGGGCATTCACTATTTTGTCCACCGGGTGGAATTTACCTAAGAACTTCGAGGAAAGAGCCTCCCACGTAGTCGCAGTCCCTGGAGAAATAGTGTTGAGCCAGGTTTTCGCCTTGTCCCTTAGAGAAAATGGGAATATCCTTAGCTTCTCCACGTCATCTGTAATGTCAGCGTAGCGGAAGGTGTCATAGATCTCCGAGAATTCCACCAGATGGAGATGTGGATCCTCACTTGGCAATCCCGAAAACTACGTGTTATTGCGGATCATGTTTAAGATGGCGGGCTTTATCTCAAAGTGGTTGTTCACGATGGCCGAGCTAAAACAAGGGCAAACACTTCCTGTGGTAGGGGTCGTGAAGTTGCGCGTTATCCTAATCTGGGGTCAGAGCTCCTCCTGGTCCTTAACGACCCGTTCTCCAATGCCATTTCTTCCTTGACCTAAATCTTCCATTCTTTCTATTCCTTCAGCAGCAGCTGCATGCCGGTGAGCTCGCCTCGCTCGTGCGGTTTCAAGATCAACTCCAAGATCTTCAATACTATCCCTGGGGTTTGGATCTGTCTTACAACGCACAAAAACAAATCAAAATGCCAAAAACTTTTGCAACAAAATTTCCAATAGAAAAATGCACACAATGGTTGCACTCCTCGGCAACGGTGCCAAAAACTTGATGCACTTTCAGCAAGTGTACCGTTCATCGTCAAGTAATAAAGTTGAGGAGTTGAATCCACGGATATCGATCTCTCGAGGAGTGAAGGTAGGGAGTATGACTTTGCTATTGAAAGAGAGATTACAAGTGTCAATGTAACAAGGGGTTTTTATTTTGGTTTCCTAATTTTAACACTAATAAAACTAATATGGGTCGCATTCACCGGGACGCATGGGTGGATTACTCAAGTGAGTAATAAGGAGGATGGACAAACAATTGATTTTAATAGTGACCTCTTTGCCATGAACGCTCCTAACAATCGCTAGGACGACATTATCTTGTTAAGAACATGAAAAGATGAAGCGCACCAACACGATCAAGAACTAAAATATATCAACACATAGACGTGATGAAAATATTAAGCAAATCAACATTCTTAATCATCCAAACAATAAAACGTTCTCATAAGTAAAGTTACTATAAGGAAAGGGGGAGAGATATAACCCAACGCGTGAAGGCTAGCCACGATTCTCGGCCGAGTCGAAGGTTGTCGGTCTTCGTCTGGGCTCGGTCTGTGGTTGACATCCGAGGAATCTTGAAATGCAGTCACTTATTTCAAAGGAATTTTCCCCATCTTCTTGACTTTCCGTGAAGGATGGAAGTCGCCAGAACTCCAATGGAAGCAAGAAATAGCTCCAAATGCTCCCCTTGAGATGGGAATGAAGAAGACAGAGGAGGATCTTCACTTGCGGTGAAGTTCAGAGGAAGAACGGTGGCCGGACGAGCTCTCCCAAGAGGAGAGAGGAAAAGTGGCTGCTGGGTGGTTTTTCTGCTCAGAGGAGCAGTAATGGAGGAATTCTCCTTTTCTCCAATCAACTCTTGAACTTAAATATGACCAGGTCAGTAAAATGGTCGCGCACGGTTTGGCGCACGACAGTGCGTTAATCGTGCGATATTAATTTTCAGGACTAGCATGCAGATGAAGATGCGTTGACCCGTGCGTTTTACTTGAGCACGGACGCTTCCTCCCGTGCATGAAGGAAATCGCATGGGTAACCATAGAGTGCAGAAATTCCTAGCAAGAAGGTGTAACCATGCGTTTTACTCGCACACGGGCACTTCTGCCCGTGTGTGAACAAATCGCATGATTAACTACAGAGCTATAAAACACCAGATAGCTATATGAAAACCGTACGTCTCCTTCGCGCACGGTTCGTAAGAAACAGTGCATGAAGAAATTGCACGGGTTGGACAATCCTCCAGAGGAACCTGCAGAAAATTCATGCTTTCTACCAAATTGTGGGCTAAGGAAACGCACGACCGTGTGTTTTCCACAAGTCAGAATTCCTGATTTTAGGGAAAACTGACTGTTGGGTATTGTATCCACAATTACCTAGATTTGAGGAAGCCTCCTGTCAAGCTAAGATGAATTCACAATATATTTGATGAAATATTTCAAGTTGTGCTTGCAGTTATTCCACGCTAAGTACACACCAATGTCAGGGTGTAGTAGGTCAATATACACAGGTCTGCGCAACGTAATCCCTCGTTGAGCAGATCAGTGTGTTGGCTTACGTGTACTCTTTCTATTGGAGTGTTCTTATTTACAAGTACAGGGATGTGATAGATCAAGAGCAGTCAAGGAGCAAGGATTGGCCAAAGAGCAGCTCACGGGTGGAAAGACAAAATATTGTCTAAGTAAGAATCAACGAGAATCACTAAGTGATTCTCGCCGAATCGTCGAGAATCACTGGCTGAATCTCACCGACTATCTCCGGCTGACTCAGCGTGTGCAAATCTCACGCCAAGTAAAAATCGTCGAGATTCATCAAGTGTTTCTCGACGATTCGTCGAGAATGATTCTGCATTCTCGACGATTTGTCGAGAATGATTGATGACTCTCGCCGATCCTCTCTGGTTTGCCAAGTTCTTCAGCATGAATTCTGCTAAGTAGAATTCGGCGAGAATCGTAGGTGATTCTTGTCGATTTGTCGAGAATCACCTATGATTCTCGCCGAATTTGCCTTAGGCTAAATTTTGGTGCTCGCTTGATCGGACGAAGTTTCAGGCGTTGTTTTGAACCGGAGCTAGGGTTTGTTTTGGTGGGGCCCACAACGGTCATACTGTATGACCTACTGTATAAATACTTCGGCATTTTGAACAGTAATCAGTACGAATACACAAAAAAGAAAACCGAGCCGCCGACGTGACCTAGATCGCGGATTTCTCTTCCGCCGCTGCCATCGCCGCTCGGGAAGTTAGTCGCCGCCGTTGATCGAGGATACCTCCAGATCTTCCGGTGACAGAAGATTTGCAAAGCAACGCGTCTCACGTGTCCTTCTTGAGATCCTTTGTCTCTTGGTTTGTAGATCAGGAATACCTTCCCTTTCCGAATCGATCGAGACGATTGATCCAAGGAAGACCGTTGGTAGACCTTGCCAGCATAGCTACGAAGGTTGGATCTCTAAAGCTCAGCCGCCGCACTTCTTGCCGCCGCCGATCCCGAACGCCAAGCCGCCGCTCTTCTTTCCGCCGCCGGTTTCGTGGAGATTCATTCTAAGTTTGAGGTAAGGTCGTGGACTCTTCGTCTTCGTCAAGAACGTGTCATCGAACGAAGAGGGACACCAAGCACTCCATAAGTAGTTTGTATATTTTATATATTCCATTTTATTTTTGTTGTAAAGGAACGTAGGTTCCTCGTTGTAAGGGTTGGGTGCAACCCGTTGTGGAGGAGTGGTGACTCCTTCTTTTGTAAGGGTTCCTTCCGTGAGTGTGAGTATTGGATTTCAATCCGGTTGGTGAAGTGACCGAGTCGTCCCTTGTTGGGAGATAGGTCGAAGGGGTAAAGTAGACGTACCAAAATCGGGGAACCACTATAACTGCTTGTGTCTGTTTATGCTGTGTTGTTCTGTTTACTTGTGACGGTAGAATTTTAATTCCGCTAAAATCGCTGCAAGACACCTATTCCCCCCCCATAGGTGAAGGTAGTTGGCACTAAGTGGACTTTCACTGACCACATGCACAACAAAAACCAAAGCTGGAGCATAAGGTACCAGCACCAATATAAAACATAAAATGACTCAATCCGCATGGAGAGTACCCCAGAACTTACCCCTGACATCTCGTTGCAATTTGCAAACCAAAATGGGACAAAGTAGTGCAACAATGGCTAGGTGAAGCCCTAATCAAATATATGACTTTTCCTACTAAAATAGTTGTGCACATGCAAGATAATAAGCCCAGATGAGTCCTAAAACCATATATAAATCTGACTCATCACCATTTCCTTAGTACTTGAAAAAGAAGTGCATGCCAATAGAGAGATTACATATGAGTCAACACTATGGATCACACCCTGAGGGATTACATTGCATGGTCCTGTGTTTGGTGACTCACTGTAAAATGATATTGGACTACACTTGGCAATTATAACCTATAAGCACTTAACCACAAAATAACATCAAATACAAACTTAATTCATCTTTGTTCAAGTGTGACTTCACATAAAGCTTGGTTGTTGTGTATACAATACCCAACAATCTCCCCTTATTTGTAGAAGTCAGAACCCTATACACTAAGGTGAATTACATCAAAATAAACAAGTAATTAACAAGTAAACATGGTAATGATAGCAATGATGATTAAGAAATAACATATCAGCAAATTTCAAAATCATATATATATAGAGATAGAAAATTATCCATAGAGGGATCCAGGTCCACAACATTCTATATTATTGCTAAAATCCACTCATTTGTATTGATGTTGTTGCTGCCTTTCTTTCTTTTCTTGCTTCCTCTTTTCATAGCTTTAAGGCTTGGGGTAGTACTTAGCAGGTTTGGGACGAGCCTTTGAATTATTTCTGCCATATTTTCTATCATTGATTCTCCTCTTGGTCAAAGATTTCTCATACAACTCCCATTCCTGGGAACTGTAATGATAATTTCTATTTTCATTAAAATCTACAACGAGTTTTAGAGTCTTAAGAATTAGTGACTTGGAGGTTAGGCTCCACACTTCAGCAAATTCTTGTGCTCTTCTTCTTTCAACTTCTAGATTTGGAATGGATCGGGTTGTAGAGGCACCGTCACCATATTTCCTTCTTTTTGTCACTAGCATAACAAACGGAAGGTTTTGAGAAGATTCTAGTTAATCTTAATTCCACACCTGAGAATATTCAGCAGGAGGGGCTTCATTATAAGAAGTTTCAAAATGTTCAGGTCTAGGTGAGAATGAGGGCTTCTATACTGTTGGATTGAGATTAGGAGGACGAGCAGCATTTGGATCAAGTTGAAATTCGGGAAATATCAAATTGTGCATCCAAACTGCAGTATCATAGGTATGAAATTTAATATTAAGGATATGAGTCTGTACATCAATACTTATCTCTTTCAGTTTGTCTTACCATAGGGTCTTCTTGTCTATAGAGGCTTTTGATAGATATTCTTTGACTTTTTCCTCCCCCTTTTTGACTTCTATAGATAGGGTGCTTATAGCCTCTTCTTTGAACTTGCTAACTTCTTCATACATCTTGAAGTTATGCTCTTGAGATTTCTTTTCCAACTAAATCTTGTTGTTTGCAAGTGTGACTGATTGTTCAATTACTTGACCAATACTATTAAAGGTGTGATCTAAGGCTTTTCCACCTTTTTGGAATAGGTGTTTAAGGTTATTAGTATTATTATAAATTTCAGCGAAGCCTCTACTCATTTTTTTCTCTAGAGCAGTGACTTTGACTGTGACAACATTGAGAGAGTCGTCAAAATATATTATTTGTTGAGCTAACAGAGATTCAATCTTACCCAGAAGGGTATCTTCAGGAATGGCTATAGATGGATGTGGTGGAGGAGGTAGAGCCTGAGCTGACCAAAAGAGAATTACTTAAATGACAATCGAGCTCTTTCCTCTGATTGTATGAATCATGACCTCCACTTCCTCACCAATAATAGTATGGAGGGAGAAGTCTAGGCTTCTAATATGAGGGTCAACTGGGTCAGGAGAGATCTCATTATCATAAGAGAGAATGATCTCATTCTCCTCCTCAATATGTTCTGGGAAGAGGGGAACATCGGGAATCTGTTCTGGAGTCTTTACAGGAGAGGAGGTGGGTTGAGCATTTGAAACCTTTTCAGGGGATATGAATAGGGGATTATCGGAGAAGAGTTCCTCAACCATCTTTGATATTCCAACATCAGTGGAAGTGACTCTGGCAGTCACTTGCTCATCAGTGAATTCTTCTTCATCAGAGGAAGAATTAGTGTTCATACCAGAGCCATCCTCATGTAGAGAGGTGCTCTTCTCGACAGAATCATCAACTGCAGTAACTTGCACTGGAATCTGCTCTGCGGGAACATCTGACTGAATAACTATTTCTACAACCTCAGCTGGCTGATCTTCTTTCTAAACTGAAGGAGCAGACTCCCCCTTTGCAGTTGCACTAGATGTGCCAGCTACATTAGTGTGAGGAGGAGATGGGGTCCTGTCCTCATCAACAACATATCTAGGAACTACAGGAGCTTTCCCTAGTTTCTGAAGTCTGATCTCCCATCTACTGATGGTAGAGGTGGTGACCTTATTTAGGTGGTTGAGGGACACACCTCTTGACTGGTCAAAGTCCTCTGGGTGAGCTTGATTCAGATACAGAGAAAGAATTCTTCCAAAATTTGGAGTTTTCAGACTCTCCCTTATCTTACCAAATAGCATATGTCCCCAAAGGAATCTCTTATGATAAACCACAGCAGTCATCATATCAAATAAATATGAAGAAATATAACCAATTGATCTTATTTTGCACAGAAGTACCTTCCCCAGAATGTCAGCCAAATGTTTGCTTTCATCGGACATCTGCTGCCTTCTAACTGTAATGGTGGACTCGGGAAGACCAAAGAAGGAATATGTTCTTGAGTAGTCTTCTTCTTCCAGATCATCTTCCTCATCCACTGAAGGAAGTCAAAGGAACACTATCAAGGAAGATGACTTGAGCTTTATTTCGATGTCCCTGACTGATCTCTTCAGCAATTTTCCAGACTTCTTGATCTTTATATTTCGGTAAAATTCTTCAACCTCAGGTAACTATACTTTACACGGATCTTCTAAGACAAATGTAAGGCTGGCGGCATCTAGGAGGTGCAGAACATTCTTGAAGTCATCAGAAACATACTCTATGCCAGCACGAAGGAGTTCGCTGCCCACAACGATCTTTAAAGGAGGAGCCATAGAATGCAGAGAGTGTGAAATGTCAGATTTGATGGAGACAAAGCGATGGATTTTGTGAGAGAGATGGCAGAAAGCTTCAGAGAACTAAAGGGTTTTTCTTGAGAGAGTCGGATTGAAAATGTGGTTTTGGATTTCTATGGACTTTTCTATTTATATAATTTTGAGAATTAGAATAGAAATTAAAAATCAAACCTGGAATCATCGGTTCAAATTCTTCCGAAAATCGTCCTGGCGCGAGGGTATTTCTCGAGAAAGAAGATGCCTTTCGAGAAATTAAAGAGTCTTTTCTCGTGATATCCACTTGAATTTTCACGAGAAATGGAGTTAGTTTTCCGAGAAGTCTAGAGAGCCTGCTTTCGATAAATAGAGTCGTCTTTTTCCGAGTAATCAACTTGTTCTGGAGAAAACCACTTGAGTTCCCGAGAAATCCATAATCTGTGATTAATTCCTTGACTTCAGATATGATAAGGATCAGCAAAACCTGGGGGTTGTTAGTGTAACATCCCTCATACTAATAGAGCCCTACGAATGGTTTTGTCATGACTAGGTCATGACAAAACCCTAGGAAGCCCAAGAAGACCAAGTGGACCTAGGAATGTAGGTGAGATCACTATGGTCTGCAAATAGTAGGTGTCTAAACATTAATTTAGGATGATCATGGGGCTTTACCATGACTCCAAGACCCCACCAAAACCTAACCAAACTATTGGAAGGTCCATTAGAGCCCTAAGGGTCCACTAGAGTCAACTAAAGGTGTCCAAGTTGAACTAGGATCATCTTTGTCCTAAACAGGGCAAGGTGCCCTAAATAAGGGCAATGTGCCCCTAATGTGCCAATCCAACCCTTCCTAGGTCTTCCTAGACCTAAGGTGAAGTGAATGGGCCACAAAAGACCCCATTGGGGTCAACCTTAGAGGCTGAATTGACCATAGTCAACCCTAGACCTAAAGTGATCAAAGTGCTCTAACTAAGGGGCAAGTGACCACCAAGGTGCCAAGTCAACCCTACACAACCCTTCCTAAACCTTAGGGGAAACCAAGGGGTCACCAAGGACCCCTTGGGGTCAACCCAAATGGTTATGTTGACCAAAGTCAACTTATGGATCAAAGTGGTCAACTTCGGTTAACCTAGCCCAATTCAAGTGGGCTAAGCCAGAGTGGTGTGGCCCATTAGTCCAAGGAAGTGGAGAGACACATTTTTGGCCACCCAAATTCAGAAAATGATGACTAGGAGAGAGAAGGCAAGAGTTACCCACTTTGGAGGAGAGAGAAAATGGGGACTTAATGGTCATCATGGCCATGGAGGTTTCAAAACTCCCCCACCTTGATGGGCTTTTACTCCTTGGAGCAAGGGGAGGAGTTTTCAGGAGGTGGCCGGCCAGTGGGGTGGCTAAGACCCCTAAATTTGGATGAAACAGAAATTAGGGTTAATGGCCATTAATGGTGTTTTCATGAATTGGGGAGTTGCAAGCCTCCTCTCCCCAATTCCTTCTTTAAAAACCTTCACCAGGATAAGAGCAGGCGTTTTCCTCATTCCAATCTTGATTCCCTAGCTGTTGCTATGGATTTTACAGAAAATCCCAAATCGGCGGCCGAAAATTGCAAGGAAGCAAGTCACCCGCTCACAGGCCGCGACTCAGGTCCTCCTCTTCTCCTTTCTCTATGGGTAGATCATAGGAATCGTTTAGGATGGGAATCAGGCTTAATTGAGCCCAATCGGGTGAACAGTTTCCCAGTTTTTCCATGAAAAATCAAGGTTATGGGCTCCCCGGAGACAGCCCCTCCGGCGGCCATGCCGCCGCCAATCGACAGCCAACACTTCAACGGAGGTGGTGGAGGTGCTGGCCTGCCAGGGAGGTGGCCGGGTGGCCGGCAGCGACGGCTTGAAGTCAGCTCAGGAAGAGGGAATCGGGACCGTCAGCTGGAGGTTGAAGACAATCCAGGTGTCGTTGGATCATGCGTCAAGATTCGTGCAAGATCAAATGATTTATATTGTTTACTGATTTTCTGCCTCCTATTATTAGTCATTTTATATTAATTATTAAAAATACCCAAGGGCTTATAGTGAAATAATGGTAAACACCAAAGTTATAGACCTTGCCGTCAACTTTAATTTAAAATTTGTTTCAACCCATTTAGGTAAGAGTTCTAACCACAACACCCATTATGGTGGGGGTCTATACATAGGCTTGATCAAATGTTGGTTTGAGTGCCCCCACCAATCAGGCCATGCAAATGACCTAAAATTTAGACTGGGGGTCCTCTAACCTATACCAACAACATATCCAAAAAAGAGAATTTTTGGATGTTTTTTCCTATAGTTTTTATAATAATTTTATAAATCATGACTAAATTAATTAAGGGACCTAATGACCTCCAAATGCTCCCAAATTTTGGTGAGAGGTTCTTGGGGTCCATATAAGACTCTGGACAAATTTTCATCCCATTTGGTGATGATTTGGCTTGGATTTTAGTAAACCCTAGCCTTTCCCTAAGAGGGGTATTTAGGTCATCAATGCCCTTGTGGTTTAGGTGCCCAAATCACCTCAACAGAGGTTGAAATTTGTCCACTGACTTAATAGCACATTAAACACACTCATATGGATTATGGGGTGTATTAGGGTGGATATTCCCTAGGACCCTAGTTCTAACCATAAGGATTGAACTTTGGGGGCTTATGAAGGACTTAGGGTGTTATGTCCTTGGAAGGACTTAGGGATTAGTCCATGTGATTCTAGGATGGTAAAATGCCCTAGGAGAGGATATAGAAGTATTTAGACACATGTACCCCACTTAAAACACTTAATAAATTATTAGGACTTTAAGCCATATAAATTATTTTATGGGTCTAAGGACCTTGAAATTGCAAGATATTTAGTCAGTTGTATTTTAAGACCATAACAAAGCTCTAGAAATTTTGGTATGAATTTTTGATCATTAATTTCAGTACTTTACTCACAACTCATCAAGTTGTATTATATAGTTAGGAATTTCTTATGACCTAACCACTGATTTAAAACTTATGAAATTTAGTCAGAGGACATTTTATGACATTGTAAATCTCTATAAATTTGTATGAAATTTTTGGAAGCCTGTTTATAGGGTTGCTTCACAAGGTGCTAGTTTCCAAAAATATTTAATTGATTTTATCCTAGTACCTAATAAGCTTGGTAAATTATGATTTTTGGTGGAGGCTCTTTCTGGTCATCCTTGAGATTCAGTAATTTTTATACAATTTTTTGATGAATAACTTTAGTACTTTCTTCTTTACCAATAATTAATGGCATATTATTGGATTAATTAAGTAGAGGCCAAATCATTTTTGGAAAATCATGAAATTTGGTACTTACTGTTATTCCTCTGTTATCTAGTGTTCATAATTTTTGGGTGGCCATTACTTGAGAAAATATCTTGCTTCATGTTCAAATTACCCATTGCCTAACTTTGGGGAAAATTAATTAAATACCACATTGATTAGGAAAATTATAGATTTCTGGATTTAGACCAATCACGTCATTATAGACCCCATTAAATATCTTAGGGAATTTGTATGAAAATTTGGAGTATGTCCTATCATGTACGACATATAGTATTGGTTGGTCTGCATATAGTAAAACTGCAGAAAATGTGATAGCTTGAATTGGGCATATGGATTGGGTCTTATAGTTTGCTGGTTTGGGTATAATGAAATTGAGTTCATCATTGGAAGTTGGGATGAGTAGAATGCTGGGTTGACTAGGATTAGGCAGTGCTCGGGATCGATGATGCACTAGCGGTAACACTACCGTTCATGGCCAAGTAAAAATAATGAGGAGTAGCATCCCCGAGTATCGATTTATCTCAAAGCGCAAGTAGGGGGCATGGGTTTTAGCATTTAGAGAAATGGGTGAAAGTGCTAAGTGAATAAGGAGGTTTTTGATTTGGATATCCTACGCTAAACAATTTAAAACTAGCGCTGATCGCCTTCACCGCATCGCCTAGATGAATCACTCTGAAGAGTAATAGCGGAAGCGAATGAACAAGTAAGGGTCGAAAACACCGCTTCTCAGTGCACAATTCTAGCAAAGGCTAGAAAGTCCCGAACGCACTTTACTCTAGTGCAAAGTTAAAGCTTTCTAACACATATAATGCTCAGGAGATTACCAAACGAACACTCAACGGAAACTTGAACAATACATGGTTATGAAACTATAATTACGCTAGTAGGAGTTCAACAGAAAGTAAATCCACGAAATGGGGAAGAGATTACAACAAAAACATAGAAGCTTTCCAAGGTTTTCGGCCAAAAACTATGTGTGTTAGGCCTCGTCTGTGCTCAGTCTTTGAAAGGAGTCCAGGATCTGGGAGGAGCTGTCATTTCCTCCTTCAAACAAGTCTTTGTTGTTGATGTTGTGGAAGCGGATTGAAGATTGGCGGGATACAAAGAGTATCTTGAACAGGAGCTTGGAAGGTAGCAATGGCAATGGAAGTTGAAGGCAAAGCTTTTGCCAGCACTATGGAGTGGAATCGGGTGCTGGATCTTCCCTCCAAGGAAGAGAGAGAAAAAGGGGGCTGGATCTTTGTTTTCCCGCTCTAGGGAGCAGAAAAGGAGGGCTTGACGAACTATCCCCGTCAATGGCAAAATCTGCATCTTAAATAGAAAATCATCAGAAAAATGGTCTCGCACGGTTCGGGGCATGACCGTGTTGAAACCGTGCGATATTTACTTTAAGCATATGCCTGCGGAGAAGAAGCGTTGACCTGTGCATTTCACTCGCACACGGGCAATTCCGCCCGTGCGTGAAGGAAATCGCATGGGTAACGACAGAGCGCAGAAATGCAGGCCAAAATAGTGGAACTATGTGTTTTACTCGCGCACAGGCGGAAGCGCTCGTGCCTGAAGCAATTAGCAATTCGCACGGGTAACCACAGTGAGCCCAAATCATAGGAAAAACATGAAGGCTACCGGACAATCGTGCATGAAGCATTTGCACGAGCTGGTCACTTCTCCAGAATGACTTGCAGAAAACGCACGACAGAAACTAACCGTGCGGCAAAAAAATGAACGACCGCGCGTTTTCCTCAAATCATAGTTCTAAAATGGGGAAAACTGACCACCTGCAAGCAATAAAAACTAAGCAATGGAGGACCCTCCAGCAAAACAGACATGCAATAAAAGCTACTAGAACGAGCCCCGGGGAGCCCCACGTGCATACCCCCAACAACCAAATGCGCAATTACGCACCCAAGGGCTAGAATAGCACACAATACATGAAACGCAAAAGGAAAGAAATAATAGCGAAAACAACGTAATAGCGATGTGCAAAGACATGAAAACCAGCCCAAATGAGCACGCTAAACCCTATATAAATGGGACTCATCACACCCCCAGACTTATCTATTTCCGCGTCCCGAGCAAAGAATATCCTTGCAGACAAGACAAAGTACTAACTAACACAAAAATTGTGATCCGGAGTACCAAGCGAAGTCGCATGCTCACATGCATAAAAATTAAGTAGAGAAAATTTCTAAGCATCCAAATTAATTTATACTTTTCAGCCTGCGTAAAATTAAATTCTATGACTACTAAAAAACCGAATCTCGGTGAATCTTCCGGTCACACGTAGGTAGAAAATAAACTAGTTGCTAAGACGAATATTGCCAAAGATCGGGATTCGGGAATAACTCCAAAGGAATCCACCGATGTCAGTGACCATATGCTTTCCCGTTCGCACTCTCTCCATGGAATTAGTTTGACTTAAGCGCAAGTCCGTAGGACTTCGGGTAGAATTGGGTCTTGTGTTAAGGCGAGGTAAACAAGCATAAAAACGAAGGCCATGCACAAAACCCAACTGACCTAGCATAACAAGAAATAAATCTTCTATCATAATAAGCACGAGTACACCATTACCCCAGACTTGATTTTTAAAACATTGGTGTGTGTACCGACTACACTCAAAAACTGTTTTAACTCAAAATGGATTTTATATAAAACTTTTCCTTTCTCCTTTTCATTTCTTTTTCTTTTCTCTTTTTTTTTTCTTAACAATTCCATCCAATGTAAGCATTGGAAAACAACCAAATTTTTCACACAAACAATAACCATTAAGACCCCAAACTAGAAATCAGAAAACGGTAAAGCTTAATTTGGGCGTGCAACTAGGATTGGCTACTAGGCTTTGGTAAATAAAATGTGGAGTTGAAGCAAAAGGAAGGGTAGGCACAACGGGGCTAGCGAAGATAAGACGTTAGGAATGGGTACAAAGCTCAACCTAGCCAAAATGATGGCCTACATCATGCTCACGCATAACTAACCATGTACCCATTCTTCGACAGTAGCATGGGGCCAGTTCTTAGCCAACGAGAAAGATTATCCATTCTCTCGACTCGAGCAATATGAATCTAACGACAGTCTACACACATCCCTAAGCTACCGTCGGATTCACACTAGATTCCCCAATTTTTTTAGTAGCATAAAAAGAATTTACGCAGTTAAAAAAGAATACAAACTAACAGCATGCATAAAAATTAATTCTACTCTAATTTCTACATGAGACGGGAGCACTTAACTAAGAACATAGCAAGGCCAACATTTTACTTCATCTCATAATCCTATGTTAGCACAGTAATTTTCCTAAATCTAACGAAAGAAGCAAGTTTGACTTGCAGCATGCAAAAAGTTAAGTACGAGCTCAAGTAGGTGCATTGGTGCGCAATGCAATAAACTACATAATTCCAATAAAAGCAACTACTAGCATGCATATGAAGTGCAATTGCAACGGGTAACAACGACAGGCTCTCCCCAAGCCTTAATCTAAACAATAGAGCAAATGATATTGGAAAAAAAATCAAAAAGAGGTTAGGGAAGAGGTTACCCAATGCTTAGAGATTAGCATACCAGAAGTTAGGCGTTTAAACTTGATCAACCAGCCCACGGCCCAAGTAAAAATCACCTGCAAAAGCCAATCTCCAACCAAACAAAAATAGGCAGCACAAGCAAAAAGCAAAATAAGCAAAGCAAGGATAGCAATAGCCTTGAAACAAGGCTAAAGGAGGAAAACTCGGGTTGTCTCCCATAAGCCTTTTCTTTACCGTCCTTAAGGTGGACCAAATACCTGTATTAATAGTTATATAGTATTGTTCTTGTAACTAATGTATCTCAAGCAAAAAGGAAGAATAATCCAAAATTAAAAACAGTGTTTGTAGAACCACAAACATCAGAAGCAACCAGACAAAGGAGATGGCTCCGGTGGTCCTCCAATTCTCAGCTAAACGCTGATTTGTGATGAATCTCACCCGATACGCAGAATGAGGAAGAGGGGAAGATTTAGGGCCCAAAGAAGATAAATCTCCCTTGCCCCTGCCCTCCTCCTTGCCGCGTCAGTGAGCAAAACTCTGCTCCTTACACAGGAGCAACTCCTTTTGTCGCAATTCAACCGTAGGAGAATGCCAGGGCGGTGAATTCACGTCCGGTATTTTAACATCCAGATCACCAATCACAGCCGAGGGCATACTTTACTCACCCGCAAGGGGTGGCAGATCAACCCACGTCACCTGTTTAAAAGTTTTACAACATTTACTTGGTCCAATAACAGTTTTTAAATCAACTTTCTGCATGCTCTCAGTAGCCGTGCTAATTCCGCATTCCTTCTTAACTTTATCTCATTCTACACTCAGCAGCTCCGAACTTGATTTTGCTTCAGCGGCTTCAACAACTTCTTCACTTGCAAAGTTATATCTTGATCGTTAAGCCCCACATCTGCCTTATCAGCACTAAATAATTTGTCAGATAGCAAAGCATTAACTTTTCGCAGATTTTCAGATTCACAGGGGACTACTGTTGGGTATTGTATCCACAATGTACCTGATTTGAAGAAGCCCCTGGACCAGCTAAGGTGAATTGAAAATGTATTTGATTACTTGTCTTCAAGTTGTGCTTGCAGCTATTCATCGCTAAGTACACACCAATGTCAGGGTACAGTAGGTCAATATACACGGGTATGTGCAACGTAATCCCTCGTTGAGCAGATCAGTGTGTTGGCTTACGTGTACTCTCTCTATTGGAGTGTACTTATTTTCAAGCACAGGGTTATGTAAGATCAAGAGCAGACAAGGAGCAAGGATGGGCCAAAGACCAGCTCACGAAATCGTCTAAGTACAAATCGACGAGAATCACTAAGTGATTCTCGCCGATTCGACGAGAATCACTAGTGATTCTCGCCGAATCATCGAGAATCACGAACTGATTCTTGCCGAATGCTGCCGGTTGTCTCAAAACCGCCTTGAATTCTTCTAAGGCAGAATCGTAGAGAATCACGAAGTGATTCTCGCCGATTCGTCTAGAATTACTCTGCATTCTCGACGATTCGGCGAGAATCAATTGTGATTCTCGCCGATTCTCACCGGCTTGTGTTATCAGTGGAGATTGAATTCTGTTAAGTAGAATTTAGCGAGAATCGTAGTTGATTCTCGCCGATTCGGCGAGAATCTTAGTTGATTCTCGTCGATTCGTCGAGAATCACCTACGATTCTCGCCGAATTTGACTTGGGCAAATTCCTGCTGTTCTCTGGACCGGTCAAAGTTACATGGATTATTTCAAACCGGACTTAGGTCTTCTTGTTGGTGGGGCCCACAACGGTCATGTGGAATGACCTAATGTATAAATACCTCCGTATGGTTGGGCAGAAAATATACGAATACACGATTCAAAAAGAAAGGCCGCCGACGTGACCTAGATCGCGCATCTTGCTCCGCCGCCGTCATCGCCGCTCATGCAGTTAGTCGCCGTTGCTGATCACGGTTTCTTCCAGATCTCCGGCGATAGAAGCTTAGCCTAGCACAGCGTCTTACGCGTCTAACAAAAGATCTTTTGTCTCTTGATTCGTAGATCGGGAAAACCATCCCCTTCCGAATCGATCAAGACGATCGATCCTAGTGTGACCGTTGGAAGACCTTGCTACGTTTGCTATGAAGGTTGAATCTCCATAGCATCGCCGCAGCACTCCGTTGTCGTCGCTAATCCTGAGAGCCAAGCCACTGCCCTTTGCCGCCGCCGATTTTAGGGAGATTCTCTCCAAGAGAGATCTAAGGTTGTGGACTCTTCGTTGACTTCAAGAACACGTCGTTGAACGAAGAGGGACACCTTAGTCTCCATAAGTTGTTTGTATTTCTAATACATTCTATTTTCAATTTCGTTATAAAGGAACGATTGGTTCCTAGTTGTAAGGGTTAGGTGCAACCCGTGGTGTTGGAGTGGTGACTCCTACGTATGGAAGGGTTCCTTCCGTTAGTGTAAGGATTGGATTTCAATCCTGTTGGTGAAGTGACCGAGTCATCCCTGGTTGGGAGATAGGTCGAAGGGGGAAAGTGGACGTACCCAAATCGGGGAACCACTATAAATAGTGTAACGCCCCGTTTTTTCAACAATTATTTTTATTCTCGTTTGGCGTTACGATGACGCGTTTCCGTGGCTTGTGCCATGTGTGGAGTACGGTTTAGCTCCTTAGAACTGAGTGCCCTGTTTGGTAGCCTGTTGGCAAGATCTCCCTAGCAAACCGAGTCGTTCTGGTGACCCGGTGTGGCCTCTCGGGGGGATGTTTGTGTTTGGCTTTGTTTGGTGTAACTCGAGTTCTGTTCGTCGAAAGTTAATTTCGACTTCGCCGTTGCGTTCGTAGCGTGGGTATTTAGCTACGGTGCGAATTTCGTCGAATTCCGAGGTAGTTCGGTTTTCGCGTCGATTTGGTGCTTTATGTAATTTTGTAATTAATAATATAATTATATAATTATATATATATATATAGTATTAGAAAAGCCATCATCTTCTTCCCCGATAGAAACCGCCAGCCCCTTGTACGAGAGAAACGGAGTAACCGCCTACCTTCCCTTCGGACGCCGATTCCGGGAGCGTTTGTGGACGGAATTCGATTCCGAGAGTGGATTCGGATTGCTCTCGTCGAGACCTTCATTCCTGCGGTAAGAAATTCGATTTTCGTGGAGTTTTGGAAGGATTGGAATTTTCGGTTTTGGAAGTTTTCCGCCATTAATGGCCGAGTCTTTGTTCTAGGTGTTGCGGCCGTTTTGATCCGTGCGAAGAGGAGGAAAGCAGTCCAAAGCTTCGCTGTGAATTGAGGCAAGTGGTATTCTTGCCCTTGTCAAGTGTTTTCTTTGATTTTATTTGCTGAAATTGAAATCCCGGTTAGCCCAGGTTAGAGGCCTTGTTGTTCTCATTTTCTTGCTAACTATAGGGCTTAGTTCTTCCTACTGAAACCCCCCCTATGTTGTGATGTTTGGAATCCAAATTGTCGGCGTGGAGCCGTTGTTTTCCTTTATTTTGATTGTTGCTCTGGTTCGGGTGTAGCCGAGAGGGAGAGTTAGGAGGGGGGTGTGGTTGCCAATTTCCTTCGTTAAGATATTATTCGAATGGTTAGGCATAGTTTGAATGGTAGTAGCGTGCGACGTGATAGTTGTCTACTGCTACTGCAGTGGCGTGAGTCGTGTGCGCGTTCCGGTGTCGTTCGGGAAATTCCAAACGGTGCAGGTTGACCGCGCACGGTCATCAACCTTTAGGGCGCACGACCACTGGTCGTGTGCCTCTGTTCGTGCGCGTATAAATTTCAGTTTCCAAAGTTCTGTCTCGGGCAATCGCACGAGCGCTGGCAACAGTGCGCACGACCACTGAACGTGCGACACTGATCGTGCGCAGTTGCTAGGTTTTCTGTCAGGTTTTCTAGGTTCGTTTCGCACGATCATCAGCCGATGAGTGCGCACGACCACTGATCGTGCGTCACTGATCATGCGCTTTGTAAATTTTCTGTTGATAGGCGAATTTAGATGGTTTCGAGTGCGAGAGTTTAGATACTCAAGTGGCAGGCAACTACTCGAGTTCTGGATCTTCTGCCTTGGTCGTTCGACTGTCGTCGAGCTCCGTATTCTTTAGTAGGTTTGCGGGTAGTAACATTATTTTGGCGGCGAGTGAGGCTAGCTCACTCAACGCCAAAGTTTAGGTAGGCACTGAGTGGGTTTCACCCAACGCCTAGTCGTGTTGGTTTATTTCAACACTCTTCCTTTACCTTGTATTTCATTTCCGAGTGGATTTCCAGTTGTATTTCTGGGTTTTCCTTGTCGGCCGTTTTCTTTATTTTCCTAAAGGCCGAATCGTGGGTCGTGGATAGTAGTGGTGGTTGTAGCTCTTTATGGGGGTGGAGTTGTGTGATATAGCCAAGGCCACCCATGGATTTCTTGCTCCAGGTACGGGCTGGGCATGTCGGGTGGAAGGTCCCTTGTGTTTTCACGTGTTGACCCTCGAGCTTTTGACTTGGACATGGTGGATTGTGGGACTGCGTTTGCCTTCGATCCGGTTTCCTCGTTGTTGTTTTTGCTACTATCACTTCCCGCAGTTTAGGGTGTTAGAAGTTTCTTCTTTTGTAGTTTGCAGCATTCTGGCTCTTGGTAGCCTAGTAGGCCCTGCAGGATGTTGTTCCTGGGCTGGGTCGTTGCTGTTTCTTTGCACGTTGTGCATTTCTTGTTGTCCTGTTTTGGACAGTTGTGACTCTTTCTACTGCATGTTTCCTGTTATTTTGTCCTTTTGGTTGACTCTTTCATGCAGTTTTACCTTGATTTTGCTTGCTGAGGTATTCTGTTTTCTTTTGGAATACCCCAGGTTCTGAGCTGTAGCCAGTCTGGTGGCTAGTTGGAGGTGGTGTTGTTGGTGGACTTCCGGACCTTGGAGTTCTGTTTACCTTGTTAGTGAGGTTGTTTTCAGTACTTTCTTACAGACATATATGTGTGCTGGTGGGTTCGTGTCAGGTTGTTGGCGCCCACTAGTAGTTTTTACCTTGTACTAGATATATACTATTGCTGCTACCATTTATTTTTCTTGAGATAGTCTACTTGCTTTGAGAAGGTTTTATGCTAGGTTGCTAGTTATTTTTAAACTATAATTATTATTATAAATGAAATTTCATGATCAGCATGTTTTGTAAACTTAATCACTATTTTCCAAATGACGTACGAAAACCGTTTTCTTATATATATTATATAAACTAAGTGTAGTGTCTTGCATAGCATGAGTGGTTCTCTTGGGACCCTTATGCGCTCTTTAGGGTGTAAAACCTAATTAAAGTATTTTTCCGCAGTGTTTAAATATAGTTTTCTTTTGTGGACTAGATGATCCACTGAGCCGAGGGATACAGACTCTAAACATAACTGATTTTCTATCCATTAAGCACATGATTTTCTTGCATAAAGATTGTAGTTGGATTTGCCTGAGCGTCAGCAGTTATCCCCTGCTTGACGTGGCATCATGACGCGTGTTTTCTCTTACTCTGATAATTCTTAATTCGGAGAAAATGCGGTTGTGACAGTTGGTATCAGAGGGAGGTTGCTTGACAAGTTAGTTGGGCAACCTTCCTTGGATGCTTTTAGTAGTTCAGCACTATGTCATTCACACACCGATATGTCATCAGCACGTCTTGGCAAAAGCACGAACACTACACTCATAGCATAACATGAAGTATACGGGGCATATTATGTAGTATGAGATGCATAATATGTGTTCGTATATGGATCCACCATAGGGGCTACATGTGAGGGTTATGTAGTATGGGATGCATAACCTCACCACATGACTGCGACTAGCACGTTTCTTTTTCGTTGCATGGAAATGTTACGTAGTATGGGATGCATAACATTTTCATGTGTACGCCGCTCATATCATGCATTAGGGCCTTTTTTTTAGAATGCATAGCACAATCATGCATATCATAACATTTCATAAGCACAACGCGCCGAGCTAAAGATTTGCAGGATGACATATGTACACACATAAGTTTTCAAACTAACATAAGTTCATGCATCCGATCTAGGCACAAGAGTTAGTGAGGTGGTGGTTAACCATCCTAGGTTAGGGCATATCATCTAATTATTGTGAAGAAGATAAACTCTCAGAGCAAGTTTAGCAGCTTTAAGTCTATATCTACATATGTATTGTCTGTACTGGTAGTCGGTTCTAGTTGTGGGATTTGGATCTGATTTGCGTTGTATTGATTTTTAGGATGGCTAGGCGTCCTGCGACTCGATCGACTCCCCTGTCTGAGGGTGAATCTTCTGGAGCTCAGAACGATGCGGTGATCGAGGGTCTGCGTCAGAGTAGCGAAGCTATGGGTAGGCAGTTGGAGGAGGTGCAAGCCCAGATTCAGTCTTTGGTGGCAGTTGTGGCAGGGCAGGATCAGGGTGCGCAAGTTCCAGCAGGGGGGTTAGCTGTTCCTCCTCCTCCTGCACCCTTGAGGCCTCCAGTGGTGGTGCCAGCAGAGATGGCCTTCATCTCGCAGTTTCAGAGGCTGAGCCCTCCCACTTATGATGGGAAGGCAGATTTCATGGTGATAGACGACTGGCTGATCTCCATGGAGGAGATGTTCTCGTACTCAGGAATTTCAGATGATCAGAGGGTGATGATAGCCGCCTATCAGCTTAAAGGTTTGGCTAAGAGTTGGTGGCTGAGAGAGAAGGAGAGCCTGGTAGCCGGATGCTCTTGGGAAGTGTTCAAGGAGATGCTGTTGAGGAAGTTCTTACCCTCGGTCGAGCGTGACCGCCTCATGAACGACTTCCTCCATCTGAAGCAAAGGCAGCTCACGGTGGGTGAGTATGAGATAGAGTTTAGTAAGTTGAGCCGTTTTGCCCCTGGATTGGTCAGCGTTGAGGCTGATCGAGTTAAGCGATTTCTCGGTGGTTTGAGGAGTGAGGTGCAGCAGTTGGCCAGTGCTTATGGGTCAGTGACTTATGCTGGAGTTGTAGAGGCTGCTCTTAAGGTTGAGGCCATTGAGACGACGAAGAGTAGAGGCCAGCAGTTGAGGAAGGATAAGAGGAAGTTGGTAGAGGAGAAGAAACCCCTGGTACCCGATGCTGTTCCGGGAAAGAGGAGCAGGGTGGTATGCAGTTTTTGTGGCCGGTCAGGCCATCCTGTTGAGAGGTGTTTCAAGAAGGCGGCAGCTCAGAAGAAGGAGGAGGTTCTTTCTATTCAGGGTGCTCCTGGGAGAGATGTCTCCTGTTCAGTTTGCAAGCGATCCGGGCATGATGCAGCCCAGTGTTGGTCCAGGGCTAGAGTCTGCTATCAGTGTGGGCAGAAGGGTCACGTTAAGTCGAGGTGTCCTCAGGTCCAGTCAGCTCTTCCTACAGTTCCATTGCAGGCATTACCTCCACCTCAACGTGTGGACAAGGGAAAAGGGAAGCTGAACGTGATTTCTTCCGAGGAGGCTCAGACTTCGACCCAGGTGATCTCAGGTTAGTAGTTTGCTGTTTTCTTTCTAGCCTGGTAGTTTAGTTGCTAGATTATTTGCGGTACTGTTGTGCTAGTTCCTTAGCTTTGTGCGTTCCTATAGGGAAATTTAAGGTGAAGAACCGCTGGGCGCGTGTTCTGTTTGACTCCGGCGCTACCCACTCGTTCGTGGCTAGAGCCTTTGTGGAGCGTCATCGGTTGTCTCTAGATCGTGTTCGGGATTCTTTCCGTGTCAAGTTTCCCTCTGGTGAATCTGTGTTGTCAGATTTGGGTATTTTGGATTGCCCAGTTTTGTTGGGGGATTTTCTTGCGAAGGCGGATCTGAAGATGATTGATCTAGAGGACTTCGATGTCATTTTGGGCATGGACTGGCTCTCTCGGTATGATGCGGTCATTCAGTGCAAAGGAAAGCGCTTGGACTTCATCAGGGACGACGGTCAGCCCGGCAGCGTGTATGCTGATCCGTGTCAGGATTCTCCTGTTCTCTCTGCGGTATGTGTTCAGAGATTGTTTCTTTCTGATTGTTGTGTTTGTTTAGTCTCGGCGGTTGGAACCGTTGTTAGCGTGCCACGCTTGGAGGAGATTCCTATTGTTCGTGGTTTCGCCGATGTATTTCCTGATGATCTTCCTGGTATCCCTCCTGAGCGGGATGTGGAGTTTGTTATTGATTTGGAGCCGAGTACGCGTCCTATTGCTAAGGCGCCGTACCGGATGGCCCCTCGTGAGTTAGAGGAGTTGCGAATTCAGTTAGATGAGTTGTTGGCTAAAGGTTTTATCAGGCAGAGTTCGTCGCCTTGGGGTGCTCCTGTTTTGTTCGTAAAGAAGAAAGATGGGTCGATGCGGCTTTGCATCGACTATAGAGAGTTGAACAAGGTCACTATCAAGAACAGGTACCCTCTGCCGAGGATCGATGATTTATTTGACCAGTTGCGTGGTAGCACGGTGTTCTCCAAGATCGATCTTCGTTCGGGCTATCATCAGCTCAGGATCCGTGAGGCAGATATTCCACGGACTGCGTTTAGGTCGAGGCATGGGCACTTTGAGTTTTTGGTGATGTCGTTTGGTCTGACCAACGCACCATCAGCCTTCATGGATATGATGAACAGGGTGTTCAAGGATTTCCTAGACAAGTTCGTTGTGGTCTTCATTGATGACGTGTTGGTTTATTCTCGCAGTGCTGAGGAGCACGAGCAGCATTTGCGTTTGGTCCTATCAGAGTTGAGGAACCACAAGTTATTCGCCAAGTTGAGCAAGTGCGAATTTTGGTTGCCTCAGGTTTCTTTTCTAGGCCACGTGGTGAACAAGGATGGGATCTCGGTTGACCCAGAAAAGATCGCAGCAGTGACGGATTGGAGTAGGCCGAATACTCCTAAGGAGATCAGAAGTTTCTTAGGGTTGGCTGGCTATTACAGGAGATTCGTGGAGGGTTTCTCTTCTCTAGCCGCACCGTTGACCAAGCTGACTCAGAAGAATGTGGCATTTGTTTGGAGCGAGAAGTGCGAAGAAGCTTTTCAGGAGTTAAAGAGGAGATTGTGTACTGCTCCCGTTCTGACCCTTCCTACTGAGGGCATGGATTATGATGTGTATGTGGATGCTTCTCATATAGGACTGGGATGCGTATTAATGCAGGATGGAAAAGTAATCGCTTATGGGTCAAGGCAGCTGAAGACTCACGAGAAGAATTATCCTACGCATGACCTTGAGTTTGCAGCAGTTATCTATGCGTTGAAGTTGTGGAGGCACTTACTTTATGGGGCTCAGTGCAAGATTTTTACTGACCATAAGAGCCTGAAGTACGTGTTCATGCAGAAAGAGTTGAATCTGCGTCAGCGGCGGTGGCTTGAGTATGTGGCGGATTATGATGTAGAAATCCAGTATTATCCGGGCAAGGCCAATATGGTGGCCGACTCCCTGAGCCGAAAGACGGGAAAGATCTTTAACCTCTCCGCCGATCGATTAGTTGAGGAGTTCCTCCTTATGGATATTTCAGTGGGATGCTGTAGTTTGCAGAGTAGCTTATCAGTGGAAGAGCCGTCCTGGATTTCTTTGACTAGACTGCATCAGAAGGACGATCCGGATCTATTGCACCTTTTTACCAGGACAGAGAAGGGAGAGTTGCCAGATTTTTCTATTGATGATGCGGGTACTTTGAAGTACCGCGGCAGGTTTTGCGTTCCCGCTGTTGGGGACATTAAGAGTATGATTTGCAGTGAGGCTCATGGTTCCAGCGTTGCCTACCATCCAGGATCTACGAAGATGTACCGTGACTTAAGGCAAATTGCTTGGTGGTATGGTATGAAAGGAGATATAGCCCGATATGTTGCTGAGTGTCACACTTGCAAGCGTGTGAAGGCCGATCATGGAAGGCCTGGTGGTAAGTTGACTCCGCTAGAGATCCCGACTTGGAAGTGGGAGAGTATATCTATGGACTTCATTACGGGTTTGCCAAAATCCCCGAGAGGATTTGATTCTGTTTGGGTTATAGTGGATAGATTGACGAAGTGTGCTCACTTCGTGCCTTATAAGATTGATTACCCGATGAAGAAGATAGCGGAGTTGTACTTGAATGAAGTCATCCGACTCCACGGTGTGCCGGTTAGCATCATTTCTGATCGAGACTCCCGGTTTACTTCTCGTTTTTGGCAGAGTCTGCAGGAGGGTTTGGGTACGGATCTGAGGTATTCTACTGCGTACCACCCTCAGACCAATGGGCAGACGGAGCGGGTCAATCAGATTGTTGAGGATATGATCCGGTGCTATATTTTAGACCACGGTGGAGCGTGGGATGAGCGTCTGCGACTCATGGAATTTGCTTACAATAACAGTTATCAGGAAAGCTTGCAGATGGCTCCGTTCGAAGCTTTGTATGGGAGGCACTGTAGGACTTCGTTGTTTTGGGCTGAGGCTGGTGAGAAGCCTTTGTTGGGTCCTGATGCTCTGGAAGAGATGGAAGTCGCCGTGAAGCTTATTCGGGAGAAGCTTCGGTTAGCTCAGGAGAGGTATGAAAAGAACGCCAATCGGCGTAGGTCTGCCTTGGAGTTTTTAGTAGGGGATCATGTATACCTCAAGGTTTCTCCAATGGTTGGTGTAAAGAGATTTGGTAAAAATCGGAAATTGGACCCAAGGTATGTGGGCCCGTTCGAGGTCTTGGAGCGGATTGGTGTGTCTGCATATAGATTGGATTTGCCAGCGAACTTCCCTGGTGTTCATAATGTTTTTCATGTTAGCCAATTGCGGAAGTGTGTGCGCAGTAGTGGGCAACTCTTGGATGTTGTGCCCCAGTTAGAGCCCAACCTCTCTTTCGTTGAGGTGCCAGTTCGTATTTTGGATACTCAGGAGCGTGTGCTGCGAAAGAAGTCCATACCGATGGTGAAAATTCTATGGAAAAATCAGGATTTGGAGAGCGCGACTTGGGAGCTAGAGTCGGCCATGAGGAGGGCGTACCCTCACCTGTTTCTCTGATTTGATCGGTATGTTTCCCTTTGTAACTTCTGTTTGTTACTTTTCCTTCTTTTGTAGGAGGGTTGTGCGTAAAGTTTCGGGACGAAACTTTCTTTTAGGGGGAGTGACTGTAACGCCCCGTTTTTTCAGCGATTATTTTTATTCTCGTTTGGCGTTACGATGACGCGTTTCTGTGGCTTGTGCCATGTGTGGAGTACGGTTTAGCTCCTTAGAACTGAGTGCCCTGTTTGGTAGCCTGTTGGCAAGATCTCCCTAGCAAACCGAGTCGTTCTGGTGACCCGGTGTGGCCTCTCGGGGGGATGTTTGTGTTTGGCTTTGTTTGGGTGTAACTCGAGTTCTGTTCGTCGAAAGTTAATTTCGACTTCGCCGTTGCGTTCGTAGCGTGGGTATTTAGCTACGGTGCGAATTTCGTCGAATTCCGAGGTAGTTCGGTTTTCGCGTCGATTTGGTGCTTTATGTAATTTTGTAATTAATAATATAATTATATAATTATATATATATATATAGTATTAGAAAAGCCATCATCTTCTTCCCCGATAGAAACCGCCGGCCCCTTGTACGAGAGAAATGGAGTAACCGCCTACCTTCCCTTCGGACGCCGATTCCCGGAGCGTTTGTGGACGGAATTCGATTCCGAGAGTGGATTCGGATTGCTCTCGTCGAGACCTTCATTCCTGCGGTAAGAAATTCGATTTTCGTGGAGTTTTGGAAGGATTGGAATTTTCGGTTTTGGAAGTTTTCCGCCATTAATGGCCGAGTCTTTGTTCTAGGTGTTGCGGCTGTTTTGATCCGTGCGAAGAGGAGGAAAGCAGTCCAAAGCTTCGCTGTGAATTGAGGCAAGTGGTATTCTTGCCCTTGCCAAGTGTTTTCTTTGATTTTATTTGCTGAAATTGAAATCCCGGTTAGCCCAGGTTAGAGGCCTTGTTGTTCTCATTTTCTTGCTAACTATAGGGCTTAGTTCTTCCTA
Organism: Platanthera zijinensis; assembly: GCA_039513925.1. NCBI lineage: Eukaryota > Viridiplantae > Streptophyta > Magnoliopsida > Asparagales > Orchidaceae > Platanthera > Platanthera zijinensis. The sequence continues at coordinate 71,656,849 of CM077092.1, forward strand.
CTGAAACCCCCCCTATGTTGTGATGTTTGGAATCCAAATTGTCGGCGTGGAGCCGTTGTTTTCCTTTATTTTTGATTGTTGCTCTGGTTCGGGTGTAGCCGAGAGGGAGAGTTAGGAGGGGGGGGGTGTGGTTGCCAATTTCCTTCGTTAAGATATTATTCGAATGGTTAGGCATAGTTTGAATGGTAGTAGCGTGCGACGTGATAGATGTCTACTGCTACTGCAGTGGCGTGAGTCGTGTGCGCGTTCCGGTGTCGTTCGGGAAATTCCAAACGGTGCAGGTTGACCGCGCACGGTCATCAACATTTAGGGCACACGACCACTGGTCGTGTGCCTCTGTTCGTGCACGTATAAATTTCAGTTTCCAAAGTTCTGTCTCGGGCAATCGCACGAGCGCTGGCAACAGTGCGCACGACCACTGATCGTGCGACACTGATCGTGCGCAGTTGCTAGGTTTTCTGTCAGCTTTTCCAGGTTCATTTCGCACGATCATCAGCCGATGAGTGCGCACGACCACTGATCGTGCGTCACTGATCGTGCGCTTTGTATATTTTCTGTTGATAGGCGAATTTAGATGGCTTCGAGTGCGGGAGTTTAGATACTCAAGTGGCAGGCAACTACTCGAGTTCTGGATCTTCTGCCTTGGTCGTTCGACTGTCGTCGAGCTCCGTATTCTTTAGTGGGTTTGCGGGTAGTAACATTATTTTGGCGGCGAGTGAGGCTAGCTCACTCAACGCCAAAGTTTAGGTAGGCACTGAGTGGGTTTCACCCAACGCCTAGTCGTGTTGGTTTATTTCAACACTCTTCCTTTACCTTGTATTTCATTTCCGAGTGGATTTCCAGTTATATTTCTGGGTTTTCATTGTCGGCCGTTTTCTTTATTTTCCTAAAGGCCGAATCGTGGGTCGTGGATAGTAGTGGTGGTTGTAGCTCTTTATGGGGGTGGAGTTGTGTGATATAGCAAAGGCCACCCATGGATTTCTTGCTCCAGGTACGGGCTGGGCATGTCGGGTGGAAGGTCCCTTGTGTTTTCACGTGTTGACCCTCGAGCTTTTGACTTGGACATGGTGGATTGGGGGACTGCGTTTGCCTTCGATCCGGTTCCTCGTTGTTGTTTTTGCTACTATCACTTCCCGCAGTTTAGGGTGTTAGAAGTTTCTTCTTTGGTAGTTTGCAGCATTCTGGCTCTTGGTAGCCTAGTAGGCCCTGCAGGATGTTGTTCCTGGGCTGGGTCGTTGTTGTTTCTTTGCACGTTGTGCATTTCTTGTTGTCCTGTTTTGGACAGTTGTGACTCTTTCTACTGCATGTTTCCTGTTATTTTGTCCTTTTGGTTGACTCTTTCATGCAGTTTTACCTTGATTTTGCTTGCTGAGGTATTCTGTTTTCTTTTGGAATACCCCAGGTTCTGAGCTGTAGCCAGTCTGGTGGCTAGTTGGAGGTGGTGTTGTTGGTGGACTTCCGGACCTTGGAGTTCTGTTTACCTTATTAGTGAGGTTGTTTTCAGTACTTTCTTACAGACATATATGTGTGCTGGTGGGTTCGTGTCAGGTTGTTGGAGCCCACTAGTAGTTTTTACCTTGTACTAGATATATACTATTGCTGCTACCATTTATTTTTCTGGAGATAGTCTACTTGCTTTGAGAAGGTTTTATGCTAGGTTGCTAGCTATTTTTAAACTATAATTATTATTATAAATGAAATTTCATGATCAGGATGTTTTGTAAACTTAATCACTATTTTCCAAATCACGTGCGAAAACCGTTTTCTTATATATATTATATAAACTAAGTGTAGTGTCTTGCATAGCATGAGTGGTTCTCTTGGGACCCTTATGCGCTCTTTAGGGTGTAAAACCTAATTAAAGTATTTTTCCGCAGCGTTTAAATATAGTTTTCTTTTGTGGACTAGATGATCCACTGAGCCGAGGGATACGGACTCTAAACATAACTGATTTTCTATCCATTAAGCACATGATTTTCTTGCATAAAGATTGTAGTTGGATTTGCCTGAGCGTCAGCAGTTATCCCCTGCTTGACGTGGCATCATGACGCGTGTTTTCTCTTACTCTGATAATTCTTAATTCGGAGAAAATGCGGGTTGTGACAAATTGCTTGAGTCTTTTCTATGCTGTGTTGTTTGATTTATTTGTGTAGGTAAAACTTTAATTCCGCAAAAACGATACAAGACACCTATCCCCCCCCCATAGATGAAGCTAGTTGGCACTAGGTGGACTTTCAAGTGGTATCAGAGGGAGGTTACTCATCAAAGGGGTTAACACCTCGAGTAAGTTCCTGCTCTAGTGTCAACAAGAAGATCAGACTCAAGCATGGAGTTGGATTATGAAGTCCCTCCTCTAAGACTCCCCTCATGTACAAAGGAGTATTATCCTGTATGGAAGATGAGAGTACTATTTCATCTAGAGGCCATCGACCCTCGAGCATCACTCATTCTGGAAGAGGGTCCCTTCATTCCCATTAAGGCTTCCAGCTCGGGGAAAGATCTCCAAATTCCCAAGTGTCCCAAAGAGATGTTAGAGACAGAGCTCTCACTGTTCAACCTAGACAAGGTGATTCGTCAGATCATCACTGATGTCTGGTCTGGACCATCTCGCTCTAAATTGGACAAGTGTAGGACGGCCATGTCCATGTGGCAAACCATCTCAGACCTCATGGAGGGATCAGAGAAAGAAGGGATCAGTGGTCAGCAAGAGGATGAAGCCTATGTGGGGGTCCTCATTTCTGAAGATGAAGGGCATGATCAATCTGTCAGTATCAGGGCTCCTGTGTCCTTGTCAGAGACTGAAGAAGAAGTTGAGGAAAGCAGCTCTGATGAAGCTGACTCAACAGTCTCGGCCGATCTTGATGGTAACCCTGAACAGTAAAGCCAGGAGCAGGTAACTTCTTCATCATGCCCCTCTCCATTTGCAGTTCCTGAAGACAGGAATAGTTCAGAGGATTGTCCCTCTAGTGATGCAAGGGATATGGATAGCTTCAATCAGAAGATTGAAAATCTTGAATCCCTTTGGTGTGCTCTTCAGAAGAGCAACTTACTTGTTGAGGAGCAAGCTAAGGAGATTGCTCAGCTGAAGACCTTGATGAATAACCAATTGGAATCCATCAAGGTAAAGGACTCAAAGATCTCGGATCTAGAAAGTCATCTAGAGACCGAGAAGAGAATAGTTTCTAACTTTTCCGCGATAGATGCTATCTAGAGAAAAGAAGAAAATGGGTGGATCTCCCGAATTCTTAATTCTTGGAGAAATGGGGAGACTGTGTTCAAACCTCCCACCCCAAGTAGGAAGGGAACTCATCATGCCTTCAGGTATGACCACAAGAACAACCGTGGTCACTGTAAGGATGACCAGCCCTCATGTGGAAACACCCACAGTACAAGGGCTGTCATGGCCACCCATGAGAGAATACCTAAGGCTCATCCTCAACCATTTGTAATCTCGGCCTCTGCCCCAACTCGTCATGAATCTGCCGGAACCAGCTTTCACGGCAGTACTGTCCACCCTAGGACACAGGAATGGGGGGTTTGGAAAAATGTGGTAAGCTCCCGTGGGGCCTTTGGGAGCGTGCTGACTGAAAGGAAGGCACCACCTACCAGGCCTCATGACTCGCACCACATGCATTCTTTCCTCCCTCCCATGTGTCAAGGTGGAAAAGGCAAAGTTGTGAGCAGAACCAGCTCTATCCCTTTTAGACCTGAGATCATGACTACCTCAGTCAGTAGGTCAGGTCTGAAAAGGCGATACAACATTCACGAGTGTTGGTGCTGTGGCAAGGTGGGTCACTTTGCCATAGATTGTTGGAACAACCCCTCTGTGTCAAGGGCAGGGGCATATCCACCTCCTATCGGCAGAGTTAGCCTTCCTGACAGGATTCCTGTGGGAAGGCATTCAAGATTTTATGCTGACAAGAACCCAGGACCCAATACATATTGGGTTCCGAAGGACATGTAATTCTTTTTTGCAGGATAGTCTAGGTACCCATGTACATGATGGGACCTATACAAGAGATGTTCCAGGCTTGCCATGGAATAAGATTAAGGGAAAAGAGATAATGCTAACTACGGTGTAAGGCTTGAACAACTAAGTTCAGATGAGACTGCTAAAGGTGCAACTCCCAAGTACATCAAGGTTTCCACCTCGACGTCAGCTGGAGAAGTTGACGAGCAGGATGGAGAAAATCTTTCGGAAGAAGGAGAAGCCCGAGAATATGTCAGAGCTCCAGAGGCAAGACTGCTAGAGCTTCATCACGAAGAAGGGATGATCGGAAAAGCACTTCCGGGACGTGTCAATTCCTCGGAAGAAGGCTTATATCATGGAATAGTAAGAAGCAGAATTATGTTGCTCACAACTTCTATGGATCAGAAATCAGCCAGCAGACTATGACCTTCAGTTCAAGGAAGTACAAATGTACTGCGACTCCTCTAGTGCAATCGCCATAGCAAACAATCCAGTATCGCACAGCAGGACGAAGCATATTGAAGTGCGCTACCACTTCATTCAGGAGCACATGGAAAATAAGGACATCTCTCTCTGCTATGTCCCCACGGACAAGCAGATTGCTGATATTTTCACAAAGCCCTTAGACGAGGCCAAGTTCAGTCTCTTCAAAACTGAACTTGGGATGTTGAACTATGAGGAATGAAAACTTCAGAAGCCCCTGGCTCGTGCATCTAGGGGAGCATCTACTCGGAACTCAAGTGTAAGCCCAAATGCAAGAACTGAGGGGGAGCATTATGGCAAGTGCTAAAGTCCCAGATTTGTAGAAGCCAAAAAGGGGGAGATTTCCCTCTCGGCTAAGGTGCTAAGGGCTAAGGTGCTCTCGCAAAGTATGCTCCAAATGCTCTAAAGATAATGGTATGGAAATTCTCTCTCAACTGATTATTCAGTTTTTTTTTTCTTCCATCTGTTATATTCACCTTAGCTTGTAGGGTTTAGGCTTCTTCAAATAGGGGGAGATTGTTGGGTATTGTATCCACAATGTACCTGATTTGAAGAAGCCCCTAGACCAGCTAAGGTGAATTGACAATATATTTGATTACTTGTCTTCAAGTTGTGCTTGCAGTTATTCATCGCTAAGTACACACCAATGTCAGGGTACAGTAGGTCAATATACACGAGTATGTGCAACGTAATCCCTCGTTGAGCAGATCAGTGTGTTGGCTTACGTTTACTCTCTCTATTGGAGTGTACATATTTTCAAGCACAGGGTTATGTAAGATCAAGAGCAGACAAGGAGCAAGGAAGGGCCAAAGACCAGCTCACGAAATCGCCTAAGTACAAATCGACGAGAATCACTAAGTGATTCTCGCCGAATCGTCGAGAATCACGAACTGATTCTCGCCGAATGCTACCGGTTGTCTCGAAGCCGCCTTGAATTCTTCTAAGGCAGAATCGTCGATAATCACGAAGTGATTCTCGCCGATTCGTCGAGAATGACTCTGCATTCTCGACGATTCAGCGAGAATCAATTGTGATTCTCGCCGATTCTCAACGGCTTGTGTTATTAGTGGAGATTGAATTCTGTTAAGTAGAATTCAGCGAGAATCGTAGTTGATTCTCGCCGATTCGGCGAGAATCACCTACGATTCTCGCCGAATTTTACTTGGGCAAATTCCTGCTGTTCTCTGGACCGGTCCAAGTTACCTGGATTATTTCAAACCGGACTTAGGTCTTCTTGTTGGTGGGGCCCACAACAGTCATGTGGAATGACCTAATGTATAAATACCTCCGTATGGTTGGGCGGAAAATATACGAATGCACGATTCAAAAAGAAAGGCCGCCGACGTGACCTAGATCGCGCATCTTGCTCCGCCGCCATCGTCGCAGCTCGTACAGTTAGTCGCTGTTGCTGATCAAGGTATCTTCCAGACCTCCGGCGACAGAAGCTTAGCCTAGCACAACGTCTCACACGTCTAACCAGAGATCTTTTGTCTCTTGATTCGTAGATTGGGAAAACCATCCCCTTCCGAATCGATCGAGACGATCGATCCTAGTGTGACCGTTGGAAGACCTTTCTACCTTTGCTATGAAGGTTGAATCTCCATGGCATCGCCGCAGCACTCCGTTGCCGCCGCCAATCGCGAGAGCCAAGCCGCCTCCCTTTTCCGCCGCCGGTTTCAGGGAGATTCTCTCCAAGAGAGATCTAGGGTTGTGGACTCTTCGTTGACTTCAAGAACACGTCGTTGAACGAAGAGGGACACCTTAGTCTCCATAAGTTGTTTGTATTTCTAATACATTCTATTTTCAATCCTGTTGTAAAGGAACGATTGGTTCCTAGTTATAAGGGTGGGTGCAACCCGTAGTGTGGGAGTGGTGACTCCTATGTGTGGAAGGGTTCCTTTCGTTAGTGCAAGGATTGGATTTCAATCCTGTTGGTGAAGTGACCGAGTCGTCCCTGGTTGGGAGATAGGTCGAAGGGGGAAAGTGGACGTACCCAAATCGGGGAACCACTATAAATTGCTTGAGTCTTTTCTGTGCTGTGTTGTTTGATTTATTTGTGTAGGTAAAACTTTAATTACGCAAAAATGCTACAAGACACCTATTCCCCCCCCCCATAGGTGAAGCTAGTTGGCACTAGGTGGACTTTCAACTACAGCAGGAGGTGATTGTGGAGACGGTAATAAATTCTTAGAAGCTAAGGTAATTCCGCAAGCATTAAAGCATAGCGTTGCCTCACTGGCTTTCAGGAATGGAACTCCCCAAAATGGGTCTTGAGTTATTTCCCTCCGGTCCAAGTGCCTGAAATTCGGTGACTACAACAGCCCCGTTAAGTTTCACTTCCACATCTGTAATTACCCCATCAGTTTTGACAACCGATCCATCGGCAAGCACAAGTGATTTCTGGATACTATTTTCGATATTTAAATCTAGTTTCACAATATCTTGTAAGGCATGGATGTTGCACGAAGAACCAGAATCACAAATGGCTACCGTTTCTATTTCATTTATCTCGCACTTGACGACTAATTCATTGCTACTGCACTAGCCCACCTCTACAGCACTCTTCCCGTGTTCACAGGGATTTTTCTCCGTGTCACTTGGGAGGGTGCCACAAGTGCGTTTGGATAACACCTAGGCAAGCTGCCCAAGCTGCTTCTCCAAATTCCTCATCGAGGCAGTTTGAGTGGCCATGTTCGACTGGGCCATCTCCACGAACTTCTTCATCATCTCTTCTAAAGCGCTTTTGCGCGTCCCTTACATGTTTTGATTGTAAACCGCCTGAGGATGTCGCGGTTGACTACCAGAGGCTTGAGCATCAAATTGATGTTGGCCTCCTTGCCATCTTTGACTAGGAGCGCTTTGATTCCACGAGAATTTCGGGTGATTTCTCCCATTCGGGTTATAAGCATTGTTATAAGGAGCAGCGCGATTTTGATTATTAATAAAATTAACATGTTCTTCAAAACTCATACCTGCCGGATCACTAGCATGCTCCCCCGCAGTGCACTCATAAGTGTGGTGCCCTGGGTTTCCACAACCTTGGCACGAGATGTTCAGCACAAGTGCTGGCGGCGGGGTGGCAATTGTCAGCATCATTTTTCCCTCAAAAAAAGGATGGCAAGGTTCAGCGTGTTGGACCACGACACTCACATCGAACAAATTTCTCGCCCCTCTTGAGGCGTTCCTCCCAGCGGTCCAATAAGTGTTGTGGGAGGTCGTATCTCTTAGAAGCCTCAGCACTTCCTCAGGGGCTAAATTCATAATCGTGCCTCCTGCAGCAGTATCGATCATTGCTCGGAGATTGGGTTTAACGGCGAAATAAAATATCTTTGCCAAATTCCATGGCTCACAGCTGTGTTGCGGACAACGGCGCTGCAAATCGGCAATCCTCTCCCATGCCTCGAAAAGGGTCTCCTGTTCCTACTGTCAGAACATGGCTATCTCCCTACACGCATTAACAATCTTATCGACGGGATGAAATTTAGCCAAAAATAAGGAAGATAAGGCTTCCCAAGTTGTTTCAGTTCCTGGAGCGATTGTATGTAGCAAAGTCTTGGCCCTATCCCGCAACGAGAAAGAGAACAACTTTAATTTCACAACTTCATCAGAGATCCCCACATAACGGAAGGTCCCACATATTTTAGAAAATTCAGCTAGATGAATCTGAGGATCCTCACTCGGCAGCTCGGAATATTGGGTGTTGTTCCTAATCAAATTTAGGATTCCCGGCTTGATTTCAAAGTGGTGGTTGGTGATGGCTGGCCCAAACACAGGATAAACACTCCCCTTCGTTGGGGTAGTGAAATCCCTCATCATCCTTACTCGAGGTTGGACCACCTCGTGTGCATCAACAACTCTATCTCCCTAACCGTTTCCACCATGGACAGGATTGTCCATTCTCTCTTCTGCAGCAGCAGCGCGGAACCGAGCTCTTCTATCTCTTGCAGTCTCAGCATCAACTCCTAAATATTCAACCCTTTCAGCGGGGTTCAGATCTGTCATAGACTCATAAAACAAGCAAAAAGAAATTAAAACGCACTTGAAAACCTACAGACTTTTCACCAAAAAGCAAAAACCATACGCAACAGTTGCGCTCCCCTACAACGGCGCCAAAAACTTGATGCGCTAGCGGTAAGACTACCGTTCATGGCCAAGTAATAATAATTAGGAGTAGCATCCCCGAGTATCGATGTCTCGCAGAGCGCAAGTAGGGAGCATGTGTTTTAGAATTTAGAGAAACGAGTGCAAGTGCTAAGTGAATAAGGAGGTTTTTTGATTTGGATATCCTACGCTAAAACAATATAAAACTAGCGCAGGTCGCCTTCACCGCATCGCCTGGATGAATCACTCCAAAGAGTAATAGAGGAAGCGAATGAACAAGTGAGGGTCGAAAACACCTCTTCTCAGCTCACACTTCTAGCAAAGGCTAGAATGGCCCGAACGCTCTTTACTCTATCTCAAAGTTAAAGCTTTCTAATACATATAATGCTCAGGAGATTACCAAACGAACTCTCAATGGAAACTTGATCAATACTCTATTATTAAACTACAATAGCGCTAACAGGAGTTCAGCAGAAAGTAAATCCAGGAAATGGGGAAGAGATTACAACAAAAACGTAGAAGCTTTCCAAGGTTCTTGGCCAGAAACTAGGGGTGTCAGCCCTCGTCCGTGCTCGGTCTTCAAAAGGAGTCCAGGATCCGAGCGGAGCTATCACTTCCTCCTTCAAACCATTCTACGTTGTGTTGAGGTCGTGGAAGCGGATTGAAGCTTGGCGGGCTGCAACGAGTATCTTGAACAGGAGCTTGGAAGGTAGCAATGGCAACGGGATTCGAAGGCAAAGCTTTTGCCAGCTCTATGGAGTGGAATGGGTGGTCGGATCTTCCCTCCAAGGAAGAGAGAGAAAAAGGGGGCAGGAGCTTCGTTTTCCCGCTCTAGTGAGCAGAAAAGGCGGGTTGGATGAACTATCCACTTCAATGGCAAAATCTGCATCTTAAATAAAAAATCATCAGAAAAATGGTCTCGCACGGTTCGGCGCACGACCGTGCGCAAACCGTGCGATATTAACTTTAAGCATACGCCTGCGAAGAAGAAGCATTGACCCGTGCGTTTGACTCGCACACGGGCAATTCCGCCCGTGCGTGAAGGAAATCACACGGATAACGACAGAGCGCAGAAATAGAGGCAAAAATAGTGTAACCGTGCGTTTTACTCGCGCATGGGCGGAAACGCCCGTGCGTGAAGCAATTCGCACGACTAACCACAGTATTCCAAATCGCATGAAAAACAGGAAGGCTATAGGACAACCGTGCATTTCCTTCGAGCACGGTTTCGATGAAACTGTTCTGAAAGTGAAGGGATAGATACTACTCTAGAGGGGGGGGTGAATAGAGTTATCAAATTTTGCACTAGACAAAACTTAATGGTCTACCCAACTCCCTTGGAGTGAAGTGCGGAATGAAAAGATTATAGATATAGATTTAACCCTAAAGCCTAACACAAGTGTTGTGCACAAACTCAAGCTAACTAAAATTACAGTTAAGGCTTGGAAATCCTAATCAGCAACTAGCAACCTATTTATATCTATTCACAGCCACAATGCAGGAATTAAACAAGTGAATCCAGACGACACAAGGAAATTTATAGTGGTTCCCCAAACAACTTGGGTACGTCCACTCTTCTACCCACACGGTAGGAATCCACTCAGGTTTTTGATCAGGTGCCCTGCCACCAACAGGATCTTCTTCAGGTAGATCCAGAAACCCTTTAGACTTTTGATCAGGTGTCTAAAAACCAAGCACGGGTTTTTGATCAGGTGCCCTGCCACCAAGGGATACTTTTGAAGGGAGTAATAACCCTGTACAGGAGGGGGAAGAAGGTTAAGATGTCTTCTCTATTTTACAATAGATTAGAGAAGCACAAAAACTTGCACTGAGCTAGAAAGCTCTAAAGAATCAAGGCTCCCCCTGGCTCAAAGATGTCCAGGTGAAGTCTTGCTTCAGTGCTGAAAACTCTTCAGAAAGCTCTGAAGGAAAAACTACAAGAAGATAATAAATAATAAAATTAAAGATCTTCAAGCAGCTATCTTCTTCTTCTTCTTCTTCTTCAAAAGAACTCTGAGTTTGAACTTCCTGAAAGCAGGAGAACTCAGGTTGAAGAGGAGTAGAAGATCTTAACACTTCTCAGTTAGATGAGTATTGCTGAGAGCAGAAGACTTGATCTTGATGAAGGCTTGAATGCTTAAGTGAACAACTGGTTAGCTATTAGCTAGCTTGAATCCTTCTTCAAAGGGTCCTTTTTATATCAACAGCAAGCAACGGCTCTCTTCAATTTGAATTACTTGTCTTCTTCTGAAACTTGAGATCTGGGCTGCAAATAACACACAGCAAAACAAACTCTGCAGCAAGACATCCTATAAAAGGAATGAACCTCTTTCTAAGAAGCTGCAGGATCAAATCAAATAACAGAAGGACTAAATAAAGTCACATCAGAGAAATACTCTTTATAGCAGAAGGAAGACTTTTCAGTCTAACAGCTATAAAGGACTGTCAGCAGATAAAGTAAAATACAAAGTCAGCTAATAAGACAAACAACTTTATCTAAAAAGATTTTACACAGGCAAAAAGAATAGAGCAGATATGCCTGGAAATATTATCATAAAACAACTGAAAAGATATGCCAGATAATGTATTAATTAATTAAAAATAATAAATAAATACAAAATATAAAGGCAGACAGAAAGCATCGAACGACCTTCGGAGATCGTCGACCGACGCACGGAGATCGTCGAACTATCGGACAGATAGTCGAACGATCCAGATAGTCGAACTATCAAAGGAGATAGTCGAACTATCACAGCAGATAGTCGAACTACCAGAAGATAGTCGAACTATCAGATAGTCGACCTATCAACAGATAGTCGAACTATCAGGGCAAAACAGATAGTCGAGCTATCAACAGATAGTCGAGCTATCAGATAGTCGACCCATCAACAGATAGTCGAACTATCAAAAACAAACAGATAGTCGACCTATCAACAGATAGTCGAACTATCAGATAGTCGAACTATCAAAGCAGATAGTCAAACTATCAAGCGAGAATAGATAGTCGACCTATCAACAGATAGTCGAACTATCAACGCAGAACAGATAGTCGAACTATCAACAGATAGTTGAACTATCAGATAGTCGACCTATCAACAGATAGTCGAACTATCAAAAACAGACAGATAGTCGACCTATCAACAGATAGTCGAACTATCAGATAGTCGAACTATCAAAGCAGATAGTCGAACTATCAAGCGAGAACAGATAGTCGACCTATCAACAGATAGTCGAACTATCAACGCAGAACAGATAGTCGAACTATCAACAGATAGTTGAACTATCAGATAGTCGACCTATCAACAGATAGTCGAACTATCAAAAACAGACAGATAGTCGACCTATCAACAGATAGTCGAACTATCAGATAGTCGACCTATCCAAGCAGATAGTCGAACTATCAAAGCACACAGATAGTCGAACTATCAACCGATAGTCGAACTATCCACGCAGACTGAAAGTCGAACAACTGATAGACGATCGTCGAACAGTTAGTCGACGATAGTCGAGCGGCGTTCGACGATAGTCGAACGAACAAACTACTTAACCAAATTCTCAATCTGGAAAAGTGAGGACTCTACAGCTAGACTACTAACCATTGACCATAGATATTTCTTGGGTCAAGGGACTAAAAAGACAAGACTAAACTCAAATCAAACTGGGGTACCAACAATCTCCCCCTATTTGAGTTAAGTCTCTTAAAAACTAAAACACAGAGCTAGTTATAGAACACTATAAATAATACAGGAAATAAATAGCAATTTAACTAGCAATTATCAAACAGATAGATAACTAACTGTCAAACAAAACTAAGGATCAACAGAGTCAGGCTTAGATACAAAAGAGCTAGAAACAAAAGAAATTTTTCGCAGAGGATCAATGGCCTCTAACTTAGACATCTTTAAATCTTGCAAGCCAATGATCTTTAATTCTGTAGTCCTTGGCACAACAGCTTCCGGGTGCTTTTCCATATATTTAGAAGGGTCAAAACCTCAGGATTAACCTGGAACTTTTCTAATTCCTTCTTTCTGAAAGTAGACATGGTGGTTAAACCAGTGATGTCCTTCCCTTCTGCTTTTGCTTTTCTGATTTGGGCTGCTCCAACTAATTCGTGAAAACGAGCCATCCTAAAGTTTGGATCCAGCTCAGGACTTTCATAAACAGACTCAGGAGGAGTAGCATCTGATTCTTTATCTTGATTAACTAGATAAGACATAGGAGCAGACTTAGCAAAGATCTTGCTAGAATATTTAAAACAAAATAAACTACTTACCTTTTGAAACAACTTTCTCAGACTGAACTGGTATTAGAGATGGAACTCTTTTCTTTGGAGAAGGAGGAGGGGAAAAAGTTGGTCTTTGAACCACAACCTCCTTCACTTGTCTTTGAGAACCAGAATACGATCTGCCTTGCGAGCTTTGATAGCTTTTCCTTGGCTGAGGCTGAAAAGATGCAGATTTTCCAGAAGAGGCAGATGGATTAGCAGATAGGTTCCCAGAGGCTCCTGCACTGGGAGGAGGAGGAGGAGGACCTCTGGGAGTCCATCTTGAAACAGGACTATCATACCTCTTAGATCTTTTCTATTCTTTCTGCTGGTTCTTGGAGAACCACATCCAATGTTGAAATTCTTTCGATTTGGGGTCAATTCCTTTAAGAATATAGTATGGAGTATCATTGTCTCGGCTGGGAGGAGGAGGAGCAATTGCTTTCCTTTTCTTTTGAGCAGCTTTCTTTTTCTTAGCATTCTCAGATAAATCAGAATCATCCTCATCATTAGAGTGAGATGATGGAGGATTATCATAAGGATCATAGGCTTCAGAAACAGCCTTTTCTTTAACTTCAGATCTGATTTCTCTCTTTCCTCTTCCATGGCATCCTGAGCCAGAAGGAAATCTAAATCCACCCCTGGTGAATCATCCCAAATAGTTGACTTTTCAACTTGCAGCTCTTTTTCTTTCTCTTTTAAAGAATCTTGTACTCTTTGATTCCAGGCAGCTCTTGCTTTTTCATCTTCCACACTCAGAACAGGAGTGTCATCTTTGATTTCATCTTGTTTTTCAGACTCATCTTCTCTATCATCTAAAAAAGAATCCAATTCTAGATCTACTTGGATATCAGGAACATTTGGGGCAGCTTCTGAAACAATTACTATGATCTGAGCAGCTAAATCTTCTCTAATATAATCTGTAGAATTATGAACACAGATCTGCTAAATAAGCAATAATCATTCCTTCTAGGTATTCACTAGCTAGCAAATTAATTGACTCGTCAATAAAGCGAATGAGTGAATTACCTTCATATTTGACCACTCCCAAGACTCATCTAGGTAGGATGTAATGATCCCTTCTAGGAAATTTGCAATCACGGGAGAGGTGAGATCTTCCAAGCAAACTTTCACAACAAATTCAGATAACATGATAGCATCAGATATTTCCTTTTCCGATAACACAGAGGCTGATTCTTTTTCAGCTGGAGCAGACACTACTTGAACTGTCATCACAGTATCTGTTACTGCTGGAAGGGAGGCAGGAGGTTCTGAGGCATCTTCACAGAACATCTCCCCTGCCTGATTTCAGTGGAAACTGAAACCAGGCCCCTTGAGGAAGAGGGCTCAGCAGATTTGGAAAGTGAATTGATGGTAGCGGTTAAGGTATCAATGAAGGAGGCAAGTGGAGCGATTGCCTCTTCAATCATAATTTTGATTGAGGGGGTAATCAACTCCACAATGCGGGAGATGAGTTCAGGGGTAATCTCAAAAGAAGATGGAGGTGCAGTGGATGGAGATGCAGCATATATGGTTGTAGTGCTGGGATGAAGAATGGTGTGGACTGGTGATTGAATTGGAGATGGAGCTGGAGAGTTAACAGGAGTATTAACTGGAGAATGAATGGGAGACTGAGGAGGAGTTGGAATCCTCTCAGATCCTAACAAATCAAAACTAGGAGCAGATATCCTAGTCTGATGAGAAGGAAGAGGAGATGCTGGAGGGGAAGGAAGAGCAACCGTAGTTGTTTCTCTAACAGGAGAAGGGGAAAGTCTTACTTCAGCTGAAGTTGATGGAACTTCAACTGAAGCAGACTGCATAGCAGAAGAAGAGGGAAGGGAAAGAGCTGAGCCAGCTTCAACAGGGTGAGGAGCGACCGAATCAGTCCTGGTGCTCTCAGATGTCGCTGGAGCAACCCCTGTGAGAGCGGGTTTCACAAAGGTTCTCTTCCACTTAGAGAACAGGTTTGGGTCCATCTTCTTGCTTGCATTTATTGTTGTTGCGGTTGAACTCAGCAGCTGGGGATATTTTTCCTTCAGGAAAATTCCAATAACCCTTCCGAGGGTAACTTCCTTCTTACCATTCTTTTTCCTGATCAAATCAAACATTACTGCTGCCCAATCAATCTTTTTCCGATTAACAATTGCACACATCAGTGCAAATTGTTGCCTTGTTATATTATCATGAGCAGAGTGCTTACCGAGGAGCACTTTTCCGACCAACTCAGCAAGAAACTTAATCTTGAAAGGGAAATTTACTTTGAGCAGCTTCGTGGGAATGCCCTCTGCATGTCCCAGCTCAACTAACATTCTTCCAAATTCTTGAGCATCTGGCTCATAATCCTCTTCACCATTTATCAAACCAAAAATATCAGTCAGAACGGCCGGAGTTAAGATTACCTCTTCTCCGCTGATGGTGTCAGTCATCGAGTCGTCGGTGGAGGACGACGTGAAAGCCCATTCCTTGATCTCATGTATATTTAACTTAATCCTTGAAGACATTAATCTCTCTAGTCCTTGATCCCGGCACAGCTGAAGAACTTCCACGATCCCTGCTTCGCAGCTACTGAACGCGTCAAAATCAACGCTGAAGCCTGCATCGAACTTCACAACTGCTAGAACTGCTGGAGAGACCGCCATTGATTGCTGGAGAAAGCGCGAGAAGGACGGCAAAGACGAAGGAGACGAAGCGGCAGAAAATCGCAAGCGGGAAGACAGAATGCGAAAAGTCACGCTCCGTCGACGATAAAACAAAAGATCTTTTAACCTAGGTCGACTATCGGCTTTATATTAGACCGGAAATAGTCGATCTATTAAAAAGATACTAGACCCGATAGTCGAACGGCCGTTCGACGATCGGCTCAGAAGCAGAGTAGTCGAGCCATCGTTCGACTATTTCTGGCTTCTCAAACAACAAGCTGTCGTCGTTCAGAGATCGACGATAAGCTTGACCTGTTCGACGATCTTCGAACGCCGGTCGACGATCTTCAAACAGATAAGCTATCATTAACCAGAGGTCGACGATAGGCTTAATCCGTTCGACGATCTTCGATCATCGTTCGACGATCTTCAAGCAGATTTCAACATAGGCAGATATAGTCACACTTAGTCTCGTCCATTGATCATGCCTAATTGAACTAAAAAGAACAGATGCTTCTGTTCATCTAAAGGCTTGGTGAATATATCACCTCTCTGAAACTCAGTGGATATGAACTCAAGACAAATCTTGTTCTTTTCCACACAATCTCTCAGGAAATGGTGCCGAATCTCAATGTGCTTCGTTCTAGAGTGGTGCACTGGATTTTGTGCAATTGAAATAGCACTGGTACTATCACACATGATTTTGGTGTTCTTGTGTGAGTAACCATAATCCACAAGCTGGTTTTGAATCCACAGGATCTGTGAACAACAACTAGCAGCTGCTATATATTCAGCCTCTGCAGTTGAAGTTGAGACAGAAGCCTGCTTCTTACAGAACCAAGAGACCAATCTCTCTCCCAGGAACTGGCAAGTTCCTGAGGTGCTCTTCCTGTCAACTCTGCAACCAGCATAATCAAATCAGAATATCCAATTAATTCAAATTCTGACTCAGCTGGGTACCAAAGTCCTAGATCTGGACATCCCTTCAGGTATCTCAGGATTCTCTTTAGAAGAATCAGATGAGATTCCTTGGGGTTGACCTGGAATCTAGCACAAAGGCATGTAGCAAACATTATATCAGGCCTACTTGCAGTTAGATATAATAGGGAACCAACAATGGCCCTATAATTCTTTTGATCAACTGGCTTGCCGTGATCATCAGAATCAATAACTACATTAGTAGCCATAGGTGTAGGCATTGCTGAAGCATCAGCCATCCCAAATTTCTTTACCAATTCCTTGGCATATTTGGATTGGGAGATGAAGATACCATCAGCATCTTGCTTAACTTGGAGACCAAGAAAGTAAGACAGCACACCCATACTACTCATCTCAAACTTAGAGTGCATCAGGTCAGAGAACTTTTGCAAAGTTTGGGATCAGTGGAGCCAAATATAATATCATCTACATACACCTGAACTAACAGGATTGTGTCCTTGTGATGCTTGACGAAAAGGGTTCTATCAACTACTCCCCTAGTAAAGTTGTGCTCTAAAAGGAAACTAGCTAGAGTCTCATACCAGGCTCTGGGAGCTTGCTTTAGTCCATATAGAGCTTTCTGTAACTTAAACACATGTGAGGGCTGAGTTGAAGAAACAAACCTGGTGGTTGTTCAACAAACACCTCTTCCTTAAGCTCACCATTCAGGAATGCACTTTTGACATCCATTTGGAACACCTTAAACTTCATGAAGGCTGCATAGGCCAAGAAGATCCTTATTGCTTCTAGCCTTGCAACAGGAGCAAAGGTTTGGTCATAATCTATACCTTCCTCCTGTCTGTAGCCCTGAGCTACAAGCCTTGCTTTATTCCTTACTATAATTCCATTTGCATCCAACTTGTTTCTATACACCCACTTGGTGCCTATGATCAGTTGGCCTTTAGGTCTTGGAACCAAAGTCCAAACTTTACATCTCTCAAACTGATTGAGTTCCTCTTGCATAGCAATGATCCAGTGGGGATCTAGCTCTGCATCTTTAAAGGTGAGGGGCTCAACCTGTGAGAGGAAACAAGCATGCATCACATCCTGTCTTAATTGGTGTCTTGTTTGCACACCAGCTGATATGTCTCCAATCACTTGAGATGTGGGGTGATCTCTAAGTGTGACAATATAAGCAGGTGGGATGTGATCTTCAGCAACAGTTGGGATTAATTCCTCAGGAGGAATTTGATCTACTGTTGGTGGTACAACAACAGCTTCAGCAATGTCTTCATCACTGTCTGATTCAGTGATCTGAAGAGTTGATAGTTGAAGAATTTCTTGAGGAGCATCAGGTACCTGCAATGAACTAGAGGAAGGAGAATTTTCTTTCTCCTTGTAAAACATCTGAGACTCATCAAAAGACACATGCACAGATTCTTCAATCTTACAGGTTGATTTGTTATAAACCCTATAAGCTTTGCTTACTTGGGAATATCCAAGCATGATTCCCATTGAAGCTTTTGCTTCAAATTTCCTAAGATATTCTTTATTGTTATTATGAATATAAACAACACAACCAAAAATTCTGAAATAATTAATTTTAGGTTTCTTTCCTTTAAGCAACTCATAAGGAGTTTTACACTTAAGTTTGTGTATCAAACTTCTATTTAAGACATAATTGGCTGTACTAACAGCTTCTGCCCAATAGGAGAGAGGCATGTTAGCATCTGCCAACAATGTGCTAGCAGCTTCAATGAGTGTTCTATTCTTCCTTTCAACTACCCCATTTTGTTGAGGAGTTCTAGGAGCTGAGAAGCTATGTTTGATACCTTCTCTCTCACAGAATTCTTGCATGAGAAGAGAGTCAAACTCAGTACCATGATCACTTCTGATCAAGGCCACATGAGTAGAGTACTCAGTCTGCACACATAGTAGAAAGTCTGTAAGGGCTTTGAAGTTATCAGACTTAGTTCTCAAAAAGAAAACCCAACTGAACCTAGAGAAGTCATCTACAATTACTAAGGTGTAATACTTCCCTCCTAAACTCTGTACATTTATTGGGCCAAAAAGGTCAAAGTGTAATAGATACAGGATTCTAGGAGAATCACTCTTATTTACAGATTTAAAAGAATTTTTGGTTTGCTTGCCTAGCTGACAAGCCTTGCATAGGCTCTCCTTCTTGTAGGGGCAAGAAGGTAAACCTCTAACAAGGTTGTGTTTAGATAACCTAGATATATTTTTAAGGTTAACATGACTAAGCCTCTTATGCCACAAAAAATTATTATTAATTGTTACTTCATTAAACAGGCAGATTTCAGAATGAGATGAATTGAAATCTACTAAATAAATATTACCTATTCTAATACCTACTAAAACAACATTATTTTTTAAAGTAATATTGCAAGAGGAGTTAGAAAATGAAACCTGGTAGCCAGCATCACATAGCTGGCTGACTGAAATCAAATTATGCTTCAGTCCATTGATATATGCAACTCTCTTGAAAGTAACTACTCCAATTGTGATCTTGCCATAGCCTTCTGTCTGACCACAGCTGGAGTCTCCAAAGATAACCTTTGGGCCGAGCTTAGCTTTGAACTTTGACAGAAGATCTTTATTTCCTTGTCATATGCTTAGAGCATCCACTATCCAAATACCACTTATTTTGAGTGATTGGATAGGCCTTCACCTGCAAGACATTTATTTAGACAGTGTGGACCCAGGTAACCTTGGGTCCCTTGTTTTTCACATAAGAAAAACTGGAAATATATGAAAATGCAGGCTGAGGGTGATAACCTAGTGGGTGAGATCTCCTAGGTGGGATTCTCCATGCAGATGATGGGTCAACAAACCTAGGGTTTCTATTTTCATTTAGGTTTCTATGGTACTGATTATGATTTTGAAAATCATGTTGAAAACGTCGATCGACGTTCGACGATGGGCGCTCAGATCGTCGAGCTTCGTTCGACCATTGAGCTTCCGATCGTCGAGCGGCGTTCGACGCTCTTTGCATTTCTTTAAAAAATTTCTTTCTCTTTTCTCTCTTAGCTTTATTTAAAGTTTTATTAACTAGGTTTACTTGCTCAGTGTTCTTCATTCCACTAGCTGAAATGAAGTTTACTGGAGTTGAAAGATTATTTTTAAGTAGTACTGGGGGTTCACTGGGAGAAGCTCCTAAGCCTAGTTTGTCATTACCTGACCTAGTGTTAGTCATGCTGGTAATTTCTAACAACTTAAGGCTTCTACCATTAAGTGATTCTTCTAACCTCTTAGACTTAGCTAACTCCATTTTAAGAAATTTAATTTCTTCACTACAAGTAGTGAGATCTTCCTTTAACCTAACATTTTCTGTAGCTATTGATTCTGAGTCAGCTAACTTATTTCTAAGTTCTTTTATCTCCTTTTCTGAGCTAATCAAATCTAAGCATAAAGATTTAAATTCTAATTTAAATTCAGCTGAGGTAAAATCATAAGAAGAGAGTACCTCATCTTCTGTAGGCATCTCTTCATCAGAATCTGAACTCTCTGCAGCTGAGTGGTTGCTGCAGGCATCTATTGCCATCAGGCAAACTTCTTTTGCCTTCTTCTCTTCCTCATCCTCACTGGAGCTTGATGAGGAGGATTCTTCATCAGAATCACTCCAGGTTTCAGCAATGAAACCTCTCTCCTTCTTCTTGTTTTTGTAGGAGGATGGCTTGGAGTGCTTCCTGTGCTGTTCCTTTTCTTTTCTCTTGTCTTTGTTCTTCTCCTCTGGACACTCTGGTAAGATGTGTCCAGGCTTCCTGCAACCATAACAAATAATTTCTTTAGCAGGTGAACGATCATACCTTGGTTTGTCTTCATAGCGTGAAGACTTCTTTCTGAACTCCTTTCTCCCCATCTTGAGAAACCTCTTGGCAAACAATGCCATTAGTTCCTCATTTGATTGGCTGCCTTCAGAAGCATCAGCAGCCTTAAGAGCTAGAGATTGCTCTTTTCTTGTTGGAGTAGGGGTCTTTGCTTCTGCTTCTGCTTCCCTTGTCTTCAGCACTTGCTCAAAAGACTTGAGCTTGCCGAGAAGAGCTTCAGTGGAGATCTCATTTGTACTTCTGGCTTCCTTGATGGGCCAGATCCTTAGATCCCATGTGCTAGGGAAGCACATTAGAATCTTATCATTGACCTCTGTCAATGATATGTCCTTGTCAAGGGTCCTCAGCTCATTGATGATTGAGCTGAGCCTGGTGTACATGGCTTCAACTGATTCAGCATCAGTTTTCTTGAAGTTCTCATACTGTGAGATCAGGTTGGACCTTCTGTCCTTCCTTTTCATCAGCTGAACCAGCCACAATCTGGTTCAGTGTATCCCACATAGCTTTTGCTGAAGAGCAGTCAGCTACCTTCTGGAATACCTCATCAGACATTGTCTGAGCCAGTATATTCATCGCCTTGGCATCTGCTATCTTGGCCTTCTTGTACTCATCATTGTAATCTGGAGGAGGCACTGCACTCATATCAGTTGATGATGAGGCAGTGACAGCAGCAGGTGCTCTTGGGGGACCTGACAAAATAGAAGCAAAGATGCTTTCATCAATAGAATTCATATATAATTTTATCCTTGCCTTCCAGATGCCAAACTTAGCTAAGTTGCATGCTAGAGGTATGGTGCTGGAATAATCCTTGGACTGGGCCATGATAGTGAATATCTATAAGCTTTGGTATCTATCAGGATCTTGTGACTTAGGTGTTAGCCTATTCAGTCAGTCAACCTCCCTCTGATACCAATTGAAAGTGAAGGGATAGATACTACTCTAGAGGGGGGGTGAATAGAGTTATCAAATTTTGCACTAGACAAAACTTAATGGTCTACTCAACTCCCTTGGAGTGAAGTGCGGAATGAAAAGATTATAGATATAGATTTAACCCTAAAGCCTAACACAAGTGTTGTGCACAAACTCAAGCTAACTGTAATTACAGTTAAGGCTTGGAAATCCTAATCAGCAACTAGCAACCTAGTTATATCTATTCACAGCCACAATATAGGAATTAAACAAGTGAATCCAGACGACACAAGGAAATTTATAGTGGTTCCCCAAACAACTTGGGTACGTCCACTCTTCTACCCACACGGTAGGAATCCACTCAGGTTTTTGATCAGGTGCCCTGCCACCAACAGGATCTTCTTCAGGTAGATCCAGAAACCCTTTAGACTTTTGATCAGGTGTCTAAAAACCAAGCACAGGTTTTTGATCAGGTGCCCTGCCACCAAGGGATACTTTTGAAGGGAGTAATAACCCTATATAGGAGGGGGAAGAAGGTTAAGATGTCTTCTCTATTTTACAATAGATTAGAGAAGCACAAAAACTTGCACTGAGCTAGAAAGCTCTAAAGAATCAAGGCTCCCCCTGGCTCAAAGATGTCCAGGTGAAGTCTTGCTTCAGTGCAGAAAACTCTTCAGAAAGCTCTGAAGGAAAAACTACAAGAAGATAATAAATAATAAAATTAAAGATCTTCAAGCAGCTATCTTCTTCTTCTTCTTCTTCAAAAGAACTCTGAGTTTGAACTTCCTAAAAGCAGGAGAACTCAGGTTGAAGAGGAGTAGAAGATCTTAACACTTCTCAGTTAGATGAGTATTGCTGAGAGCAGAAGACTTGATCTTGATGAAGGCTTGAATGCTTAAGTGAACAACTGGTTAGCTATTAGCTAGCTTGAATCCTTCTTCAAAGGGTCCTTTTTATATCAACAGCAAGCAACGGCTCTCTTCAATTTGAATTACTTGTCTTCTTCTAAAACTTGAGACCTGGGCTGCAAATAACACACAGCAAAACAAACTCTGCAGCAAGACATCCTATAAAAGGAATGAACCTCTTTCTAAGAAGCTGCAGGATCAAATCAAATAACAGAAGGACTAAAAAAAGTCACATCAGAGAAATACTCTTTATAGCAGAAGGAAGACTTTTCAGTCTAACGGCTATAAAGGACTGTCAGCAGATAAAGTAAAATACAAAGTCAGCTAATAAGACAAACAACTTTATCTAAAAAGATTTTACACAGACAAAAAGAATAGAGCAGATATGCCTGGAAATATTATCATAAAACAACTGAAAAGATATGCCAGATAATGTATTAATTAATTAAAAATAATAAATAAATACAAAATATAAAGGCAGACAGAAAGCGTCGAACGACCTTCGGAGATCGTCGACCGACGCACGGAGATCGTCGAACTATCGGACAGATAGTCGAACGATCTAGATAGTCGAACTATCAAAGGAGATAGTCGAACTATCATAGCAGATAGTCGAACTAGCAGAAGATAGTCGAACTATCAGATAGTCGACCTATCAACAGATAGTCGAACTATCAGGGCAAAACAGATAGTCGAGCTATCAACAGATAGTCGAGCTATCAGATAGTCGACCTATCAACAGATAGTCGAACTATCAAAAACAAACAGATAGTCGACCTATCAACAGATAGTCGAACTATCAGATAGTCGAACTATCAAAGAAGATAGTCGAACTATCAAGCGAGAACAGATAGTCGACCTATCAACAGATAGTCGAACTATCAACGCAGAACAGATAGTCGAACTATCAACAGATAGTTGAACTATCAGATAGTCGACCTATCAACAGATAGTCGAACTATCAAAAACAGACAGATAGTCGACCTATCAACAGATAGTCGAACTATCAGATAGTCGAACTATCAAAGCAGATAGTCGAACTATCAAGCGAGAACAGATAGTCGACCTATCAACAGATAGTCGAACTATCAACGCAGAACACATAGTCGAACTATCAACAGATAGTTGAACTATCAGATAGTCGACCTATCAACAGATAGTCGAACTTTCAAAAACAGACAGATAGTCGACCTATCAACAGATAGTCGAACTATCAGATAGTCGACCTATCCAAGCAGATAGTCGAACTATCAAAGCACACAGATAGTCGAACAATCAACCGATAGTCGAACTATCCACGCAGACTGAAAGTCGAACAACTGATAGACGATCGTCGAACAGTTAGTCGACGATAGTCGAGCGGCGTTCGACGATAGTCGAACGAACAAACTACTTAACTAAATTCTCAATCTGGAAAAGTGAGGACTCTACAGCTAGACTACTAACCATTGACCATAGATATTTCTTGTGTCAAGGGACTAAAAAGACAAGACTAAACTCAAATCAAACTGGGGTACCAACATGTTCATGAAGCATTCGCACGAGCTGGTCACTTCTCTAGAATGACTTGCAGAAAATTCACAACAGAAACTAACCGTGCGGCAAGAAAATGAACGATCGTGCGTTTTCCTCAATTCAGAGTTCTAAAATGGGGAAAACTGACCACCTGCAAGAAATGAAAACTAAGCAATGGAGGACCCTCCAACAAAACAGACATGCAGTAAAATCTACTTGAAGGAGCCTCGGGGAGCCCCACTTGTATACCCCCAACAACCAAATGCGTATTTATGCACCCAAGGGCTAGAAAAGCACACAACACATGAAACACAAAAGGAAAGAAATATTAGCGAAAACAACTTAATAGCGATGTGCAAAGACATGAAAACCTGCCCAAATGAGCCCGCAAAAACCTATATAAACGGGACTCATCAATCGACGAAAGATCGTCTTTCCCGTGGAGGGATAAAGATAAGGTCAAAATACACTAGAGTTAGATCTAGTGAAATATTAAAAAGGGATCAAGGATCGGGTATTAACCAATAATAATAAGTGTCTTGCGAAAGGGAGCTTTGGTTTTCAGCCCATCGTAGTTCCTAGTGCCCTCGAGAGCCATTCACGGGGAATGCCCTGGGCACTCCAAGGTTAACGTAAGCCATAAGAATAATCAATGTTTAAGAGTAACTAGTATAACTAGGGGTTCACTTTCATACACCCCGGTGTCTCGGGAAGTTAGGTTGGGTCACACAGGCGGTGGGCTCGGTGGTTTTGATGATAGGCAGGTTAGCCCGGCGAGCCGATGGCTAGGTAGATATTTGTGATGGACAAGATAGTCTGGGGAGATTTGTCTCGATTGTTGGTTGTGATAAGAGGGTAAGTCCGAGGAGCTTTGGCTCGGTGGTTTATACATCAAGATTGCATGTGCATAAAATATAAGGTGGTGGGTATTCAATGTTGGAGGTTCGATGCAACGATGCCAATACGTTGACTCGGCAAGTGTGGTTTAGCACTTTGCCAAATAAAATCCGGTGGACAGCCGACAAAGAGTACGTAAGAGCTCTGCTTAGTGCACTAGCATTGAGGCATACGATAGGTCTTACTAGTAGTGCAATTACAAGTTTAGAGGTGGGCGAGGCCCAACCCACCGCTTCCGTTTTCCACTACGGAATTATTATGGGGTGTAGGCTCCAGAAAGGTGGAACTAAAGGTCTGTGTGCACAGAGTCGGGTGGGTGTGTTGCATTTACATGATCATAACATAGCATACTTACAAGACATAGCATAACCATTGCATATAACCATTGACACCTATTGTATAAATTTGTATGAGACTCTTTATATAATAGGCCCTACAAAACGACCCATTAGTTTATAAGTTTGCGTGAGCGTGCTTATAAGCTAAGGTTACTATTTTATGGATATTATATATTGCTTTCTTGAAAACCGACACCCTATCATATAAATTGGTATGGGACTTTTTATATGATATGAGCCTTGTAGAAGACCCCTTAGCTTACGTGTTTGTATGGGCATTCTTATAAGTTAAGGTTACATATTTTATAATTTGTCTGCATACTTTTGTTACTGCTTTCTGTTTATATAGAACTGCTAGACTAGTTCCGCCGCCACCTGCAACCTTTGTTATTCTATACCTTCATTACATTTCCTTTCCTTCTCCCCGTTCGGTGTCTAGGAGCCATGGGGGAGGGGTGGGGGATGAAAGGACTTAGTCTTTAAACTAATAGTTTTTGGACCAAATCATTTTAGGGGATCGTGGAGCATAGCTTGGAGGTGCATCCAAGGAGGTCGGCACATTTGGAGACGGGACGGTCTTGTACCGGAGTTCAGATAGCTGGGATAGTGAGTCCTATTAGTTAGTAGTTGTTATAGATTTGCTTCCGCGATGAGTGAATTGTAGTGATGACTTGGATGTATCAGGCATGAGACCTATTTCCAGTACTCTTATTATTATTGTTGTGGACTCTCCCTTAGTAGAGAATTATTACTATATATGTGGTTATTGTGGACATGTGTTTGAGTTCTAATTTCATGTACTCTCATTCTTTTGCTACTAATCTGTGATCGATATGGCCGGCATGATCGGCATTTCATAGTGACGACCTTCCCGGGTGTGATGGTGTCACCACAAAGCGGCGGTTCTTTTCCTAAGACCCCGTGGTTTAAAAGAAAAAAATAGGGTCTTACAAGTGGTATCATAGGAGACCTCGATCGAAAACGTAGCAGTCCACTAACCCTGGGCAACCCCCGCTAGAGTCTAGTTTGGGGAAAAACTAAGTAGCAGAAGCAGTGGTGTGCCCAAATGAGGGATCACATGTAATTGTCCATGTTTAACTATATTTGGGTAAATTTCACACATTGATCTTTGTTATGCAGCCTCCAACACATCCCACACCACAGGGCGAAGTCCAGCAAACTCCAAATGTTGCACCACCTCCCCCAGTCCACACTCCATTTCTATAGTCGGAGGTGGGCACACTTTAACAACCATTCTAGATGCTTTCAGGCCCAGCAGGTTTCGGCTCCACAGCCAAACCCGGGGGCCAATGAGTTGAGCATCTTCCGATGACTTTCTCCCCCATCTTACTTGGGGACAGAGTTGGCTGTATAGACAGAGGAGTGGCTTGACATCATGTACGAGATGCTGAGCAGGATACGGTGACCATAGGAGGAGAGGGTGCCTTTGGTGGTCTCTTGCTTGGAGTCCCCTAACAAGATATGGTGGAAGACACTGCTGGGCATGACATTTGAGGAAAAGGAGGTTGCTGACATTACTTGGGAGGAGCTCTGTGCTATATTGTTGGAGCACTTCATTCTACAGTCGGCAAGAGATGAGCTGGAAGACAGGTTCCTACAGTTGAGGCAGGGCAACATGATGGTGGTTGAGTACCTGATGGGCCAAAACCCGAATAGGCAAGTGTACCTGTCGAATCGTAATATCAAGATCGTATTTAAAACTCGGGGTTTTCAAGTACTGCTACGCACGCTTGAACTATTATCCTACCAGAAAATTGTTGGGTTTTGAGAATTTTTTAAAAGTAAAATAAACAATAATTTGCGAGACGAAAAACTTATATTAAAAAGATAGCACTCGATCAGTGAATCACCATTAAATGAGATGAGAGAGAGAAAAAAGGCATAGTTTTAAATTTGCAAATCATACTCGACCGTGACGGATCTGAAAATGAGACAAAATCTCGCTAGAGCATTAGGTCTCCTAACTTATAGAATCTTTGATCGAAATCTCTTTACAAACCAAAGAAGCCTAAAGTTGTATTATCGAAATGATCCGCACTATTGGATTTGACTACAATCCAGAAGATTTACGTCATCCTATCTCTAGGGTTGCTTGCAACTCCTTCCTTCTTTGAGTGATCTTTCACATTCACAAGCCTCTCGGCTACTCAAATATGAGATCCAAGGTCTACTACCGTATACCGGAAATACGGAGTCGACACAAAATAAATCAAAGAAGGATCGAGCATGAAATAACAAAAATAAAACTAAGAAAGAAGATAAATTCTCATCTCATATCATGGATCCTCATGATCAAATGCTAAAAGAAAATTAGCTACGCATATTCGAAATGAAAGACAAAATAAGAGAAGAGAAAAGCATTTTCATTTCTTGAAAAGGAAGAGAAGAGTACACAATAAGATAATAAAAAAAACAAATATTATGCTACTACAAGGAAAAGGAAATTATAACATGGAAGCATGAAAAATAAAACTTGCAATAATGGAAAACTATAACAATAATAAAAAGAAGATTACAACTCACAAACACTCAAACTCTCCAACTCAACACTCAATCTTTACTTAGAAACTTCACTCCAAAAATTTTCATCCTTTGGCTTGAGGGATGGGGTGGCTTATATAGGGGATGGAGAAGATTCTAGAATGAAGAGGAGGAGAAGGGACACAAGGGGGGCGGCCAAATGAAGGGGGGATGGTTCATGCATACATTTAATGAAGGGAAGAGAAAATGGGAGGATGCATGAATAATATTTATGGAAATGCAAAATAAAAATTTAAAATTAAGAGGGGGGATGAATGGAAGTTTGTAGAAGGGGAAAAAGGGAAGGGGCCGGCCATGTCATGGGGAGAATTCATGCATAGAAATTAATGGAGGGAGAGGGAGAATTAAAGTGGAGGGGAAGGAGGGTGGTCGGCTACATGCATGGGGATAATTCATGCATGCATTGATGAAGGGGGGCTGGCTGCATGTAGGCTCGGGTAGAGGGAAAAGGGTTGCATGGTGGGCTCCTTGCTTGAAGAGGTGGGCTAAACATGAGCTGCTCCAAGTGGAGAGGCTCGGCTTGCTTCATGTGGCCCCAATGGGCTGCTCCAAGTGTAGAAGGCCAACTGCATGGAAAAGGGCTTCTCCAAGTGGCTCGGGTTTGGCTTGATAGGTGGTCGGGCTACTTTGAATGATGGTTGGGCTTGTGCTTGGGCTGCTCCTTGTTGAACTTACAAAATAAAACAAAACAACACACATTAGCTAAATTTATAATAACAAAATATAACTAAACATAAAACATATTACAATTCATAAAAATAAAACAAAACAAAATAATTATAACATTAATCATAATAACATATCATTGGTTGTGTAAAACTAAACTATAACAAAGATAATAATATTTATAAATAAAACTAATCATAATAATAACATAAAATAACATAAAAACAACTAATAAAATTATAGATTCATATATTATAAAAATAACACAACAACAACATACAAGCATACAAAAACATAAAATTATAATAAAACTTAGGAATTTTGACTACTTAATTACCCCCAAAAAGGATGACTAAAACTAGTCATGAAATTCCCCCATGCTTAGATATTTGTTTGCCCTCAAGCAAATAGAAATAAAAACTAGGGAAAAACAAAAAAAGAAAGCAAAAGATATATTTTTGAGGTTCCATAGTTAAAAAAACCAAAACATGAAAAATTAAACTATCCTAATTTCCATGTTATCAACTAGTGGGGTGAGAAGTGCAGAATAGAAAACTTGAAAGTGGAGGCCTAAAAATCTCATTAAAACATAAGAAGAGCTTACACATTTCTAAATCTTAAAAACAAGGCATCCAAAATAAATGAAGATAAGGAAAACAAAAGTAGAGGTTCTAAAAAAACGGCGCATTAACAAACCACTAGGTTTCTAGATAAACATTAACCCTAAAACACCTCAAGGTAACCTCCAAAGAAATCCATCAATGATGGTGGCCATAGGCTTGTACGTTCACACTTTCTCCACTACGCGAATTTACGTTCTAATGATCAATAGGACTTCTAATAGGCGTTAAGACTTGGCTTAGGTAAATAATTAGGAAGTTAAAACAAAGATAAAAATGAGGGATTAAACACTAAACCAAGGTGAGCTCAAAAATATAAAAAAAACATGATGAAAAAAAAATGAGAAATGACAAGCAAGTCATTTCTCCAATTCAAACTACAAAACAAGGCCATGAAAATTTTTTTCCTTTTATAAATTTGGCCAAACATAAACCCTTTTTTTTCATTTTGATTTTTTTTTTATTTTGATTTTTTCCATTTGATAACATCTTGATACTAACATAGATTTCATAAAAGAGAGCTCCAAAAATAGGCTTTACAATGTCCTTTTCATTTCAAAGATAACACCCCCCCCCCCCCACAAAAAAATTTTTAAGCTCAAGGTTTTAGTGTGAAAATAGGAAAGGCATTTTGGCTTTGGTGAAAATAATGAAATGAGAGGTGGAGCTAAAAACAAAGAAAACATGGAAGAGGCCCAAAATTGTTTTGCAATGGTAATGTTTTTGTTGGGCAAGAAAAGCTCAAACTAGTAAAATGGTGGCCTAAATCATTTCTAAAGTACGTAAAAACGACGCAAATGCTTCGAGAGTAGCTTAGGACAAGTTTTAGAGATCAAGAAAGACTACCCCACAAATGAAAAAGAGATAATATTACCTAGCAACCATTCGTAAGCAACTTGACCGAATAAAAAGACGTAACTACAAATTGCTAACTTATAACGTAAAAAAAACGGATGCCTATATTTAAGAAAGAGAAACTAGTAAAACAAAGCTATGTTTAAATGATAAGTTTAGAGAACATTTTCAAGGAAATCTATATAGAACTACAAAAAACCGCACGGGCCTACACATCACTAGAAGAAACATAAAAATAAAGGATAGAAAATTATTTTAGGTTTTGTTTTTCAAATAGATTTAAGCATATTTTTTTTGAATTTTTGATTTTTTCTAATTTTATGGGTTTTGTATTTTATAATTTTTTTGGATTTTTGAAGAAGTTAAAATAAAATAACTATACTAATTTTAAAACACATTTTTTTTGAAAAGAAAGAAGAAAGAAAGAACTAGACCCCCCCCCCCATGCTTAAATTCTTCATTGCCCTCAATGAAGGAAACAAAAATAAAAAGAGAAGGAGACTGAGAAGAAGAGAAAAAAGAAAATGCAGAAAGTAAAATAAATAAATAAAACAGGACTTCCCCGGGTTTTTGAGATGAAGGCGGATGTCACTCCCCCATGCTTGCTTTTTAGTGCACTTGATCGTCAGCAGGTTTGACTTGATCCATCTTGAAATCAGCAACGTTGGAGCGGCGATCACGAACTTGTACTTGAGCCACCGGGAGGAAGAGCAAAATAAAAGCAAAAAATAGAGTCTGTGGGCATGAACCCAACATTGTTCTTTATTACAATACTTTAAAGTCTGAATAAAAGTTTCATAATAATAAGAATAAGAATAAAAATGTCCATAACAAAATAAAAATTTTAAGAGTCCAGAATAAGCTTCTCCTTTGCAGGAGACACAAAATCATTAGAAAAATATAATTTGAGTCGATGCCCATTTACTTCAAATTCACCCTTATCCGGGTGCGAGAGTAGCACAGTTCCATAAGAAAAGACTTCCTTGACCGTAAACGGTCCAGACCAACGAGATTTAGATTTTCCAAAGAAAATACGTTGACGTTAATTTAAAAGAAGAACTTGATCGCCTGGCTTAAAATATTTATGGTGGCGAAGGTTCTTATCATGATAAATTTTTGTTTCAGGGTCGGGTGGTTTATCAAAATGATTTTTCAAATTTTTTTCATTTTCAAAAATAAGATTCTCAAGATTCTTTTGTCTAAAATCAGAGTCATCTTCGAGTTTTGCTTGTACGGACATAACAGTGTTTTCAAAATCATTTGATGAAAGTTCAGAAAAAGACGAAGAAAAATCCTTTGGAGAAGTATAGGAGTCTTCTTTTAAGTCATCAATGAAAAAGCAAGTGTCATCATTTTGTAAAGAGTTTTTCATAGATTTGTTAATATCAAATGTAACTTCCTCATCTCCCACATGCAGAAAAAGTTTTCCGTCACTCACATTTATGATTGCGTGAGCGGTGGCTAGGAAGGGACGACCAAGGATAAGAGGGACCTCAATGTCCTCTTCAATATCGAGAATGATAAAATCCACCGGGAAGATGAATTTTTCTACCTTCACTAGCACATCCTCAACAACACCTAATAGATACTTGATCGATCGATCGGCTAACTGTATACTCATTCTTGTAGGGATAAGAGTGCCCAATCCTAGCTTCTTAAACAATGAAAAAGGCATCAAATTGATGCTCGCTCCAAGATCTGCTAGCGCATGTTTAACAAAAAGATCACCGAAAACGCAAGGAATGGAAAAACTACCCAGATCGTTTATCTTTTTAGGAAGAGTAGAGTTTTTAACGACCGCCGAGCATTCTTCATTTAACGTTACATGTGATAAATTTTCCAATTTCGTCTTGTTCGTTAATAAGTCTTTAATATATTTGGCATACTTAGGCATTTGACTAATCGCTTCATGAAACGGTAAATTAATATGGATTTGTTTAAATATTTCAAGAAAGCGTTGATATTGATTATCTAGTTTTTCTTTCCTAAGTCGTGCCGGATAAGGAGGTGGCGGAAATTCTTTTATAATAACCGAAGCATTATTTTAAACGTCATCTTTTTCTTTTTCAGAATCAGAAAAAACATCTTTTTCTTTATAAAAAGTAGATTTTTCATTTCCAAAAGGGATAATTGTTTCCGTAGTAGGAGAGACAGTCACCTTTGGCACTTCCCTTGTGGTGGGCTCGTTAACAACCTTACCACTCCGAAGGGAAATCGCATTTGCGTGCTCCCTTGGGTTAGGTTCAGTGTTCGAGGGAAGAGTTCCAGGTGTTCTCTCGGAAAAAGCCTTTGCGAGTTGCCCGACCTGATTTTCTAAATTTTTCATCGACACTGTTAAGTTTCTAATAGTAGCATCGTTCGAGCTTATATATCTAGATAAAATTTCTTCCAAAGAGAGAGTTTTTTGAAGATTTTGATTTTGTTGTGGTGGTGGTGGTGGAGTGAAATCGTGTGGTGGACGTACGATGGTAGTATTATTACTCCAAGAAAAATTAGGATGGTTACGCCATCCAGGGTGATAAGAATTCGTAGCAGCATTAAAACCAGGAGGAGAAGAAAAATTCGAAAGAGCAGAAAAATTATTTGTAGAATTATTTTGAGCAGGCCTGGGTATGTTCCCTAGATAATCCACCTGCTCGGCAGCAGCAGCATTTTCATATACCTTAGCAGCGGAGGCAACAGTCATCTCCGAAATCTTCTTGTTCAACATTTCCACTTGCATCGCCATTTGCATCACCGAATCCACTTCGTAGATACCTGCAGGTTTAGATGGGCGAGACCTAGACGAATTCCACTGATAAGTGTTCATCTCCATGTCATCAATAAGCTCAAGAGCGGCTTCCAGAGTTTTGCAATCTAAAGAACCAGCGGAAGCGGCATCTATCATCTGCTTAGTTTCTTTATTAAGCCCATTGTAAAATGTCTGGACCTGTAACCATACATGCAGAGAATGATGCGGGCATCTTCTCAAAAGTTCTTTGAACCCCTCCCAAGTGTAATAGAGGGTCTCAGAATCAATTTGAGAATAAGAAGTTATATCATTTCTTAGCTTAGCAGTTTTGGCGGGGGGAAAGTATCGAGAAAGAAATTTTTCAGTTAAAATGTTCCAAGTAGTGATTGATCCTCTTGGAAGAGAACTCAACCACTGTTTGGCTTTAGTTCTTAAGGAGAATGGGAAGAGTCATAGCCTTATAGCATCGTCTGAAACACCATTAATTTTAAATGTGTCACAGATTTCAAGAAAATTTGCAATATGCAAGTTCGGATCTTCATCTTGTAATCCGTCAAACTGTACATATTGCTGCACCATTTGTATGATGCTAGGCTTAAGCTCGAAGTTATTGTTCGCAATTGCAGGTCGAACAATACTTGTCTCAGTCCCTTCCAAGTTGGGTCGAGCATAATCGGACATGGTCCTTTGCTGAGCCACTCCTGGGTTAGGGTCTCCCATTGCAGAATTAAAATTACAATCCCCGTATGAATCCTCAACCGCTGTTTGAGAAGTAGAAGCCCCGAATCATAGTTGTCTCCGAAAGGAGCGTTCGATTTACGGGTCCAAATCAACAAGTAGCGACGGATTCGTGTGGGTCATGCACTAGGAAAGAAAACGAAGGAGAATGGAAATGAAAACTTAAAAAGAAAAAAAAAAGAGAAGAAAGGATTTTTTTGAAAATATATTTTTTTTTACGGATTGGCTCTCGAACTTCCCAAGGACTACACGGTGAAGGGTTCGCAAGGTACTAGGTAAAATGGTGGCGCTTAAAGCCCCTTACCCTTTTCGAGAGAATTTAGGTTGGGTAGAAATAAGATGATGTGAGTTGATTATAATAATAAAAGAAAATTAAATAAATTTTTTTTTTTGCAGAAGTAATAGCGAAAGCGTTTTCAAAATATTGACGAAGAGAATCCCCGGCAATGGCGCCAAAAACTTGATGGGCAAAACCTGAACAGGCAAGTGTACCTGTCGAATCGTAGTATCAAGGTCATATTTAAAACTCGAGGTTGTCAAGTACTGCTACTCACACTTGAACTATTATCCTTCCGAAAAATTGTTGGGTTTTGAGAATTTTTTAAAAGTAAAATAAACGATAATTTGCGAGACGAAAAACTTATATTAAAAAGATAGCACCCGATCAGTGAATCACCATGAAATGAGATGAGAGAGAGAAAAAAGGCATAGTTTTAAATTTGCAAATCATACTCGACCGTGACGGATCCGAAAATGAGACAAAATCTTGCTAGAGAATTAGGTCTCCTAACTTATAGAATCTTTGATCGAAATCTCTTTACAAACCAAAGAAGCCTAAAGTTGTATTATCGAAATGATCCGCACTATTGGATTTTACTCCAATCCGGAAGATTTACGTCATCCTATCTCTAGGGTTGCGTGCAACTCCTTCCTTCTTTGAGTGATCTTTCACATTCACGAGCCTCTCGGCTACTCAAATATGAGATCCAAGGTCTACTACCGTATACCGGAAATACGGAGTCGACACAAAATAAATCAAAGAAGGATCGAGCATGAAATAACAAAAATAAAACTAAGAAAGAAGATAAATTCTCATCTCATATCATGGATCCTCACGATCGAATGCTAATAGAAAATTAGCTACGCATATTTGAAATGAAAGACAAAATAAGAGAAGAGAAAAGCATTTTTATTTCTTGAAAAGGAAGAGAAGAGTACACAATCAGATAATAAAAAAACAAATATTATGCTACTATAAGGAAAAGGAAATTATAACATGGAAGCATGAAAAATAAAACTTGCACTAATGGAAAACTATGACAATAATAAAAAGAAGATTACAACTCACAAACACTCAAACTCTCCGACTCAACACTCAATCTTTACTTAGAAACTTCACTCCAAAAATTTTCATCCTTTGGCTTAAGGGATGGGGTGGCTTATATAGGGGATGGAGAGGATTCTAGAATGAAGAGGAGGAGAAGGGACACAAGGGTGGGCCGGCCAAATGAAGGGGGGATAGTTCATGCATGCATTTAATGAAGGGAAGAGAAAATTGGAGGATGCATGAATAACATTTATGGAAATGCAAAATAAAAATATAAAATGAAGAGGGGGGATGAATGGAAATTTGTAGAAGGGGAAAAAGGGAAGGGGCCGGCCATGTCATGGGGAGAATCATGCATAGCAATTAATAGAGGGAGAGGGATAATTAAAGTGGAGGGGAAGGAGGGTGGCCGGCTACATGCATGGGGAGAATTCATGCATGCAATTGATGAAGGGGGGTTGGCTGCATATAGGCTCGGGTAGAGGGAAAAGGGTTGCATGGTGGGCTCCTTGCTTTAAGAGGTGGGCTGGACATGAGCTGCTCCAAGTGGAGAGGCTCGGCTTTCTTCAAGTTGCCCCAATGGGCTGCTCCAAGTGTAGAAGGCCGGCTGCATGGAAAAGGGCTACTCCAAGTGGCTCGGGTTGGGCTTGATAGGTGGTCGGGCTGCTTTGAATGATGGTTGGTGGGCTGCTCCTTGTTGAACCTACAAAATAAAACAAAACAACACACATTGGCTAAATTTATAATATCAAAATATGACTAAACATAAAACATATAACAATTCATAAAAATAAAACTAAACAAAATAATTATAACATTAATCATAATAACATATCATTGGTTGTGTAAAACTAAACTATAACAAAGATAATAATATTTCTAAATAAAACTAATCATAACAATAACATAAAATAACATAAAAAACAACTAATAAAATTATAGATTCATATATTATAAAAATAACACAACAACAACATACAAGCATACAAAAACGTAAAATTATAATAAAACTTAGGAATTTTGACTACTTAATTACACCAAAAAAGGATGACTAAAACTAGTCATCAGTACCACCGGTAGTTCAATCATTTAGCCCGGTTTACGGATTCCTATCAGCTGGATGAGGCAGGATACATCAAGAGGTTATATAAAGGCCTGCGAGAGGATTTGAGAGAGGCTCTTTTGTTCGTGTCCGACGGGCATATACCTCGAATATTGGAGATGACAAAGAGGATTGAGGCAGATTGGAACACGACTCGTGGTCGGAAGAGACCAACTGAGGATCAGAGCCGGGGAGCCAGAAATGATCAGCCAAGGGACCGCATTGCTGATGGGAGAGATGGGAGAAGGGCAGAGGACCAACCTCGTCAAGAGGTGATACAAGAGACGAGGAAGCTGGTGGTAATGGCTCCTCAACCTCTCTAGATGCGGGAGATACAGAGACCCAGGGGTATGGCATATCCCCCGCCCGAGTGCTACAACTGTCATCAGGTAGGGCATATTTAGAGAAACTGCCCCATGAGGGGGGCACCCCTACCAGCACCACAGGTTGCCCTGCCTTCTTAGCAGTTTTGAGGTCGGGGAGGCGGCCGAGGACTTATATTCCAGGGTGGAGACCGTAGGCAGGATAGAGAGCAAGTGTATGCCTTAGATCTTGCTCAACCTCAGAACTCGGAGCCAGTAATATCAGGTACGCCAATAATTTTAAGTTCTTTTCTTTCCTAAAAAGCTAGACTCATAGATGTAGAATTGTGAGAACTAGGAAGGAAAATCATAACTAGATTTCTAAGATATTTACCCACCCCAGACATAGTCTTCATCGGCAAAAAGCCTACATATACGCTATTCGATACGGGTGCTTCACACTTATTCATGTCGGAAGCCTTCGTGCAAGGACTAGAATGCGTGGAGCGAATCACATGCTTGATGATGAGGGTGCTACTACCCGACGAATCGGAGCTATTCACCTCTCCCCACTATAACATGGAGGCGGAGATCGGCGAAAAGGCATTCGAAGCACCAGCGATGATCCTAAGGATGCCAGCCTATAATCTAATCCTGGGCATGATATGGTTGCATTAGAACCATGCCAGGATCGACTGTCTGTCAAAGAGGATTACATTGAGGCAGGTGGATTCCTATGTCATCATCGAAGGTATTAGACCTACCACCCATCTCTTGTTATCATCCGTACAGGCTGTCAAGGCCCACCTGCAGGGAGATGAGGTCTACCAAGTGCTATTCTAGATGGCTGAGGCCAAGGATTACATCCCTAGT
Source organism: Platanthera zijinensis (assembly GCA_039513925.1). Lineage (NCBI taxonomy): Eukaryota > Viridiplantae > Streptophyta > Magnoliopsida > Asparagales > Orchidaceae > Platanthera > Platanthera zijinensis. The sequence continues at coordinate 71,693,415 of CM077092.1, forward strand.
ATCCCGGTGGTACGGGATTTTGCTGACATGTTTCCAGAGGAGCTGTTAGGGCTACCCCCGCATAGGGAGAAGGAATTCAAAATACAGCTCATGTCGGGGGCTAAGATAGCATCTAGAGCTCCTTATCAGATGGCCCCGAAGGAGTTGTTGGAGTTTCGAAGCCAGCTGTAGGAGCTAGTGGAAGCTGGATTTGTCCGGCCAAGCTCTTAACCATGGGGAGCTCTGGTACTGTTCGTCAAGAATAAGGATGGGATACTCCGATCATGCATCGATTACAGGACTCTGAATAGGATGACGGTCCGGAACTCGTGTAACGACTCAACCCGTTACATAACATATAATAGATGGTCCAGCCGGGGCCCCACTCTATATGATACAAACAGACGGTGAGGTTACAGGATAATACCTTCAACCCATCCTAACACAGAGCATGCTAGCGGAATAGATACATAAGTAGCCGAACTCATAGCAGGAATATTCACTAGATATATATAAACAATCGTTATATACAACCACTCAAACGAGGGCATAGAAAATACTACAGTTTGGCCTTAAGGCCTTACAGTTCCTCTTTAAACAGTATGGATTACAAACATCGGCGCGCAGGCCGGCCATACATGAATAATAGAAACTACAAAAGCTAGCCTTTAAGGGCTAGTAGCAACAGAAAGAGTGGCAGCAGCAGCAACAGAAGTAGGGCATCCGCCCTTCATTTTCCGCTCGGCTCTCCAGCACCTGCACAGGGACAATCCACCCAGAAGGCGGCAAACAAGGCAACGATCAGCATTCAGCTGACCAATTTATAACAATCCTACCCCTTTCCCGGGGGAGAGGCATTCCTTCCCTGCAGAACAATACATCAATTGATAGCTCATATATATATTTTGCTCTCACGCACAAGCAATCAATCACAATCGTCGGCCGCCCGGCCCGACGAGCTGTGCTCTCAGGCACACGTTTGGGTACACCGGCGAATCGGGATTAACACTATTGAGCATTCAATCTTACTTGTGCGCAGGCCTAAGACTCTCATTATGTTACTAACGAAAGCCCAATGCCTTGGCACTTCCTTGTACAGTCAACATAACGCAGGTATAGATCTGCCAACCCCTGTTGCTTAAGTCGCCTTGCCCTCACCAAGCACATCGTACTTGCGGCTATAATAAAAGGCGCTGGTCGGCTTCACCTTTCCTGTTTGGCATGAAGCCTTCTAGAGCTCGCAGCTCCCAATCGCCATAACGTCCACCAAGGAATGACGTCACAATAGCCACACTGTCCACTTAGGACTGGCTTCATCGTCCATAAAGGACTGGCTACATCGTAGCCACAACACATACAACACGTGGGCATTTTCCTGGAGTTCCAGAATCCAGTACTTCCTGCTACTCCCCTTCACAGGCATAACCCAACGACCCCACTAAATACACGAGTATACGCGGAGTCTTCTCCGGTGCGTAAATGCAACATCACCAATCCAGACCAACATATCCAAATGGGCTTCACACAGCATGCCTATCCCGTACTACACTTTTCCGGGTCTATATGCAGACTCAAGCTGGGGATAACAACTATCACCCACTAGAATCACTCACTTTTCCCACCATTTGGTGGAGAGGATTCCTTACTCATGCATAAAAGAGGACTTCACATGTCCGAGAAGGAAGATCGTTACTCTTGACGCTCTCTTGGGAGCCATCGAAAATCTGGCCAGTTGGAAAGCACCGCAACAGCTTTGCCTCGACTAAACTAGCCTCGGATCGCGAATCGGACCGCGGGAGAACCACCTAAGCCTTGCTCTTCTCCTCCTTCTCCTACAAGCTCTCTCTCACTTTCTCTCTTGATAAGAATGAGAGAAGAAGCTACTACTCAGTCTTATCACTGCAGGAAAAGACCAGGGCCATTGGATCCAAATAGAAATAATTGGATGGCCAATATCTGCCCAGAATTTTATTTTTGACTTGACATGGCATGTGACACGCCCGTGTCCCAGGCCGTGTCCCCCAAGCGTTGTACGAACCGACTCAAAATGAACCAGAATACGGGTTCCACACGCCCATGTCAGAGAGCAGACATGCCCGTGTCATCTTTGACACGACCGTGTGACTGGCCGTGTCACCTGTTGTAACACAAGCACAAATCACCCGAGCAGGACACGGCTAAGGCACACGCCCGTGTCCCTGGCCGTGTGTCCAAAACGACCCTGTGACATGCCCGTGTCACAGGCCCTATTCCACACTTAATGCCATTCAATGCCATTTCTCTCAGCGCCACTCAACGCAATCGATTTTCTCCCGAGCAGGACACGCCCTGGGACACGCTCGTGTCCAAGGCTGTGTCCCCTCTCGACGATCAGTTCTTGAGTACTCAAGTCGACGCCTCGAGAGAAGGACACGCCCTGGGACATGCCTGTGTCCCAGGCCGTGTTCCTTGACACTCCTTGGGACACGCCCGTATCCCAGGCCGTGTCACTCAACCTGACTCCATCTTAAGATTTTGGGGTGTTACAATCCTCCCCCCCTTAAGATAAATTTCGTCCCAAAATTTGTACTTAGCAAACAAACAGGAATCACAAAGCTATATCATTAAAAGAGTTATTATAACAAAATGTACACAGTCAACAGTTTATACAAAAAGTTCGGGAAACTCAGCTCGCATGGTCTGCTCACGCTCCCATGTTAGCTCCTCTCGTCCACAATTGTCCCACCGGACATTGACCATCCCGATTATTTTGTTCCGCAACTGTTTCTTGGCTCGATCCTCGATCCAAATGGGTCTAACATTCGTCGTTAGCCCATACTCGACTGGTACACGATCATTCGCAACAATATGCATTGGTTCCTTAACGGCTTTGAGAAGTACTGAGATATGGAAGACATCTTGCAATCCACTCAACTATGCTGAAAGCGCTAGCCGATAAGCAGCTTCCCTGACTCACTCCACCACTTAAAACGGACAAAGGTATCTGGGACTTTGTTTTTTCAACCGCCGAATCCGAGATACTCCTTTGAAGGGTTTGATCTTCAAATAGACCCAATCGCCCACTGCGAACTCCACATTCCGATGCTTGGTGTTGTAGTACTTTGCTTGTCTATCTTGGGCTATCAATAGCCTCTCCCGAATAGAGCGTATCATCAAGGTAGCTTCTTCGACTTCCTTTTGCCCATGCAGCTTGGATTCGCCTACCTCCACCCAAGCTAATGGTGTACGACCTTTACGATCATATAGAGCCTCAAATGGTGCCATACTAATGCTCTCTTGGTAGCTGTTATTATAGGCAAATTAAACCAAGTAAATGTACTCTTCCCATTTCTTTCAGAAATCTAGGGCGCACATACGAAGCATATCTTCCATCGTCCTGTTGGTTCGCTGAGTCTGGCCATCTGTCTGGGGATGAAAGGCCATACTGAATGCTAATTTTGTACCCAACATTTGATGAATTAACCTCCAATCTGTTGAGGTGAATCTCCAATCACGATCACTGATAATGCTCAGAGGAACACCATGCAGTCAAACAATCTATTCCACATAGAGTTTAGCCAAGGTTTCTACTGAATCATCTCTCTTGTTTGGAAGGAAGTGAGCAACTTTTGTCAACCTGTCTACAATCACCCAGATAGAGTCATGATCGCGTTGAGATCTCGGCAACCCGTGCATGAAATCCATTGAAATATCATCAAACTTTCACTCCGGAATCGGTAATGACTTCAGGAAACCACTAGGCTTCTGGCATTCCGCTTTTACCAAAGCACAAGTGTGACATTCTGCCACATAATGTTCTATGTCTTTCTTTAGTCCAAGCCACCAGAACAAATTTTTAATGTCTCTGTATATTTTTGTGCTCCCTGGGTGAATTGAGTACTTGGTAAACTGTTCTTCGTACATCAATTCTTATCTCAACTTCCCTGTACTTGGAACGCACAATCGACCAACTTTTCGCAATAACCCATCATCCCAGGAGAATTGGTCAACAGGACCATCCTTTGCATAGCGTTGGAGACTTTCATCAAGCTCCATTGCTCGGTGAACTCTATCTGCACGGTCATATTGTACCTTCGTCCTGTTCAAGCATGCGTCGGCCATAGCATTCTTGTCAACACAAGACATCTCTAACGCTTCCATCTCCGAGATTAGTCGTACGTCATGCCTCTGCAACCAATTTTACCATACTGGCGTCCTCCAACTCAAAGCATCAGCGACCACATTTCCCTTCCTGGGAGTATAGTGAATATCAAAAGTGTAGTCCCCAAGGAACTCCATCCACCTCCGTTGTCGCATATTAAGATCCTTTTGATCTAACAAATACTTTAGGCTCTTGTGATCTGTATAGATATCTACTTTAACGCCATAAAGATAGTGCCGCCACAACTTTAGTGCGAAGATTACTGCCGCCAACTCTAAATCATGGACAGGGTAGTTTCATTCATGCACCTTTAGTTGGCGTGAGCCATAAGCAATCACTTTACCAAATTGCAGAAAAACGAAGCCTAAGCCGCTCCCTGAAGCATCACTGTATAACTCATAGCCGTCTGTACCACATGGTGATGTCAACACAGGCTCCGTGGTCAAATGATTCTTCAGCTCTTCAAAAGCTCGCGCACACTCCGGTGTCCAAACGAACTTCTGATCTTTTCTTGTCAACGTGGTCAGAGGTAAAGCAATCTGTTAGAAGTTTTCCACAAACCGTCTATAGTAGCCTACCAGGCCAAGAAAGCTCCTTACTTCGGCCACCGACGACATCACTGGCCAATCTCGTATGGCACTTATCTTTGCCGGATCTACCGCTATGCCCTCTCCACTTACCACATGGCCCATAAAAGCCACTGACGATAGCCAGAACTCACACTTTGAGAACTTGACATACAATTTATTCCTCCGCAGGGTATGCAACACCAACCGCAAATGGTTTGCATGATCATCTCCCGACTGAGAGTACACAAGAATATCATTAATGAACACAATTACAAATAAATCCAAGTACTCTCGGAACGCCCGGTGCATTTTATCCATGAATACCGAAGGCGCATTACATAAGACAAACGGCATCACCGTGAATTAATAATGACCATAGCGTGTTCCAAACGCTATCTTGGGAATATCGCCTTCCCGGATCCGTAATTGATAATAACCCGAGTTCAAATCAAACTTTGAATAGACGGTTGACCCTGCTAGCTGATCAAATAGGTCATCGATTCGTGGAATCAAATATTTGTTCTTTTCCGTCATCTTATTCAATTCGCGGTAGTCAATACACAAACGCAAACTACCGTCTTTATTTTTCACAAATAGAATAGGCGCGCTCCAAGGTGACATACTTGGGCGTATGTATCCCTGCTCTAACAATTCTTGCAATTTGACTTTAAGCTCAGCCATTTCCTTTGGCGCAACGCGATATGGTGAGCGGGCAGCAAATTTTGCACCTGACACCAACTCAATCGCGAAGTCAATCTCCCGCTGGGGCGGTAACCCAGGAAGATCCTTAGGAAACACATCTGAAAACTCCGACACAATCGGAACTTCGCTTACACTGGCCTTTGGCTCAACAGCCTTAATAAGTGTGAAGAATAACTCTGCGCCCTTCCGAACAGCATTGATGACTTGGAGTGTAGACAACAAGGTCCTGCTTACTCCTCGCATACCAGCGAACTTCGTCTCAAGTTCGGTATTCTGGCCCAGTGTGATCTCCTTGGAGGTGCAATCAATCAAGGCACGCTGCTCCGAGAGCCAGTCCATTCCAAAGATCACATCAAACTCCGATAGTGGTAGCACGGATGCTCTCAATCTGAAATATCGATTTCCTATATGTACGTCCACATCACAAGTTCTATCCGCAAGCATGATACACTCATTCGGTAGTAACACCTTTACACCATCTGTCGTCACATGACTCGGTACTCCAACTCGAGTTACGAAGTCCTTAGACAAAAAAGAATGTGAAGCACCTGTATCAAATAGGGCTCTCGTCGGATTGTTCCCAATCAGGACAAAGCCTGTAGCACAAACATCATGCACAAGCTACATACAAAATATGCAATCAATACAACAAACATTAACTTAACTCGTACTTGTGACAATGTCACTTTGCCTGATAGCCTCCTGTTGGCCAAGATTATATACTCTGGGCTGCGCCTGCGATGCAGAGGAATCAACGACTACTTTGCCCTTCTCAGCTTAAGATGCACCCGTCTTCTTTTCTCCTTTGGGTTGAGCAACCCGACAATCACGGGCTAAATGCCCCACTTTGCCATAGGTAAAGCATGCACGAGACTCCGGCCTCGACGTTGCTCCCGATATAACCGTCCCAGAAGTTTGCCCCGAAGGCTTGGACCTCTTGCCCCATTTCTTCTAGTAGTACGCTTTTCCAGAGCGGGGTGCTTTGAACTCGGGCTTTTCCACATCCATGTCCTTCCTGCCTTGCACCCTCTTCATGTCCCTTTCCAGCGCACCCGCCGTATCAACTAAAGCTTGAAATCCCTGGTTCACTAAACTAGAAAGCCGGAACCTCAACTCGTCCCGCAATCCTTCATAGAACCGATTTGTTTTTCTTTGTTCATCAGCGAAGATTGTTCCTGCATACCGCCCTAGTCTTGTAAACTCATGTAGGTACGCATCAACGCAAGACTCTCCTTCCGTTAACCGCTGGAACTCATTCTCCATAGCAATGCGTTGTGCCGCTGGAAGATGTTTAGCAAAAAAACATACGAGAGAATTCCTCAATCGATACTTGAGTTAATTGCCTGCCCGCCAAATGGTGTAACTCAACCTCGTCCACCCACAATCTCGTCTCTCCTTCTAACAAGAAGGTGGCCAAAGTGACCTTTTGAGTTTTCTCCGTCCTGATCGCCATCAAAATAGGTTTACTCGCGATAACCAGTCCTCTGCCTGCGTTGGGGATCCCAGTACCGTAAACATAGGCGGATTGAAGCTCATGAATTGCTTCAAATGTCGTTTAGCTGCTCGTGGATCCACAGACTCAACTGGTTCGGGTCAGACACCAACATGATCTGGCACCACTGCCGGCAGCGCCTGCCCGGTCGGCCGAATCATCGCAAATAGAGCCTCAGCCACTAATCGAACAGTTTCTGCAGAGGGAGGAGGTGCTGCCATATCAGCTGGTGCCGCACTCTCATCAGAGCGCTGGGGCTCAGATTGCCCAGCACCACTATGAGTCACCTATGGGTGGACAAGACACATATTAGCGACAATACGCAAGCAATAACAACAAATAAGGAACGCGCAAATTCCTCAAACAAGAGTATTTGCATTTCTTAGTGGATATTCCAGAGTTCACTAGCATTACAGCGGGTCGCCCAGACACGTGCTCGCCACCCCACAAAAGAATTCGACCACGAATTCGAAAGAGGAAGACTGTGTCAAGCTGATACCAAAATGTAACGACTCAACCCGTTACATAACATATAATAGAAGCTCCGGCCGGGGCCCCACACTATATGCTACAAATAGACGGTGAGGTTACAGGATAATACCTTCAACACATCCTAACACAAAGTATGCTAGCGGAATAGATACACAAGTAGCCAAACTTATAGCAGGAATATCCACTAGATATATATAAACCAACGTTATATACAACCACTCAAACAAGGGCATAGCAAATACTACAGTTTGGCCTTAAGGCCTTACAGTTCCTCTTTAAACAATATGGATTACAAACATCGGCGCGCAGGCCGGCCATACATGAATAACAGAAACTACAAAAGCAAGCCTTCAAGGGCTAGTAGCAACAGCAAGAGAGGCAGCAGCAGCAGCAGGGCATCAACCCTTCATTTTCCGCTCGGCTCTCCAGCACCTGCACAAGGACAATCCACCCAGAAGGTTGTAAACAAGGCAACGGTCAGCATTCAGCTGACCAATTTATTATAATCCTACCCCTTTCTCGGGGCAGAGGCATTCCCTTCCCTGCAAAGCAGTACATCAATTGACAGCTCATATATATATTGTGCTCTCACGCACACGAAATCCATTATAACCGTCGGCCACCCGACCCGACGATCTATGCTCTCAGGCACACATTTGGGTACACCGCGAACCGGGATCAACACCATTGAGCATTTAATCTTACTGGCGCGTAGGCCTAAGACTCTCATTATGCTACTGACGAAAGCCCAATGCCTTGGCACTTCCTTGTACAGTCAACATAACACAGGTATAGATCCGCCACCCCCCGGTTATCAAGTCGCCTTGCCCTCACCAAGCATATCGTACTTGCGGCTATAATAAAAGGCACGGGTCGGCTTCATTTTTCCTGTTCGGCACGAGGCCTTTTAGAGCTTGCAGCTCCCAATCACCATAACATCCACCAACGAATGGCGTCACAATAGCCACACTGTCCACTTAGGACTGGCTTCATCGTCAATCAAGGACTGGCTACATCGTAGCCACAACACATACAGCACATGGGCATTTTACTGGAGTTCCAAAATCTAGTACTTCCTGCTACTCCCCTTCAAAGGCATAACCCAACGACCCCACTAACTACACGAGTATACGCGGAGTCTTCTCCGGTGTGTAAATGCAATATCACCAATCCAGACCAACATGTCCAGATGGGCTTCACACAGCATGCTTATCCCATACTACACTTTTCTGTGTCTATATGCAGACTCAAGCTGGGGATAACAACGATCACCCACTGGAATCACTCACTTTTCCCACAATTTGGTGGAGAGGATTCCTTACTCATGCATAAAGGAGGACTTCACATGTCCGAGAAGGAAGATCGTTACCCTTGACGCTCTCTTGGGAGACATCAAAAATCTGGTCGATTGGAAAGCACCGCAGCAGCTTTGCCTCCACTAAACTAGCCTCAGATCATGAATCAGACCGAGGGAGCACCACCAAAGCCTTACTCTCCTCCTCCTTCTCCTTCAAGCTCTCTCTCACTTTCTCTCTTGATAAGAATGAGATAAGAAGCTACTACTCAGTCTTATCACTGTAGAAAAAGACCAGGGCCATTGGATCCAAATAGAAATAATTGGATGGCCAAGAATATCCCAGAATTTTATCTTTGACTTGACACGACCTATGACACGCCGTGTCCCAAGACGTGTCCCCCAAGCGGTGTACAAACCGACTCAAAATGAACCAGAACACGGGTTTCACATGCCCGTTTCAGAGGGCAGACATGCCCGTGTTAACTTTGACATAACCATGGGACTGGTGGTGTCACCTGTTGTAATACAAGCACAAATCACCCGAGTAGGACATGGCTAAGGCACATGCCAGTATCCCAGACCGTGTGTCCAACACGCCGTTGTGACACGCCCGTGTCACAGGCCATGTTCCACACTCAACACCACTCAATGCCTTTTCTCTCAGCGCCACTCAATGCAATTGATTTCCTCTCGAGCAAGACACGCTCTGGGACACGCCCTTGTCCCAGGCCGTGTCGCCTCTCGACGATCAGTTCTCGAGTACTCGAGTCGATGCCTCGAGAGAAGGACACTCCCTGGGACACGCCCGTGTCCCAGGCCATGTTCCTGGACACGCCTATATCCCAGTCCGTGTCACTCAGCCTGACTCTATCTTAAGATTTTGGGGTGTTACAACTCGTACCCTCTGCCGAGGATTGACGAGTTGTTTGACCAGTTGGAGGGAGCCCACTTGTTCTCAAAGTTGGATCTAAGGTCAGGTTACTACCAGCTGCGCATTTATGAGGAGGATATCCCGAATATAGCCTTCAGCAGTAGATACGGGTTGTATGAGTTTACCATGAAGCCCTTCAGGCTCACGAATGTGCCATCAGCTTTTATGAACTTAATGAACCGGGTGTTCAAGCCGTACCTCAACCGATTTGTCATAGTATTCATAGATGACATCCTCATCTATTCAAGGATGAAGGAGGAGCATACACAGAATCTGACCTTAACTCTAGAGAAGCTCAGGGAGCACCAGTTATATGCAAAGTTCAGCAAGTGCAAGTTTTGGCTGACAGAGGTGGCCTTTTTAGGCCATATTATCAGTTGAGCGGGACTGGTAGTGTACCCCGCAAAGATTCAGGCAGTGCAAGACTTGCCTCAGTTGAAGACGACAATGGATGTCCAAAGTTTCCTGGTATTGGTCGGATAATACCGGAAGTTTATGCATGGATTTTCTCAGATAGCCCTCCCACTCACTTCTTTGATGAAGAAGGACACTCCGTTCATTTGGACGCCACGGTGTGAGGAGGCCTTCCAAGAGTTGAAGAGTCAGCTTACGTCGGCCCCTATCCTCGCCCTTACATATGGAAAGGAGGGCTTCCATGTGTATGCTGATGCATCGTTTCATTGGATGGGTGTTGTACGAATGCAGCATGGTCATGTGATAGTGTACGCCTCACGTTAGCTGAAGAAGCCTGAGGAGAACTACCCTATTCATTACTTGGAGATGGGAGCAGTTGTGTTCTCTCTGAAGATTTGGTGGCATTACCTATATGGTGTGCACTATGACATATTTTCGGATCACAAGAATCTGAAATATGTCGATACGCAGGAGTTGAACATTTGCCTGAGACAATGGGTGGAGTTCCTTTCTGATTATGAGTACACGATACACTATCACCCAGGGAAGGCGAACGTGGTGGTGGACACGTAGAGCCAGAAGGCTACTATCTCAAGAGCAGGACCTCAGTTGATGGCCATGGAGTTGGTACAGATATTAGAGAAGATGCAGATATCCCTGGTGTCCGAGGATCACCCAGAGCTATACAGGGAGTACCTGTCATCGTTGGTTGCCACCGACAACATTCAGGATCGTATCAGAGCTGAGCATAGAAGGGATGATAAGTTGGATCAAGTATTCAAAATCATGGAGGCAGGCATGGTTGGGGAATATACAGAGGGAGATGGGCTGTTATGCTTTAGAGGCAGAGTGTACATACTAGCTGGGGGCAGAATTCGGGTGGACATCATGACTGAGTCTCACTACAACATGTATTCGGTGCATCCAGGCATCACCAAGATGACGGCTGACTTGAAGAGTACAATGTACATGTCGGGCATGAAGAGGGATATCACCTACTTCGTGACCCACTGCGAGGCTTATCAGTTGGTTAAGGTAGAGTGTAGGAACCTGACCAGGTTACTGCAACCACCCCTGGTGCTGGTGTGGAATTTCGACGGCATCGCCATGGACTACATACATGGTCTTCCTCAGTCACGTGCAGGGAATGGCTCGATATGGGTGATCGTCGACCGATTGATGAAGGTGGCCAGGATTCTACCGATCAGGAAGGACGCTCTGGTAAGTGACTTAGTATGAAAGTTTGTGGAGAAGTTTTTTCGATATCATGGGGTGCCGAGGGCGATAGTGTCCGATCGTGATGGACGATTCACATCTAAGGAATGGAGGGCAGTTCAGGCTTATTTGGGGTCACTACTGACTTTTGTTACTACCTTCCACCCTCAGACAAATGGACAGACAGAGCGCACCAATCAGACCCTGGAGGATTTACTACATCTTTGTATAATGGACCGTGGGGAGCCATGTTAGAGACAGCTACCATTGATCGAGTTCTCGTACAACAATAGCCACCAGTACAGCATCGGCATGGCCCCTTTTGAGGCTTTATACTGGCGGAGATGCAGGACTCCTTTAACTTTGATCCAGGATGAGGATCCGATGGCACTAGGCTCGGAGTTTGTCGAGGATAGGGATGCTCAGGTGCGATTGATACGAGACAGGATATTGGGGGCCCAGAGCAGGCAGGCTAAGTATTACGATGCTCGACATCGTCAGGTAGAGTTTCAGGTAGGAGACCGGGTATTCTTGAAGATCTGACCAATGCATGGAGTCTCGTGGATGCGTGGACGGAAGAAGCACAGTCCGAGATACATGGGGCCTTACACGATCCTAGAACTTATCGGCCCCTTGGCTTATAGACTAGAGCTGCATCTTTAGCTAGCGGGTTTGCACGACGTCTTTCACGTCTCCTCCCTGAGGAGAGATCTACTTCGGTCGAAGCAGTAGATTACAACTACAGATCGGCCTATAACTTCTAATCGATCGGTGCACCTGGAGCCGGTTCGGATAGACGATATTGGGATGCGGGTCTTGTGATGCAGGAAGGTCCCCTTGGTCAAGGTCTTGTGGAGGAATCTTGGGCAAGAGGAGCATACAAGGGAGCCACAAGATTTGATGAAACAAAAGTACCCGGAGCTTTTCGATCAGGTATTCGTTACAACATCTCAGGATGTTACATTTTATTTCTCATACTTGAAACCCCTTAGGCCTTACTTAAATTTCAAGGACGAAATTTTTTGTTTATGTTTTAAGATTTGTAACATCCCTCAGACAACTAGACCCCTAGGAATGGTTTTGTCATGAATAAGTCATGATAAAAGCCCAAGAAGACCATGTGGACCTAGGAATGTAGGTGAGATCACTATGGTCTGCAAATAATAGGTTTCTAAACACTAGTTTAGGATGATCATGGAGCTTCAACATGACTCCAAGACCACTCCAAAACTCACAAACCTATTGGAAGGTCTATTTGAGCACTAAGGGTCCATTAGAGTCAACCCAGGGTGGCCAAGTTGACCTAGGATCATCCAAGTCCTAAACTAGGCAAGGTGCCCTAACTAAAGGCAAGGTGCCCTAACTAAAGGCAATGTGCCACTAATGTGCCCAACCAACCCTATCTAGGTCTTCCTAGACCTAAGGTGAAGTCAATAGGTCACCAAAGACCCATTGGAATCAACCTTAGAGGCTGAATTGACCGAAGTCAACCCTAGCCCTAAAGTGGTCATAGTGCCCTAACTAAGGGGCAAATGACCACCAAGGTGCCAAGTCAACCCTACACAACCCTTCCTAGACCTTAGGGGAAGCCAAGGGGTCACCAAGGACCCCTTGGGGTCAACCCAAATGTTTATGTTGACCAAAGTCAACTCATGGGTCAAAGTGGTCAACTTAGGTAAACCTAGCCCAATTCAAGTGGGCTATGCCCAAATGGTGTGGCCCATTAGTCCAAGAAATTGGAGAGACACATTTTGGGCCCACCAAACTCAGAAAATGATCACTTGGAGAGAGAAGGAAGGAGTTACCACTTTGGAGGAGAGAGAAAATGGGGACTTAAAGGCCATCATGGCCATGGAGGTTTCAAAACTCCCCCACCTTGATGGTCTATAACTCCATGGAGGCATGGGAGGAGTTTTCAGGAGGTGGCCGGCCAGTAAGGTGGCTCAGCACCCTCAATTTTGCTGAAACCGAAATTATGGTTGATGGCCATTAATGGTGTTTTGATGAATTGGGGAGTTACAAGCCTCATCTCCTTAATTCCTTCTTCAAAAACCTTCACCAGGACAAGAGCAAGCATTTCCCCCATTCCAATATGGATTCCCTTGCTGTTGTTGTTAAGTTTGCAGAAAAGCCCAAACCGGCGGCTGGAAATGGCAAGGAGGCACGACACCCGCTTATAGGCTGCGCCTCAGGTCCTCTTCTCCTTTCTCTGTGGATAGATCATAGGAATCGTTTAGGATGGGAATCATGCTCAATTGAGCCCGATCGGGTGAAGAGTTTTCCCGATTTTTCCATGAAAAATCAAGATTACGGGCTTGCCGGAGACAGCCCCTTCGGTGGTCGTGCCACCGCCAATCGACAACCACCACTTCAACGGAGGTGGTGGGTGTGGTAGCCGGACAGGGAGGTGGCCGGGTGGCCGGCAGCAGTGGCTTAAGGTCGGCCCAGGAAGAGGGAATCTGAACCGTCGGCTGGAGGTTGAAGACGAACCAGGAGCCATTGGATCATGCGTCAAGATTCGTGCAAGATCAAATGATTTATATTATTTATTGATTTTCTGCCTCCTATTATGAGTCATTTTAGATAAATTATTAAAAATACCTAGAGGCTTCTAGTGAAATAATGGTAAACACCAAAGTTGTAGCCCTTACAGTCAACTTTAATATAAATTTGTTTCAACCCATTTAGGTAAGTTGTCTGACCACAACACCCATTATGGTTGGGTATATACATAGGCTTGATTAGATCTTGGTTTGAGTGCCCCCACCAATACAGCCATCCAAATGACCTGAAATTTGGACTGGGGGTCACTCTCCCTATACCAACAACATATCCAAAAAAGAGTATTTTTGGATATTTTTTCCTATAGTTTTTATAATAATTTAATAAATCATGACTAAATTAATTAAGGGACCTAATGTCCTCCAAATGCTCCCAAATTTTATTGAGAGGTTCTTGGGGTCCGTATAGGCCTATATAAAAAATTTCATCCCATTTGGTGATGATTTGGCTTGGATTTTAGTAAACCCTAGCCTTGCAATAAGAGGGTTATTTAGGTCCTCAATGCCCTTGTGGGTTTAGGTGCCCAAATCACCACAACAAAGGTTTAAATTTGGGCCACTAACTTAATAGCACATCAAACACCCTCATATGGATTATGGGGTGGATTAGGGTGGATTTGCCCTAGGATCCTAGTTCTAACCTTAAGGATTGAACTTTTGGGGCTTATGAAGTACTTAGGGTGTTATGTCCTTGGATGGACTTGTGGATTAGTCCATGTGATCCTAGGATGGTAAAATGCCCTATGAGAGGTGATGACTAGTTTTAGTCATCATTTTTGGGGTAGTTTATTATTCAAAATGCCTATGTTTATTTATATTTCATGCTTATTATTTCATGTTTTAATGTCTCTTTATAATATATTAATTCCTAGTTTAATTATATGTTTTAAGTATTTTTGTGCTTATTATGTTTTATTTCTTATTTAAAAGTCTTTTATGTTATAATAATCTCTTATTTTATTTTATGTTTTATTTTATGTTATGTTATTTTATTTATGTCTTGTTTAATCTTTAATAATTATTGTTATGTTTGTTATTGTTATAATTATTGTTATGTTTGTTATTGTTATAATTATTGTTATGTTTGTTATTGTTATAATTATTGTTATGTTTGTTATTGTTATTGTTATTATTATATTATTAATATTATATTATAACATCTAACATATATTTGCTTTGTTCTTGTAGGTTTAATATCACTTGGAGCAGCCCAATACATGCAAGCCGAGCCCTCCTCCACTACATGCAGCCCACCAATCAACTACAAGCAGCCCACCATCCAGCCCGAGCTCAAGCAAGTCCCCATCAAGTGCAGCCCGGCCCTCATCAACTCCTACCCGAGCCCAACACATGCAGCCCTTCAATTTGGAGCAGCCCGGCCACCTCAAGCCTCATCAAAGCCCACTCCAAGCAGCCCACAAGTATGGTCGGCCACCTTGCCACCTTTATTTTCCCATACATACACCTTGTATCTCTCTCTCCATCATTATTAAATGCATGCATTCATCCCCCTAAGCATGGCCGAATTCCCCCTCTCTTGCCTCTTCTACACAATTCCATTCATCCCCCCTCTCCATTTTATATTGTCCATTTAATATAATACATTGAATCATCCCACTCTCTCTCCCTTCATTTAAAATAAAATGCATGAACCTTTCTCCCCCCATGAGGCCGGCCACCCCTTGGTCTCCCACATCTAGAACCTTCCCCTTCATCTATAAAAGGAACCCCTCCCCCTCTTGTTTATGGGAAGTAGTTTTAGTTTTGGTAGAGAGTGCTAGTTCAAGTGTTCTTCCTTCATTGTTGTAATAGTCTTTTTTTAGTACAATATTATCTTGTCTTTTTAGTATTATTATTTTTGTGCCTCTTTTATTCAAGCAATGCAAATGTCATTTCTTTTCTCTTATTCTCAATCCCTTTGTATCATGCGTAGCTAACTTTATTTTGTGTCCGATCGCGATGATCTTTGCAATGAAATAACGTATCTTTATTCTTATGTTTTCTCTTGTAGTTTTCTATTTTTGATCCTTCCTTGAATTATCTCGTATCGACTCCGTATTTCTAGTATACGGTAGTAGATTCCGATCTCATATTCGAGTGGCCGAGAGGCTCGTGAATATGAAAGATCACTCAAGGAAGGAAGGAGTTGAATGCACCCCTAGAGATAGGATGACGTAAATCCTCCGGATTGGAGTCAAATCCAATAGTGCGGGTCACTTCGGTAATGCGACTTTAGGCCATTTTGACTTGTAAAGAGATTTCAGTCAAAACGTCTATAAGTTAGGGGATTTAATGCTCTAGCGAGATTACTTCCTAATATCGGATCCGTCACGGTCTTAATAGAATTACAAATGCTAAACTAATTTATCCCGTTATTTTATTTCAAAGTGAATCGTCGATCGAGCACTCTTTTCTCGTAATAGTTTATTTTCTCTTTTTAACTTAGTTTATTTCTAATTTTTTATCTCATCGATCGTTCGGTAGGATAATAGATTCGTTGTGAGTAATAGTACTTGCCTGCCCCGAGTTTTTATACGACCTTGATATTTTTCATATCCTATGCTATATTTCGATAGGTACACTTGCCTTAATCGAGTATAGATTGGAGAATACGATTTTCTCTATCAAGTTTTTGGCGCCGTTGCCGGGGAATATTTTTGGGAATATTACGAAAGCATCGAATTTATTACTTCTACTAAAAAAACAAAAAAATTACTATTATTATTATTATTATTATTATTATCCACACACCTCATCTTATTTCTAACCAACCTAAAATCTCTCGAAAAGGGTAAGGGGCTTTAAGTGCCACCATTTTACCTAGTACCGGGCGAACCCTTCACCGTATAGTCCTCGGGAGGTTCGAGAGCCAATCCATTAAAAAAACCTATTTTAAAAAATATATATATATATATCTAAAAAAAACAAATAAAAAAAAACTAGTTTTTCTTTTTCTTTTTGGTAGCAGTTTTTTTTTTATGGAATCGTCGTATTTTTGCGCTTCTTGCGGGTCGCCCGACCATTTTTATTCTGAATGTCTTTCGGGAACCCCTCCCTCTCTTGATTCTAATTTTTCTGGGGAAGGTCAAACTGGCCAATTTGACCCTTACTCCAATTTTTATCCATCTTTGGAGATGGGGAACCCGTCTTATTTTTCGCATGATTTTACCCCACAAAGCGCCGTGCCTCTAAATTTTTATTTTCAATCTATCGATAATGGGTATCTTAAATTGCAAACTTCTATTATTAATATTAGTTCGCATTTCAAGACCATTATGGATTGTCTTTCTCGTGAGGCCGCATCTTTTTCTTCGTCTTCTTCTTCGTCGCCTCCTATTTCTTCATGTAATGAGTCACCGGATATCCCGGCTTGTCTTTTTCCTCTCGAGGAGGTTAACTATTCGGATATCCCGAATTGTTTCCCTCCTCCTTTGGAAGACGCCTCTACGGATATTCCGGTGTGCTTCTTACCCGTTGAGGATGACGAGACGTTTTATATTTCTCATTCCAAAGACGTTTGCGATTCCATTACGCTTTCAAATTCAACTATTCCAAATTTTTCTCTTTTTAGCGAATCTACTTTTTCTTCTTCTTTTTTAGATAATTCTTCTTTAGTCCACTCTACTCCTTCTTCTCCCGAAATTTCACAAGACTCTCCTTCTCCTTGTGAAATTTCCTTTGATGAAAATTCTTTTTCTACTTCTTTTATTCCTCTTTCTTTTTTTTCTTCTTTTTATTTTCCTTCTTTTGACGACCCCTTCTTTCCCGTTTTACATACGGCGGAGTTCTTCTATAACTCCGTCCGTTCATTTTCGGGCGTCACTCCTTTGAAGATTCCACCGTATATCGGTGCGATTCTTCAATTTTTCTTTTTTTTAGTTTACTCTCCTAAGCACATACTTAGGGAGTTACCTCTTCATTTCAGTTTTTATTTTCCCTTTAGCTAACAAATAACTTCGGGCTCGGCCGACGTTAAACAGAGAGCGCTCTTGGGAGGCACCCCTTGCTTATCCTTTTTCTTTTTTCATTTTCTTTTTGTTTTATTTTGCAGGAATAAACCCCCGGCGGTTCGTTTGGCTCCATCATTTCATCTCTTCCTTAGGCCCGAGCCGGTGTCCAGCTCAAGCATGGGGGAGCGACATCTGCAATCGGCCTTACGACTCCGGGGAAGTCGTTTTCTTTTTTTCTTTACTTTATTGTATCCCCCCTCCCCTTTCTTCTTCCTTTTTCTTTCTTATTTTTATTTTTCATTGAGGGCAATGAAAGGTTTAAGCATGGGGGAGGGTTTTGTTGTTTTCTTTTTTGTTTTCTTTTCAAAAAAAAAATTTGTTTTAAATTTCAAAAAAAATTAGTATAGTTTTATTAAGTTTTTTTTATTATTAACTTTCTTTAGTACTACTTCTATTTCGCCTTATCAAAAACCAAAAAAATTAGAAAAATCAAAAAAAATTCCAAAAAAGATAATATTTCAAAAACCCAAAAAAATGAAAAAATGTCAAAAAAAAATCAAAATATAATAAACCTCATGCTTAGCTTTTTGTTATTTTTAGAACTTTAGTTTGAGTTAGTTTATAAGCATTTTTATTTGCTAATCTTTATTTCATCATATTTAGTTAAATTTAACTTTTAGTGATTTTGTTTTGAGAATCATCTTATGGTTTAATTTGCTTAGAGTAATTTATTTAGCATCTTTTCTCTTTTATTTTAAATAGTTTCAATTTTGTAGTAATTTGGCTAAACAATTTTGGATTCCAATTATTATTACTTCATGCTTTTAGATTCTTAGGAAATCTCAATCTACTAGTAGTTGCTCTCTAATGTTTTAGTTTATTTTCTAATATTTTGTTTAAACCCATGATTTTTTCTTTTATTGTTAGATCATATGTCATGGGAATAAGAGGATAAAATTCATTATTCCTTGGTAAACATATGCAACCCAAAAATAAAATGAAGAGAGGAATTTAAAAGTTCATATATGTCGGGGGAAGTGATAGGATGTTAGTCTATCATTTTCTGGTATTATATATATTATTTAAAAAACAAAATAATGAGTGGGGTGAGAGGATAAAATTCATCACCTCCAATTAAAGACCTCTTCATGTTAATTTCCTCCCTAAAACCCCCTTAGCCAATATCATTGTCTTAGTTTTTAAATTAAAATATGTGGGGAGCATAAGTAGTAGGTTGTCTTCTTCCTTAAGTTTCTTTTAAGTTAAGGTTTTTTATAATTCCAATCTAACCTTGTTTGCACTTTACTCCATTTTGAATGCTAGTTAATTTATTAGAGAATTTTTGGCTAAATCTTTTTCTCTTTTCACATTAATTTCATAATTTAGGACTTGATTCATAAATCCCTAAATTTTAATTTTGGCTAGATCTTGATGTAAATAAATTTTTAGTTGAATTGCAAATTATATAATGCCTTATAAATATTTCTCTTCCTTTTGCTCTGGAATAGCAAAAGCATAAGCATGGGGGAGTTTGATGACTAGTTTTAGTCATCGTTTTTGGGGTAGTTTATTATTCAAAATGCCTATGTTTATTTATATTTCATGCTTATTATTTCATGTTTTAATGTCTCTTTATAATATATTAATTCCTAGTTTAATTATATGTTTTAAGTATTTTTGTGCTTATTATGTTATATTTCTTGTTTAAAAGTCTTTTATGTTATAATAATCTCTTATTTTATTTTATGTTATGTTATTTTATTTATGTCTTGTTTAATCTTTAATAATTATTGTTATGTTTGTTATTGTTATAATTATTGTTATGTTTGTTATTGTTATAATTATTGTTATGTTTTTATTGTTATAATTATTGTTATGTTTGTTATTGTTATTGTTATTGTTATATTATTAATATTATATTATAACATCTAACATATATTTGCTTTGTTCTTGTAGGTTTAATGTCACTTGGAGCAGCCCAATACATGCAAACCGAGCCCTCCTCCACTACATGCAACCCACCAATCAACTACAAGCAGCCCACCATCCAGCCCGAGCTCAAGAGAGTCCCCATCAAGTGCAGCCCGGCCCTCATCAACTCCTACCCGAGCCCAACACATGCAGCCCTTTAATTTGGAGCAGCCCGGCCACCTCAAGCCTCATCAAAGCCCACTCCAAGCAGCCCACAAGCATGGCCGGCCACCTTGCCACCTTTATTTTCCCATACATGCACCTTGTATCTCTCTCTCCATCATTATTAAATGCATGCATTCATCCCCCTAAGCATGGCCGAATTCCCCCTCTCTTACCTCTTCTACACAATTCCATTCATCCCCCCCTCTCCATTTTATATTGTCCATTTAATATAATACATTGAATCATCCCACTCTCTCTCCCTTCATTTAAAATAAAATGCATGAACCTTTCTCCCCCCATGAGGCCGGCCACCCCTTGGTCTCCCCCATCTAGAACCTTCCCCTTCATCTATAAAAGGAACCCCTCCCCCTCTTGTTTATGGGAAGTAGTTTTAGTTTTGGTAGAGAGTGCTAGTTCAAGTGTTCTTCCTTCATTGTTGTAATAGTCTTTTTTTAGTGCAATATTATCTTGTCTTTTAGTATTATTATTTTTGTGCCTCTTTTATTCAAGCAATGCAAATGTCATTTCTTTTCTCTTATTCTCAATCCCTTTCTATCATGCGTAGCTAAGTTTATTTTGTGCCCGATCGCGATGATCTTTGCAATGAAATAACGTATCTTTATTCTTATGTTTTCTCTTGTAGTTTTCTATTTTTGATCCTTCCTTGAATTATCTCGTATCGACTCCGTATTTCTAGTATACGGTAGTAGATTCCGATCTCATATTCGAGTGGCCGAGAGGCTCGTGAATATGAAAGATCACTCAAGGAAGGAAGGAGTTGAATGCACCCCTAGAGATAGGATGACGTAAATCCTCCGGATTTGAGTCAAATCCAATAGTGCGGGTCACTTCGGTAATGCGACTTTAGGCCATTTTGACTTGTAAAGAGATTTCGGTCAAAACGTCTACAAGATAGGGGATTTAATGCTCTAGCGAGATTACTTCCTAATATCGGATCCGTCACGGTCTTAATAGAATTACAAATGCTAAACTAATTTATCCCGTTATTTTATTTCAAAGTGAATCGTCGATGGAGCACTCTTTTCTCGTAATAGTTTATTTTCTCTTTTTAACTTAGTTTATTTCTAATTTTTTATCTCATCGATCGTTCGGTAGGATAATAAATTCGTTGTTAGTAATAGTACTTGCCTGCCCCTAGTTTTTATACGACCTTGATATTTTTCATATCCTATGCTATATTTCGATAAGTACACTTGCCTTAATCGAGTATAGATTGGAGAATACGATTTTCTCTATTAAGAGGATATAGTAGTATTTAGACACATGCACCCCACTTAAAACACTTAAAAGTAATTAGCACTTTAAGCCCTAAGAATTTTTTTATCGGTCTAAGTACCTTGAAATTGCAAGAGATTTAGTCAGTTATATTTTAAGACCATAACAAAGCTCTAGAAATTTTGGTATGAATTTTAGATCATTAATTTGATTACTTTACTCACAATCCATCAAGTTGTATTATCTACTAAGGAATTTCTTATGAACTTATCACTAATTTAAAACTTATGAAGTTTAGTCAGAGGACCTTTTATGACATTGTAAATCTCTGTAAATTTTAATGGAATTTTTGGAAGCCGGTTTATAGGGGTTGCTTCACAAGGTGCTAGTTTCCAAGTACATTTAATTGATTTTATTCTAGTACCTAATGATCTTGATAAATTATGTTTTTGGTCAGGGACTCATTCTGATCATCCTTGAGAATCAATAATTTTTATACAATATTCTGATGAATAACTTTAGTACTTTCTTCTTTATCCATAATGAATGGCTTATTATTGGATTAATTAAGTAGAGGCCAAATCATTTTTGGAAAATCATGAAATTTGGTATTTACTATTATTCCTTCGTTATCTAGTGTTCATAATTTTTGGGTGGACATTACTTAAGAAAATATCATACTTCATGTTCAAATTACCCATGGCCTAACTTTGGCGAAAATTAATTAAATACCAAATTAATTAGGAAAATTATAGGTTTCTGGATTTAGGCCAATCATGTCATGATAGACTCCCATTAAATATCTTAGGGCATTTTGATGAAAATTTGGAGTACTTCCTATCATGTACGATATTTATTTTAGGTTGATCTACATATAGTAAAACTGTAAGAAAAAATGATAGCTTCAATTGGGCATATGGCTTGGGGTTAATAGTTTTCTTGTTTGGGTAAAATGAAATTGAGTTCTTCATTGGAAGTTGGGATGAGTAGAATGCTCGGTTGACTATGATTAAGCAGTGCCCGGGATCGACGAAAGATCGTCTTTCCCGTGGAGGGAGAGAGAGAAGGTCAAAACACACTAGGGTTAGATCTAGTTTAATATTAAAAAGATATCGGGGATCGGGTATTAACCAATAATAATTAGTGTCTTGCGAAAGGGAGCTTTAGGCTTTAGCCCATCGTAGTTCCTAGTGCCCTTGAGAGCCCTTCACGGGGAATGCCCTGGGCAGTCCAAGGTTAATGTAAGTTTTAAGAATAATCAATTTTTAAGAGTAACTAGAATAATTAGGGGTTCACATTCACACACCTTGGTGTCTCGGGAAGTTAGGTTGGGTCCAACGGGCAGTGGGCTTGGTGGTTTTTGTGATGGGCAGGCTAGCCCGGCGAGCCGATGGGTTAGTAGATAATTGTGACGGACAGGATAGTCCAGGGAGCTTTGGCTCGGTTGTTGGTTGTGACGGACGGGTTAGTCCGGGGAGCTTTAGATCGGTTGTTTATACATCAAGATTGCATGTGCATAAAATATAAGGTGGTGGGTATTCAGTGTTGGAGGGTCGATACACCCACGCTAATACGTTTTCTCGGAAAGTGTTGTTTAGGACTTCACCAAATTATGTCTGGTGGAGCAGCCGGAAAAGTGTACGTAGGAGCTCTGCTTAGTGCACAAGTGTTGAGGCGTACGATAGGCCTGACTGGTAGTGAAATTACCGGTTTAGAGGTGGGCGAGGCCCAACCCACCGCTTCGGTTTTCTACTACAGAGGTATCCTGGGAGGTTAGGCTCAAGAAAGGGGGAATAAAAGGTCTGTGTGCACAGAGTTGGGTGGGTGTGTTGCATTTGCATGATCATACCATGGCATACTTGTAAGACATAGCATAACCATTGCATATAACTCTTGACACCTATTGAATAAATTGGTATGGGACTCTTTATAAAATAGGGCCTGCAAAACGACCCCTTAGTTTATAAGTTTGCGTGAGCGTGCTTATAAGCTAAGGTTACTATTCTATGAATATTATATATTGCTTGCTTGAAAACTGACACCCTATCGTATAAATTGGTATGGGAATATTTATACGATAGGAGCCTTGTAGAAGACCCCTTAGCTTATTTGTTTTTATGGGCATTCATATAATTTAAGGTTACATATTTGATAATTTGTCTGCATACTTTTGTTACTGCTTCCTGTTTATATAGAATTGCTAGACTAGTTCCGCCTCCACCTGCTACCTTTGTTATTCTCCACCTTCATTACCTTTCCTTTCCTTCTCCCCGCTCAGTGCCTAGGAGCCATGGGGAGGGGATGGGGATTATAAGACTTAGTCTTTTAGACTAACGGTTTTCGGACCAAATCATTTTAGGGGATCATGGAGCCCAGCTCGGAGGTGCAACCCCGGAGGTCGTCACGCTTGGAGATGGGACAGTCTAGTACAAGAGTTCAGACACCTGGGACAGTCAGTCCCGTTCGCTCGTAGTTGTTATAGATTTGCTTCCGCGATGAGTGAATTGTAGTGAGGACTTTGATGTATCGGGCATGAGCCCTATTTCCAGTACTCTTATTATTATTACTATGGACTATCCCTTTGTGGAGAATTTTTACAATATATCTGATTATTGTGGACATGTGTTTGAGTTCTAATTTCATGTACTCTCATTCTTTTTGTACTAATTTGTGATCTATATGTCCGGCAAGATCGACATTTTGTATTGACGACCTTCCCGGGCGTGATGGTGTCACCACAAAGCAGCGGTTCTGGGCCTAAGACCCCATGCTTTAAAAGAAAAAAATGGGGTCTTACAGTTAGGATGAACAAAACCTGGGGGGTGTTCCACGTATACTTCTTACTTTATATCACAATTGAGAAAGGCTGACTTCACGTCCATTTGATAGAGGGTGAAGCCCATAAAGGCAACATATGCAAAGAACAGCCTGATTGCTTAAATGCTTGCCACTAGAACATAGGTCTGATCAAAGTCGATTCCTTCTTCCTATTTGTATCCTTTAGCTACGAGTCTGGCCTTGTTTTTGATGATGATTCCATCTTCATCCATCTTATTCTTGTAGACCCATTTAGTTACAATACCATTCTTTCATTTGGGTCTAGGTACAACCTTCCAGACTTGGCATCGCTTGAACTCATTTAGTTCTTCTTCCATTACAACTATCCAAGATGCGTCTTGGTTTACTTCTTCGAATTTCTTTTGTTCAACCTGCGAGAGAAAACTCAAATACAAATTTTCATTAGTAATACCTCTTCGAGTTCATACACCATCACGAGAATCTCCTATGATTTGTTGAACCGATTGATCCTTCAAGTGTTTTAGTTCTAGATTCCTTGCATCGGGAGCTTCTACATCTTTAGGAGTTTCCTCTTCCACCTAGATGAATTCTTCATCTTGTGATCTTCTTCTTCAAATGAGGTTGGAGGGGATATCTTAATGAACTTTTAAGTTTTATCTTCACCTGTCTCTTCCAAGCTTAACTTTTCCAGCCTTGAACCTGCATATTTAATAAGAACACTACAAGAGCTACTATAAACTACAAAAGTACCTTCAAAACATTTTTCTCCAAACTTGTATGATGATATTTCCCATTATTAAATACAAAGCATTTGCAGCCAAAGATTCTGAAGTAGGACACAATCGGTCATTTGCCTTTCAGTAACTCATAGGGAGTCTTACGATGGCTTTTGTTGATTAATGCTCTGTTTTGCACGTGACAAGCTGTATTGACGGCCTCGGGCCATAATTACTCTGGTAGAGAGGAGTCAGTCAGCATTGTGGTACATGCTTCAATGATTGATCCATTCCTTCTCTCAGCAATTCCATTTTGTTGTGGAGTATGTGGGGAAGAAAACTCATGAAAGATACCTAGATTTCCACAGAATTCTATCATGGCACCTGTGGAAGCCAAAAATGACCTCAACGAATGTTCAAAAAACCAGGGTGCAGCCAACACCTACTTCTCTCAAGCCTCGACCCTCGACTGGTTGCAAGGGGCCTAGAACTGACCCAAAGCCTCAGTAGGGAGGTCCCACCTCTCACCCGAAAGATCTCTGAGAGCCTCCCCTCCAAAGCCAAAGCTGGGCTTAGAGCTCCTTAGAAAGCACTTGGGGATTTTGAGAATAATGAAAGCTTGCCTTCTAAGGAGCCCTTATGGGTCTATTTATAGCCTTCTGCTTACCTTAAATTACTGAAATAGCCCTGGATGGCCTGCCAATAGCAAAATACCGCCGTTTATAAAATACTAAATGCAGCCCTAAGGGTATGTAGGTAATTCTACCTGAGGACAATTAAGTAATTTTACCCTGGGCCTTGGGACCCACTCGGCGAGAACCCTGAGCCGAGAACCTTTAATCGCGACAAGAACCTTTAGCCGCAGCGAGAACCCTGATCCGAGAACCTTCCCACCTCCACTTAACACAGCGTTGAGTGAGCTTGATGCCTTTATTGCCGAACACAGCGTTCAGTTAGCCTGATTCCTTTACTACCGAACACGGCATTGAGTGAGCGGAGCTTACTCAACGCGGCGTTGAGTGGACTCAATGCCCTTGCGGCTTGGACTTTGACGTCGAGTGAGTGGAGCTCACTTAATGCGGCGTCGAGTGGACTCGATGCCTTTGCTTCTTGGACTTTGGCATCGGGTGGACTCAATGCCCTCTCGCTCGCCTTTGGTCATCAGTTGGTCTCTGCTGAGGCTGGGTGCAAACGGTCTCGCCTGCTCGTAGGCGGGAGCTTATGAAGGCGCAAGCGGTTCTGGTCTCGAGCCCGAAGCTATCCCAAAGCTAGTCCAATCCTAAATGTTGGTGTCTCTAGGTTCCCTTCGCGAATATGGGGTTGTACACAATCCCCGCTCTTTTTTAGCTAGCTCTGCGCTCGAAACGACACGTCCAACCCATAAATATTCGCTGGGCACATGTCACCTCAAAAAAGAGAATCTTTTTAGTGGGCCATCCCATAGATCTATATATACGTGTGCTAATAGACGACCTAAGTCTGCCCCTGAGTCGCTTCTTCCTTATTGAGATTTCGCGTGATTTCATAATGCGTTCCAAATGTGTTGACAAGCCGCTCCCACAAGACCTCCAAGACCGCATTAATGCAGCTCACGCGTGAGCCCTGACGAATAGTGCTTTGGTTGCTCCTTGGCTTGCGATAAAGTCGCCAGCCGCTAATCCTTCCCCGCTAAAGAAGAAGAAAGAGAAGAGGAAGAAAAAGGAGAAGGTGGTCCAGCGGGAACTTTCTCTCGAAAACAGGAACTCACCCGACCCCAACTCCCGACCGTGCGGATGATGCTTCCCCTCTGCAGAAGGTATGTCTCTCCGGCTTGCTGATCATCAAAATCGCACACTGATCACTCGAAAGGGTCAGAACCTGGAGGAATACTTCTCATAGGAAGCTTTTCGAGACGACGACGCTGGGTCCCCATTGGTGCCTCTGGACTCGTCTTACCCTCCCGAGGATCGACCACTGGTTACGTAGGCCACTCCTCTGGCTGCCTCTCCAAGAACCGCTGGTATACTTTTCTCTATGTCCCTCCTAACTTTCAATTGTAGCCTGCCCTTCTGTCGAATTTACTTCCCACGGCATTAGCTTCCCCCAAACCAGGTCTCGCCACCCGGGACAATGATATAATGGCTGCTAACTCGCCAGGCAAAGTGGTTAATCCCTCTGTACTGGCGGGAGGGGTGTCCGTCGAACCCTCTATAACTCGGAAGGAGGCCAGCCTCCTTGTGAGAGAGGACGACTTACCCCTGCTTCCGGACAGGCCGGGATCACTGTATGCGAGACCTTTTGCCCGGGGCGTGGAAAGCCGCTCCACCTCCTCTATGGGACTGCGGGGAGGCCCGGGCGTTGTTGTCTGCCGTCGGCCAGTGGCTCTCCCCATGTTACATGTATGCGAAACATTACCATAGCTTTTACTCAACTCTTGCCGTAACCATGAATTTGTTTTCTCAGAGGATATAGACTCGCGAATAGGGGCCGATGAAGATGATGAAGACGACGAGGAAGACAGAGAGGGGGAGGACGGCGAGAGCTCTCCCCTCCCTTTGTCTGATGAGATGGAGCACATCTTGAATGACGACGGGAGCATGAAGAGGCGAGGGAAGAAGATGGTTGCTCTCCTATCAGAGCTTGTGAGGCGGGAGCAGGCCCGTGCCACTGCGGCGAAAAAATTTCGCGAGATGGTGGAGCAGAGGCTGGAGGCCCTTGAACGCGACTATTTCTTTGGTGAGACAGAGCGGCCGAGTGGGTCTGCCGCCGAGTCTTCCCCCGGGAGGTATATCGCGCGGATTTGAGACCAGGCTCACCGGATCAACCTAGGGTGCACCACCCTATCTTCCTACTACAACCCATTGGCGCCCCCGAGGACTAGACGGCGGGAGCGAGGATAATGGCACTAGGAACCGTATTGACTTAAAGAAGTCTCGCCACCTCTCTCCCCTTGGCCTTCCCTTCTCGCGATGTACCCCGTTTCTTTTTGTTTTGGACTTCATTTGTAACCTTTCAATTATTATTTGTTATTTAGCTCTCGCCCGGCGTGAGCAATCTCTGCTTTTATTTTCCTCTATTTTACGTGGTCGTCTCAAGTCACTCGCGCGAATCTGAACTGTCGGCCAGTCGCTGTCATCCCAGGCCGGAACCTGAGGCATCGTTGACTTGGGGCATGGCGCCTGTACCACCACCGCTATTTTCATTTTTTTATTTTTTAGAAAAGTCATAATTACCACAGTTTCCTATAAAAAGAGGAGTCCACCAAAAACATTTATTTCTCCGACCCGGAACCCTCGCTTTCCTCCTTGTTCTTGTGCTTTGCCGAGAATTTCCCCTACTTCCTGCCTTCTTCTCTCATTCTCGCCTAATTTTCGCTCTCACCTCCTTCTTTGAGACCTTACGCTCAATCCCCTAAACACGATGCCAGGCAAAGGAAAGGGATGCTCCAAATGTGCGGAAGCCTTTTGAAAGCACCAGTTCCCCTCCTATCGCTTAACCATGGAGGAGTACAAGCTAATCGTCTCCCGTTACGTTCCCGCTGGCTTCTCTGCGTGAAACCTGGGCAACGATGATCGGGTCAATAGAATGAGAGCGGGAGAGCTCGCCATCCCCCCAGAGCATTTCGAGGTGGGCTTCCGCCTTCCCCTCCAGCTCGAGGTGTGTTAGGCCCTCCGCTACTACGGCGTCATTCCCGCTTAACTCAATCCCAACTCAGTCGCCATCCTGGTAGCTTTCATCTGCTACATGCGATCCGAGAGGATTTAGTTTAGCCTTCCCATCTTCCGGAAGCTATTCACCTTCCGCGCAATGGGAGGGGTTGTCTTCTTCTCCAGGCAGATGCTCAAGACCACCGGTCTCACCAACAAGCACCACCATTGGGGCGAGAAGTTCGTCTTCGTTGCCAGCGACTTCGGCAACGTTCCTCTCGCGCCCGTTCAATACGAGGATGCCGCTTACAAGTCGCCCTCCCTGCGAGAGCACCCTTTTGGAGTTCTTCGGGACGATGGAGTTCGACGTACAATTTTGATGAGTTGTAAATATACCTATATTTTCGTATTTTATTTAAGTCATTTTTGTTTATTTTTATATTTTTTAGTTTGTTTTATTTAATAAATTGTTTCTTTTTTAATTTTTTATTTCTAACTTAGCTTTTTTGTTTTCTGAAATTTTTCAGGAAAACTGAATTTTCAGCCTTGTCACGCCCGTATCACCCCCCGACACGGGCGTGTCAGGCCCTCAACGCCATCAGCCAGTAGAAACTCAACGATTTCACTGTTCCTCGCTCAACGCCATCAGTCACGCCCGTGTCAAAGCTTGTCACGCCCGTGTCGAGGCCGACACGCAACGCTTAGTCAAACAGTCAACGCTGCCAACATCAGGATGCCAGCTGTCCGGGTCACGCCCCCCTGTCACGCCCGTGACATTTGTATCACGCCCGTGTCCGCCACGTGGACCGCCCCGAAGTCAAAGCTCGCGTCAAATCCCCAGATCCATCTCCCCGACACGCCCTAGTCACGCCCGTGACTGACACCTGTCACGCCCGTGACCTGGGGCGTGACCGCCACATTTTCAACCGAAGTCAAAGCTCTGTCAAATCACCCGATCAGCTCATGAATAGTAGTGACACGCCCCCCTGTCACGCCCGTGACCTAGGGCGTGTCACACCCAAATTTTTGCCTATAAATACAAGCTTCCAGGAAGCTTATTTTGTCTCTTTTTTGGCCACTTTACTTAGGGGAGGTGCTGCCCAAGTGAATTCCATGCTTATGTAAGAGATTTTTCTCCCCCCTCCCTTAGTTTGTATTAGCTTTTTCATTCTAGGTTTGTTGTAACCTCTTTTGATTTTAATGAAATATGTAATTTTCTCTCTTTGCAAAGCATGAATGTTTATTTGGAAGCGCCCTTTTTAAGTGATTTTTCGTTATCTTTTTTGTGCATTTTATCTTTTACGTCATTTTTAGCCTTATAACTTAGTTAGATTTTGGATTTTATCGCATTTCTAGCCGTTGTAATGTTCCGTTTTATTTTCTTTTTTCGCATTTCTTTTGCTTTAGCTTTTATTTTTTATCCTATTTTCATTCTTAAAGACTTTATAAGAACGCCTAAAATGTGTTGTTTTTATTTTCTTTAACTTAGAACTGTTTAGGATCGTAAAACTTTTCGTTCTTTTTTAGTTTTATTTTCACTTTTTATCCATTTCTATAAAGTTATAAGAATGAAAAAGTACTTGTTTTATTTTTTCGCCAACTTCCATTTTGCGTTTATTTGCAAAACTTTTCGCTCCGTTTAATTTTTATTTTCACTTTTTATGCATTTCTACCGCATTCTAGCGGTAGAAATGCAGTCGTTTTAATTTTCCGAGCACTTAGCTTTTCGTTTTAATTTTCAAAACTTTTTGTCCGGTTAATTTTTATTTTCACTTTTTATGCTTTTCTACCGCATTCTAGCGGTAGAAATGCAGTTGTTTTAATTTTTCAGTCACTTTGTTTTTCTTAATTTTTTGCATGTGTGTGTGCGTGTATGAGTTAGATTTTATTGCTTTATTTCAATTTCTGTAGAGTGTGTGCGTATGCGTTTATTTCCGCCTACTCGTTAAGAGTTAAATGGCGCTCTGCTTTCATTTCCCGCCCACTCGTTTGAGTGGGACTTGTCTTTTTACTGCTTTCATTTTCTTCCTACTCACTTGAGCAGGAAAACTTTGTGTGTGTGAGTGTGTTTACATTTCTGTAGAGTGCGTGTGTGTGTTTTACTTTTAAGTAGAGTGCGTGCGTGTATGAGATTAATTTACCCCTGCCCACTCATTTGAGCCGGGATTCGCATTTACTGCTTTCTTCAGTCCTACTCGTTTGAGTAGGACTTGCAATTTTCAGCTTTCTTTACTGCTTTCTTTACATCTTTCTTAATTGCTTTCTAGTGTAAGTGTCCCCATTCCGATGAGTGGCTAACCGCCCTTAGCCCTCAATATCGAAGAGTATTGGGACAGATAAAGTAGCTTTAAATAATTGAAGGTCCTGTTTTTCTATTTAATTAAATTTCTTAAGGTTTATCCCTGGTTAACGATGCGTAGGACCGCATATCAATGTGCGGGCTCTATTTCCGTTATCCATACGCAACGCCGAGAGGCCGCACGTATGGACCGATCACCCTTGGGTAAAGAGAGCTTCGCGCTAACCCTCGAGAGAGGAGGCGCGCGACTCTACCAGATTGGGTTCCCCACCCAATAGCGGGGTTCTCAGCGTAATGCGGGCGTTAAGTGGAATCCTTCGTCGGTCTAGCGATCGGTCGAATAGTCTTAGCGTTCAGGTGAGCGATAGTCCTAGAGATAAGTGAGCTCATTCCTTTGGAACCTCCACGGCCGAGTCTCCGCCTTAATTAAATTGAAATTTAGGATCTCTTTTTATTAAAAGTTTACTTTAGTTCAATTCTCTTTTTGATATTGTCGCGCCGAGTTCTTCATCGGCTTTCTGCATTTTATTTCATGCTTTCATTTTCTGCATTATATTTATTTTTATGTTCGCCATTTCATTTTTTATATAATCCACCTAAAATATTATCGGTAGAATAATAGGCTTTCAGGGAAAGAGTAGATATAGCTAAGCCGGCCCCGAGAACAATACGACCCCGATATTCCACACCGGAATATCTGTACTACACGCGATAGGTGCACTTGCCTCCCTCTCGTTAAAACTCGGTTTCTAACAAAATAAAACGCTCTTCTTTTTATAAATAAAAACCTCCACTTTCACACTTAAATAAGAGCCGGCGTTTTAACCATCAAATTTCTTAGGCGGGACGTCGATTCTCTCCCCGTCGTCCCTCCTGGCGAAGCTATGGTCTCGCCTTTAACTCGGTATTCCCATTCTAAACTAATGCTTAGCATTGTCGCCTTTGCAGGAGAGCGAAAAATTCCTCTACACCAACCCTTTACCGAGACTCAGGGTACCAAGGGCCAGGTTGTGAGAGATCTGCTAGCTCTCGTGAAATCCACGGCTCAAGCTTGTCGGGACGAGCCGGCCTTGCCTCCTTCGACCAGTGACGGGGAGCGAAATCCCGGCGCCTTTTCGTCCCGGCCGCTGAAAATACCAAAGCCCACCACTATCGATAAAGGGAAATCCGTGGCGACTGCGCCCATCCGACCTTTCGCACCAGGTCTGTCCTTCAATGAGATCCTGCAGGCGGTAAGAGAGATGACTGCTGCCGCCAGGGATAGTACAAGGTCCCCCACCGAGAACCTTCCAGCCGCAAGCGGGGATGGTGGCGAGGGGGTAGCCGCTGAGACCTCCACTCGATCCCCTCCCAAGGAGGTGCCAAAGGGGCTTAGGAATTTTGGCCTCGGTGTTAAGTTGCTTGACGCGGAAGGGAAACCCCTGTTCCAGTGGGACCTGAGTCCAACCAAGTCTCCATCTCGACCGTTCTTCCCAGTTGGGCGGAGGGAGACCAATTCACCGGCGAGGCCTTCGTGCTGGTCTACGGCCTTTACATCCTGGAGGATGTCGGTCATTATGATCAGCTGTCCATGCGGCTCTTGGCCTTCGACTCCACCCGGGCACTGATGCGTGGGTTCGAGCTTGCGCACATGTGTGCGAGCCGGAGTATCACCATTGACCGCAACTTTAGTGAGATGCTTAAGGCGCGGGACTAGGCGGTGTCCCAGGTGGCGGCTTTGAAGGCACAGCTGGCGGATGCTATGGGATTGCTTTATTTGCGCCCGGCGGAGGAGGTAAGCGAGATATTTTAAAGACATTCGCTCTATCCCCTGTAATCTATAGCTCGTCGTCTCTTTTGTATTAATCGGCTTCTTCCTTACGCAGGATTCTGCCCAAAGCGCGGTGCTTCGCGCGAAGCTGGCCGGGATAGGGTGCGAGAACGTCAAGCTGAGGGACTAGCTCTGACGCATGGAGGTGGCGGCGGCTGCGGTCGCGCCTCCTCCTTCCCTGGACGAGAGGCTGAGGAGCCGGCATTTCTCGGAGTATGACAAAAAGCGACGGTCAGGCTGACCCTTAAGACGTTGCGAGACATGGGATGTTTGAACGAGGGTTGCAAGATCGTTTTCGCTCACCAACTCATTCCCTAGCACTTCGAGCCTATTCCGAAGCCCCCAGGTGCACTCGATTCCCCGCCCTCGGATGTCCCGAAATCTCCCACGACTGCTGGAAAGACATTGTGGGAGGGATCAGGCGAGATCTCCCGCGGAAGCTCAAGCGAGAGCTCGAGTGGATACAATGCTTCTCCTTAATGGGTTATTTCCCACCCCCTTTTTTTCTTTTGCCTGTAATGAGCGAGATACTCTTATTTTGTAATTACTTTGAGAATATATAGTGTAAGTTTTTGTGTGTTTGGTTCTACTTTTCCTTTTTTTCTTTTCTTTTTTAACTGTTGAAGCCGAATGCTATCAGGCACACTTTCGCCGAGGACCTTGGCCCCCATTGGGTAACCTCCCTTAGCGATCAATAGGTGGGAACCTGACGAGAGCTCAAGGCTTAGACGTGTCGTTTCCGCGCTTTGTCGAGAACCATTTACCGGGAGCATCGTTCATAGGCCTTTTAAGGGAAGACCACCCCTCTTTTACTTGCGCGAACGGATGGAACTTTTCACCTAGATCTTCCCACTATATGGCCAAGGATCCCTCGCCAAAAGGCCTTCCCTCCGAGAATTTCTTTCGGCGAGACCTTTCCTTGCCGAGACCTTTCCTAGCCGAGACCTTCCCTGGCTGAGACCTTTTCCGGTCGAGACCTTTTTGGGCCGAGGAGATCCTCAACCGCTTTGTTCTGCCTTCTGGGTGTGTCTCTTGTCAAGCTAAGAACATCCAAGTGGAAGTATTTCCAAGGACCAAACCTCCACCCCCACAGGCGAGCCTTCAGATCTGCTAGCTTGACGAGAGCTTGCGCAATGGGTCTACCTGGGGCCGAGCCAAGCTCGGGGTGTCGATGAAGTTCTCAAAACAAAACCTCTCCCCCACAGGTGAGCCTTCAGACCTGCCAGCTAGATGAGAGCCTGCGTAGCGGGTCTACCTGGGGACGAGCTGAGCTCGGGGTGTCGATGAAGTTCTCAAAACAAAACCTCTCCCCCACAGGCGAGCCTTCGAACCTGCCAACTAGATGAGAGCCTGCGCAACGTGTCTACCTGGGGTTGAGCCGACCTCGGGGTGTCGATGAAGTACTCAAAACAAAACCACTCCCCCACAGGCGAGCCTTCGGACCTTCCAGCTACATGAGAGCCTGCGCAGCGGGTCTACCTAGGGCCAAGCCGAGCTCGGGGTGTCTATGAAGTTCTCAAAATAAAACCTCTCCCCCACAGGGGATCCTTCGGACCTGCCAGCTAGATTAGAGCCTGCGTAGCGGGTCTACTTGCGGCCGAGCCGAGCTCGGGGTGTCGATGAAGTTCTCCAAACAAAACCTCTCCCCCACAAGCGAGCCTTCGGACCTGCTAGCTAGATGAGAGCCTGTGCAGCGGGTCTACCTAGGGTCGAGCCGAGCTATGGGTTTCAATGAAGTTCTCAAAACAAAACCTCTCACCTACATGAGAGCCTTCAGAACTGCCAGCTAGATGAGAACCTGCGCAGCGGGTCTACCTGGGGCCGAGCCGAGCTCGGGGTGTCGATGAAGTTCTCCAAACAAAACCTCTCCCCCACAGGCGAGCCTTCTGACCTGCCAGCTAGATGAGAGCCTGCGCAGCGGGTCTATCTCGGGCCAAGTCGAGCTCGGGGTGTCAATGAAGTTCTCAAACCCTATTCTAACTTTAAGATAAAAGAGTAGACAATGGATCAAAGATAAGGGATATATTATGATAGCACTCGAGAGTATTTATACAATCACCTTCCCCCTCTTACGGGTAGAAGCATTTTAGGTCATCACCTCTCTAGGTGTGGCTCAGGGTTCTTTTGTAACATCTCTACCCGTCAAGAAGAATATAATAGAGGGTCCGGCCGGGGCCCCACACCATATTCCACCAACAGGCGGAGACGCTACGAAATAATATCAAAACCAACGCATCCTAACACAGAGCATTCTAGCGGAAGCTTCATGGTTGAAAACTTGAACTCAAGCAAAATAAGAACTGTCCACTAAACAATAGGAATGTGTACAACCAAAGTATATGGCCTTAAGGCCTTACAAAATTTCTCTTAACAAGGTGTTGTTTATAGACATCGGCACGCAGGCTGGCCACACATGAACAAGAAGAAACAAAACAAAGCCCTCAAGGGCATCAACGCAGCTTGGGACTTCAGCCCGCTAAGTCTCGCTCGGACCAGCACCTCCAGCACCTGCAAGAACCAATCAACCAAGCGGTGGAAAATATGGCAACAGTCAGCATTCAGCTGACCAATTATAACGACCCTGCCCCTGGCACGGGGCAGCAGAATTCCATCCCTGCATAGCATTTTCCAATATGATATATATATTGCAAACCACGCAAGACGTGCACGACCGCACAATCAATACATATCACAAACGTCAGCACGACGGCCTGACGCTCCGTGCACTCAGGGCACATTCGGGTGTACCGGAAACACCGGATCCCACCAATGAGCATTCTAGTCTTGATCGGCACGCAAGCCGTCAACTCTCGCTATGTGATCCTAACAGGGCCTTAAGCACCCAAGGTTTGACAACCATAACGCGGGTACAGATCCGCCTATCCCGTTGCTCATATCGTCAGACTCAAGACTGGACTGGCGCGGGTACAGCTTCACCTTGCCCGTCCACCATAAGAGTTGAACCTAACTCACACAATTTCCTGGACTTCCTCCAGTACTTCCTGCTTCCCCAAGCAACAGGTATGCACCACAGATTGCACACAAAAAAACAAATTCTCGGAGATTCCTCTGAATGCAAACAAGCATCACCAATCCAGACCAGCACGTCCAGATGGGCTTCACACAGCATGCCTAGATTGTTGGAGTTACCATGGTGATCTAGAAGTGGTCAAACATGTAATCTCACTGCCAACGCGATATGAGCCTGCAGGGTCGCACATAAGAGCATGTGGAGAAGTTGGAAGATTAACTGTGTTGGTAAGGGTTACCAATCACCATACCGTATGGGGAGTAAGGCAAATGTTGCTAAGGAAAATTCGTCGAGAATCGTCGAGTATGACTCGACGACTCTCGACGAGTTCGTCGAGAATGATTCGTCGAGAATCTTCGAGTATGACTCGACGACTCTCGACGAGTTCGTCGAAGATCATTCATCGCGAATGATTCGTCGAGAATCGTCGAGTGATACTCGACGACTCCCGACGAATTCGTTGAGAATCAAAAGTGTTTGATTCCCGTCGATTGGTGATACTCGACGATTCTATCCTTGATTCTCGACGAATCGGCAGATGATTCTCGCCAAATCTGTCTGCTGATTCACGCCGAATCTGGATCTGATTCTCGCCGAACCTGTGCTGATTCTCGCCGGATCTGGAGGTGATTCTCACCGAACGGTCCAAAAACCCTATCTTTGGTGGCCTGCGGATAGCGATTCCTATGAACTGTTTATGCCTTTGGTATAAATAGGACACTTAGGGTTTTGGGAAAATTGAGATCATCATTCATCTGGACTTTTCCTATTGACGGATCGAGCCGACGGAAAGAGTTCCGCCGAATCTCCTGATCCGCTGATCTCCCGATTCTGCCGGACGGAAACATTCCGCCACCGGCTGTTCGCTCCGCCGACCACCTCCTCTCCGGCGACCTATCCTGTGGCCGATCGGAAACCGACGGAAGTGTTCCGCTGCTGTTCCGACCTGCCGAATCCCTGAACACCGCCGACGGAAGTGTTCCGCCACCGCGTCTGCTCCGCTGACCTTCCCATTTCCGACGATCATCGTCGGTATTGCCTCTCCTGGCGCGGACCTAGCAGTCCATGGAGTTGCAAGGTGCGGTCGACTTTCCTCCCGATCCTTCGTGCGACGAAGCTCGGGGTTCTCCTGCTCGTGTGGATTTCTTCAGAGACGTAGATATTATTCTACGTGGAACTCGCCACCGACAAGGAATCACATTTGGAGCATCTTTGTTGAGTTGTGACTCAACACCCAAAAGGTATTTTTGCCTTATTGTATTAACTTCTTGATTCAACATGCATGGCCCGATCCAATCTCTTTGGGTCATTCTAGATTTTATTACTTCCGCTGCGTGCACAAGTGTTGTGCCAACCTCTTAGAGAAACCCAACAGTGGTATCAGAGGGAGGTTACGACCATGTTTGTTGTATTGGAAGTTAGGTTATTCCAGTACGTGTAAACCTAGGGATTTAGAAGTGTTCTAAATGTCTAGATTTAATCTTGGTTCCCCGCCAGGAACGTCTGGGATTTCGTGGAAATTTCTAATTGTTAGAAATTGTTGTCTCCTTGCAGTAACCATCCCTCGATTTTGTTTTGGATTTTGAATCCAACAAGGAGAGATGAGCTTGTATACTGCTTGAAGTTGAGTTGCCTTTGTCCCTTGTCCAATGCCTGTAAACCTGAAGATTTGGAAGTGTCCAGATGTTCAGATTTATCCCTTTGCCTCTAT
This sequence comes from Platanthera zijinensis, assembly GCA_039513925.1. Taxonomy (NCBI): domain Eukaryota; kingdom Viridiplantae; phylum Streptophyta; class Magnoliopsida; order Asparagales; family Orchidaceae; genus Platanthera; species Platanthera zijinensis. Next base: position 71,730,522 of record CM077092.1, read on the forward strand.
CAAATGTTGATAGTGTTCTGTTGTGCACATAAGGGATGCATGGGGATTTTAGTGAAGTGTTTTTCTTTGGATGTGCACATTGATCAAATGTTGGTCATGGTTAATTGTTAACCTATTATCAAAAATCCCTTCATTAAATATTAAGTGTTTGGATGCCTTCCGATGGATGACACTCTTCCTGCCTCGATCGATGAAGTGTGGGCTTGCCAAAGGAAGGTGCATTAATCTATCTTGGTAAGGGTGCGAGCGGATAATTGTGATATCCCACTGTCGACATCGGGTCTAGCTTAACTAGATGACCTCAAAGGTTGAGTGCCTAGAGGCATGGGGTTGGAATGCACCATGTGATGGATGCGAATAAGGAGTTATTCACCAACCATACAAGAATTGCATGAGGATGCAATTGGAAAGCGTTGTCTACCTAAATAACCACATCGTGAGAGGAAAGCCAAAGCTGACTCATTGTGTTGGTGAAATACGGATCTTGTCCACTAAGAGAGTAGCTCGCATGAACTCTCCGAATTGATAGTGAGGGCTATTATTTCGAATAAAATAGTGGGAGTTTTAGTTGAAGTCCAAATTAAGAAAAATAATTGTATTTTGAAATTTTGGTACTGATTTATTCTGCATGAATTCTTGTAGAATTCCATGGCAAATGGTTCGCACTCCACGTTGTCTCTGAGAGCCATCCTTGAGAAGGATAAGCTCAGAGGGCCTAATTATATGGACTGGTATAGGAACCTGAGAATTGTTCTCAGGCAAGAGCGAAAGCTCTATGTCTTGGAAGTGGAAGCCCCCGAGGTGCCGACCGGGAATTCTTCCCATGCTGATAAGGATACTTATAAGAAGTATACTGATGACGCTTTAGACGTCGAGTGCCTTATGCTTGCCACCATGAACTCTGAGCTTCAGAAGCAACATGAGAACATGGGGTGCAAGGATATTGACGAGCATCTCAAGAAAATGTTTCAAGGGCAAGCTCATCAAGAGAGGTTTGATGTCACAAAAGCGTTATTTCAGTGCAAGATGGGAGCTCGAGACTCAGTAGGGACTCACGTACTCAAGATGATTGGGTATATAGAGAACCTTGAAAGGCTGGGTTTTCCTCTGGGTCAAGAGTTGGCCACAGATCTGATCCTGCAATCATTGCCGGACAGTTACGAGCAGTTTGTCTAGAACTACAACATGAATGAGATAGACAAGACACAGCCCGAGCTCCTAGGCATGTTAAGAACTGTCGAGATCAATATGAAGAAGGCCAAGCCTGTCATCCCCATACTGATGGTGCATAAGGTCAAGGGCAAGGCCAAGGGCTTCAAGAAGACGAAGGTGGGACCTAAGTCACATCTTGAGCCCAAGTCTTCTGCACTGATGAAGAAGAAGAGCACGGTGAAGGAGGGGAAATGCCACCACTGTGGCAAGGCTGGTCATTGGAGGAGGAACTGTCCTTCGTACATTGAGGGTCTGCAGAAAATGAAGGGAGGTATGACTTCCGCTTCAAGTATTTACGTTATAGAGATAAACCTTTCTGCTCCTTCATCTTGGGTATTGGATACCGGATGTGGTTCTCACATTTGTACAAATGTGCAGGAACTGGGAAGGAGAAGATTGCTGGGTAAAGGGGAGGTGGACCTTCGTGTCGACAATGGAGCAAGAGTTGCTGTTGTGGCCGTAGGGGTTTACCGTCTTTCTTTGCCCAGTGGGCTTGTAATAGAACTTGATAATTGTTATTTTGTTCCGGCCATAACTAGAAACATTATATCCATTTCATGTTTGGACATGATTGGTTTTTCTTTTATAATTAAGAACAACTGTTGTTCGATATTTAAGAATGATGTTTGTTATGCTGTAGCCCAATTGTTTAATGGTCTTTATGTTTTGAACTTGGACCATCTGATCAATAATGTAAAAAATAATAAAAGACTAAGAACAAATGACTCAAACCGTACATATCTCTGGCATTGTCGTTTGGGCCATATAAACGAGAAGCGCATATCCAAGCTCCATAGAGATGGACTTTTGGATTCATTTGATTATGAATCATTTGAGCGATGTGAATCTTGTTTGTTAGGCAAGATGACTAAATCTCCTTTCACGGGCTATACTGAGAGGGCTGAGGATCTCTTGGGTGTTGTACATAGTGATGTATGCGGACCCATGAGTTCCATGGCTAGAGGTGGGTATTTCTACTTTGTTACATTTACTGATGATTTCAGTAGATACGAATATGTGTATCTTATGAAGTGCAAATCCGAGACCTTTGAAAAGTTCAAAGAATTGTAGAAAACCAATTGGGTAAAAGGGTTAAAGCACTCCGATCTGATCAAGGTGGCGAATACCTGAGTCATGAGTTCCGTGATCATCTGAAAGAGTGTGGTATTGTATCACAGCTCACTCCACCTAGGACACCACAGCATAATGGTGTATCTGAGAGGAGAAATCGTACTCTGTTAGACATGGTACGTTCGATGATGATTCATGCAGATTTTCCTGTTTCCTTTTGGGGTTTTGCTTTAGAGACTGCTGCAATGACACTGAATCGCGCTCCAATGAAAACGGTTCTGAAGACACCATATGAGATATGGACTGGGAAGCATCCTAGTATGTCGTTCATTAAAAATTGGGGCTGTGAGGCATACGTGCGACGTCAAATGCCTGACAAGCTGGAACCCAAATCGGATAAATGTTATCTGGTGGGATATCCTAAGGAAACGAAAGGGTATTACTTTTACCTACCGTCTGAGGGCAATGTGTTTGTCGCAAGGACTAGCATCTTCTTGGAGAAAGAGTTCTTATCAAGAAAGACTGAATAGGTAGAACTTGAAGAAGTTCAAGAATCACAGGTAGTGAATGAACCGGAATTGGATTCTGAGATAGGACTACAAGATGTTGTAGCTAGAGAACCTACTCAAGAAGCACAAGTCCTACGTAGATCTGGTAGACCAAGATTTGAGCCTGAGAGATATGGATTTCTCGTGTCTCAAATAGGTAATGTGTTGCTTATGGATCATGATGATGAGCCAGCAACCTACCATGAGGCTATAAATGGACCGGACTCCGACAAATGGCTTGAGACTACGAAATCCGAAATGGACTCCATGTATGCAAACAAAGTTTGGAACTTGGTAGAACCACCTGAAGGGGTACGACCCATAGGGTGCAAGTGGGTCTTCAAGAAGAAGACCGACATGGATGGGAATGTACAGACATTCAAAGGGCGACTGGTGGCTAAGGGTTTCAAGCAAATTCATGGTATTGATTATGATGAGACCTTTTCCCCTGTTTTCCATTGTTAAGTACATAAGGATATTGCTAGCTATTGCTGCGTATTATGACTACGAGATCTGGCAAATGGATGTCAAAACGGCTTTCCTTAATGGAAACCTCCTTGAGGAAGTGTACATGACACAACCCGAGGGTTTTGTATCCCCAAATGAAGCCACTAAAATATGCAAGCTGAATAGGTCCATCTATGGACTCAAACAGGCCTCTCGAAGTTGGAATCTTCGTTTTGATGAGAAAATCAAAGAGTTTGGTTTCATCAAGAATGAAGATGAGCCTTGTGTTTACAAGCGAATCAGTGGGAGCATTGTTGTCTTCCTGATATTGTATGTAGATGACATACTTTTGATTGGGAATGACATTCCTACCCTGAAAGTTGTTAAGAACAACCTAGGGAACTGCTTTTCTATGAAGGACTTGGGTGAAGCGACTTACATACTCGGTATTAAGATCTATAGAGATAGGTCGAAGAAGTTGCTGGGTTTGACCCAGAGTACGTACATCGAAAAGGTGTTGAAGCGGTTCAACATGCTTGAGTCCAAGAAAGGATTTTTGCCCATGTCGCATGGTGTGAATCTCTCTAAGGACCAGTGTCCAAAATCTTGTGAAGATAAGGACCGCATGAAGTTGATTCCATATGCTTCGGCAATTGGATCAATCATGTATGCAATGTTATGTACTCGACCCGATGTCTCCTTTGCTTTGAGCATGACTAGCAGGTATCAGTCAGACCCCGGTGAGTATCACTGGATTGCAGTCAAGAATATCCTGAAGTACTTGAGAAGGACTAAGGATGTGTTCTTGGTGTATGGTGGAGAGGAAGAGCTCGTTGTAAGTGGTTACACGGATGCTAGCTTCCAAACTGATAGGGACGACTCCAAGTCTCAGTCAGGTTTTGTGTATTGCCTTAATGGAGGATCTGTGAGCTGGAAGAGTTCCAAGCAAGAGACAGTTGCTGATTCTACAACAGAGGCCGAGTATATCGCTGCGGCTAACGCAGCGAAGGAGGCTGTATGGATTAGGAAATTCATCGGCGAGCTTGATGTAGTTCCTAGCATTGTTGGTCCCGTAGTTCTCTACTGTGATAACAATGGTACAATTGCACAATCTAAGGAACCTAGATCCCATCAGCGCTCCAAGCACATACTTCGGCGGTTCCATCTTATTTGTGAGATTGTCGAAAGAGGAGATTTGAACATTTGTAGAGTGCCGACTGAGGAGAATATTGCGGATCCACTGACAAAGCCTCTCGCGCAGAGAAAGCATGATGGTCATACTAGATCAATGGGTATATGATACCTGAATGATCAACTCTAGTGAGAGTATTGTGGGTTGCATGTAAACATATATTCTGTTGGTTGTTTATTGTTTATTCATTTGATGAATTTTGTACCTAAATGTTTCTTTTTACAATTAATGACAAGTTCTTTTATTGTGATTTTTCTATGTGATAGTTAAATTGTAACATAATAAATACCTTTAGAGTGTTCGCTTCCATAGGATATCAAGTACGTGACTTGAATGTGAGAGCCTATGATTTATTTGAAGCTTCATTCTTAAAAGGTCCCTGGTTGTTGTATCATCATAGAAACTAAGGGTGATGATGATACCTTAAGACTAGCACGTGTGTTGACTGATGACCAGTTCTCACAGGTCATGATATTGTGATATCAAGTCATCACGTAGGTACTTGTTAGTGAACAAGTTGTACTGAACAGACCCCACCTGAGACTACTCTGTGGATTGTCATTCAATCGTGTCACGAGTAGGTCTGAATTGACAATGGTGTTGTGGTCCTTTGACCTGAAGTCACAACATTCATCAAGTGAGGAAGAGCGTGCTTTGATGCCATCTAAAGTCTTCCTTGAGAATGGTTGATGATAAGGGTGGTTGTTGGGCATGTTACGAATCATTTGGGTGTTTGTGTGTGAGCAGATATGGAATTTGTCCTCCTGTATGACAGGAGTTGCATCCATGGGCCCCTTGATGGAACTGGACTGAAAAATGCATGGCCATGCTTGGTTGAGTCAATATGTGATATTGGACTCACCATTCTCTGGAAGTCCATCCTGAATCAAGAAACTTTGATTGAGCTATTACGAGGGTGACACGGTCCATGCCTCTAGTTCTTTCCGGATGTAAGGGACAAAGGGACATAGACAACGCTGATACATTGGTCATGAAGGCTTATGAGTTAGGAACTCTTATTGCTTGGGGAGCAATGATGCATTGCTAGAGGCCGCTCATTGTTTGTGAAGTTCTTGGTTTGATACTTTCAAGATCATGTGGGAGACTGTTGGAGTTACCATGGTGATCTAGAAGTGGTCAAATATGTAATCTCACTGCCAACGCAATATGAGCCTGCAGGGTCGCACATAAGAGCATGTGGAGAAGTTGGAAGATTAACTGTGTTGGTAAGGGTTACCAATCACCATACCGTATGGGGAGTAAGGCAAATGTTGCTAAGGCAAATTCGTCGAGAATCGTCGAGTATGACTCGACGACTCTCAACGAGTTCGTCGAGAATGATTCGTCGAGAATCGTCGAGTATGACTCGACGAATCTCGACGAGTTCGTCGAAGATCATTCATCGCAAATGATTCGTCGAGAATCGTCGAGTGATACTCGACGACTCCCGACGAATTCGTCGAGAATCAAAAGTGTTTGATTCCCGGCGATTGGTGATACTCGACGATTCTATCCTTGATTTTCGACGAATCGGCAGATGATTCTCGCTGAATCTGTCTGCTGATTCACGCCGAATCTGGATTTGATTCTCGCCGAACCTGTGCTGATTCTCGCCGGATCTGGAGGTGATTCTCACCGAACAGTCCAGAAACCCTATCTTTGGTTGCCTGCGGATAGCGATTTCTATGAACTGTTTAGGCCTTTGGTATAAATAGGACACTTAGGGTTTTGGGAAAATTGAGATCATCATTCATCAGGATTTTTCCTGTTGACGGATCAAGGCGATGGAAAGAGTTCCGCGGAATCTCCTGATCCGCCGATCTCCCGATTCTGCCGGACGGAAACGTTCCGCCGCCGGCTGTTCGCTCCGCCGACCACCTCCTCTCCGGTGACCTATCCTGCGGCCGATCGGAAACCGACGGAAGTGTTCCGCTGCTGTTCCGACCTGCCGAATCCCGAACACCGCCGACGGAAGTGTTCCGCTGCCGCGTCTGCTCCGCTGACCTTCCCATTTCCGACGATCGTCGTCAGTATCGCCTCTCCTGGCGCGGACCTAGCAGTCCGTGGAGTTGCAAGGTGCGGTCGACTTTCATCCCGATCCTTCGTGCGACGAAGCTCGGGGTTCTCCCGCTCGTGTGGATTTCTGCAGAGACGTAGATATTATTCTACGTGGAACTCTCCACCGACAAGGAATCACATTTGGAGCATCTTTGTTGAGTTGTGACTCAACACCCAAAAGGTATTTTTGCCTTATTGTATTAACTTCTTGATTCAACATGCATGGCTCGATCCAATCTCTTTGGGTTGTTCTAGATTTTATTACTTCCGCTGCGTGCACAAGTGTTGTGCCAACCTCTTAGAGAAACCCAACATAGATCCGTACTCCAATTTCGGATTCTAACAAGGGGGACTTCACATATCTACCCCAATGGACGCCACAATCAACCGCATACTCGCGGGGAAGGGTTTTCCCTATGCACATGCAGGAAAGAAGGACTTCACATGTCCAAGACGAAAATCATTACACGTGGAAGTTGCCTCGGAGCCATGGAGAGAATTTAGACGGATGAAAGCCATCGTAGCAGCCTTGCCTTTGCAAATCCGAACTCAGCTCGCGATTTGGACCACCGCAGCACCACCGGTGGCCGGATTCCTCTTCTTCTTCCTTGACTTGCTCTCCTCTCTCTCTTAAATTTCGAAAGAGAATGATGAAACTCAAATGAGCTTTCTCTTCTTCAATCCCGGCCTTATCAACCCAGGGAAGAGCCCAGACCATTGGATCTTGGTCAAAGAAAATGAACGGCTCTGATCAGCCCTGAATTTGATTTCCTGGGCCAAACACGGGTTGTGACAAGCCCGTGTCACAGGCCGTGTTCCTGAAGCGGTGCACAACTGACTGAAAATAAACTAGAATACGGGCATTGACACGCCCGTGTCAAGCCTGACACGCCCGTGTGACACTGTACACGGTCGTGTACCCAGCCCTGTCACCCCTGTAACACGATCTCCAAAATTACCCGAGCAGGACACGGCTAAGGCACATGCCCGTGTCCCTAACCGTGTGCCAAACATTCCCTTGTGACACGCCCGTGTCACAGGCCGTGTTCCACACTCGACGATCAGGTCTCGAGTACTTGTCGAGACTAGGGACACGCCCTGGGACACGCCTGTGTCCAAGGCCGTATACACCTGACACGCCCTGAGACACGCCCGTATCTCAGGCCGTGTCAGCCAACCTGAATCCCACTTTGGCTTTTTGAGATTTCTGGGTTGTTACAATCCTCCCCTCCTTAATGAAATTTTGCCCCGAAATTTGGATGCAGTAGGGAGATGCAAGCATGACATAAAAAATGATACTTTTAAATTTATGTTGCAACACCATACAGACAAGCAAACAGTTTACACAAATAACTCGGGGAACTCAGCTCACATGGTCTGCTCCCACTCCCATATTAGCTCTTCTTGGCCACAATTGTCCCACCGGACTTTGACCATCCCGATCATTTTGTTCTGCAACTGTTTCTCGGCTCGATCCTCGATCCGAATGGTCCTCACCATTGTCGTTAGCCCATACTCAACCGGCACCCGATTATTCTCAATTACTTGAGCTGGATCCTTGACTGCTTTTCGTAGTACCGAGATGTGGAACACATCATGCAGTCCACCCAATTCCGATGAAAGAGCTAGCTGATAGGCAGCTTCCCTAACTCGCTCCACATCTTCAAACGGACCAAGGTATCGCGGACTTAGCTTTTTCAACCGCCGAATCCGAGATACGCCTTTGAAGTGTTTAATCTTTAAATAGACCCAGTCACCTACCGCGAACTCCACGTTCCGGTGCTTAGCATTGTAATACTTGGCTTGCCGATCCTGGGCTATTAGTAGTCTCTCTCGAATATAGCGTATTGTTGAGTTAGCATCCTCGACTGCTTTTTGTCCCAAAAGTTTGGATTCGCCAGTTTCTTCCCAAGCTAACGGTGTATGGCACTTGCGACCATACAGAGATTCAAACGGTGTCATGTCGATGCTCACTTGGTAGTTATTATTGTAGGCAAATTCCACCATAACAAGGTGATCTTCCAATTTCTTACCGAAGTCCAGGGCGCACATACGGAGCATATCCTCCATTGTTCTGTTGGTTCATTCAGTTTGGCCATCCATTTGCGGATGAAAGGCCGCACTGAATGCTAACTTCGTGCCCAACAGCTGATGAATTAGCCTCCAATCTTTCGAAGTAAATCGCCCATCTCGGTCACTTACGATGCTCCGGGTAACACTGTGCAATCGAACAATCTGCTCCACATAGAGCTTTGCCAACATTTCCACAGAATCGTCCCGCTTGTTCGGTAGAAAGTGAGCCACCTTTGTGAACCGGTCTACAATCACCCAGATTGAGTCATTCCCACGTTGAGATCTCGGCAATCCGTGCACGAAATCCATAGAAATATCCTCAAACTCCCACTGCGGAACTGGCAATGATTTCAGGAAACCACTAGGCCGTTGATACTCTACCTTTACAAAAGCACAAGTACGACACTTAGCCACATACTCAGCTATGTCCTTCTTTAAACTAGGCCACCAGAACAATTTCTTCATGTCCTTGTACATCTTTGTGCTCCCAGGGTGAATTAAGTACTTTGTAAAGTGTGCTTCATATAACAATTCTTCTCGCAATTTACCCGCACAAGGGACGCACAATCGGCCATCCTTCCGTAATAACCCGTCATCCCAGGAGAATTGGTCACCAAACCCTTCCTTAGCATAGCGTTGGAGACTTTCATCAAGCTCTGTTGCCCGCTGAACCCTGTCCGCAAGGTCATATTGAACTTCCATCCAGTTCAAGCATGCATCGGCCGAAGAATCCCTCTCAACACAAGATATCTCCAGCGCTTCCAATTCCTGGATTAGATGCTCGTCATGTATCCGCAACCAACTTGCCCGTATCGGAGTCTGACGACTCAAGGCATCAGCGACCACATTTCCCTTTGCGGTAACATAGTGAATGTCGAAGGTATAATCCCCTAGGAATTCCATCCACCTCCTTTGCCGCATATTCAAATCCTTTTGATCGAGCAGATACTTCAGGCTTTTATGATCTGTATAAATATCTACCTTCACGCCATAAAGATAGTGCTGCCACAACTTTAGCGAAAAGATCACCGCCGCCAAATCCAAGTCATGGACGGGGTAATTACGCTCATGCACCTTTAATTGACGTGAGCCATAAGCGATCACCTTGACAAACTGCAGGAGAACGCAACATAAGCCGCTTCCTGACGCATCGCTGTATATCTAAAAACTGTCTGTACCACAAGGCGATGTCAAAACAGGCGCCGTGGTAAAACGACCTTTTAGCTCCTCAAAAGCTCGCGCGCACTACGGCGTCCAAACGAACTTCTGATCTTTTCTCGTCAACGTAGTCAAAGGAAAAGTAATTCGGGAGAAGTTCGCCACAAATCGTCTATAGTGGCCTGCCAGTCCAAGAAAACTCCTGACTTCGGCCACCAAAGACATCACTGGCCAATCACGAATGGCACTTATCTTTGCCAGATCCACCGTTATGCCCTCTCCACTTACCACATGGCCCAGAAAAGCCACCGACGAGAGCCAGAACTCACACTTAGAGAACTTGGCATACAGCTTATTTCTCCGCAAGGTATGTAATACCAACCGCAAATGGTTTGCATGATCTTCCTCCGACTGAGAGTACACGAGGATATCATCAATGAACACAATCACAAACAGATCCAAGTATTCGCGGAACGTTTGATGCATGAGATCCATGAATACCGAAGGCGCATTACATAAGCTGATCGGCATCACTGTGAACTCATAATGACCATAGCGTGTGCCAAATGCTGTCTCGGGAATGTCACCTTCCCTAATCCGCAATTGGTAATACCCAGATTTCAAATCCAACTTGGAATAGACGGTTGAGCCTGCTAGCTAATCAAACAAGTCATCGATCCGTGGAATCGGATACTTGTTTTTCTCCGTCAGCTTATTCAGTTCGCGATAATCAATACATAACTGCAAACTACCGTCTGTCTTTTTAACAAAAAGAACAGGCGCGCTCCAAGGTGATATACTTGGGCGTATGTATCCCTGCTCCAACAATTCTTGCAACTGAACTTTTAGTTCGGCCATCTCTTTTTGTGCTACTCGATATGGTGAACGGACCACATGCTTCGTACCTGGCACCAGCTCGATAGCGAAGTCGATTTCCTTTTGGGGAGGTAACCCCGGAAGGTCCTTTGGAAACACATCAGCATACTCTGACACAATCGGTACTTCACTCACACTGTCCTTCGGCGCTACCGCCTCTACGAGTGTGAAGAACAACTCCGCACCCTTCCGAACTGCCTTAACAACATGGAGAGCAGATAACAACATCCCACTCAACCCTTGTATACCAATGAACTTGGTCTCCTGTTCGGTATTCTGCCCGAGTGTGACCTCTTTTAAAGTGCAATCTATACAGGAACGCTGCTCTGACAGCCAGTCCATACCAAAGATTATATCAAATTCTTTGATCGGCAATACTAGTGTTTCCACCTTGAACTCCCGACTCCCTATCTTGACCTCAAGACCGCAAGATTTATCCGCGCACATCAAACATCTATTAGGTAACAACACCTTTACACTGTCTGTCGTGGTCCGGATAGGTACCCCGACACAAAAGACGAACTCTTCAGACAGAAACGAATGTGAAGTACCTGTGTCAAACAGTGCTCGCGCCGGATACTCTCGTATAAGGACAAAACCTAAAACATCACAATCAAAACAAGCACAGCACACAGTATAAAATAACATTAACAACTGTGCACACCTATGATGACATCCACCTGCTTAATGGCATCCTGTGGTCCAAGGTTGAAGACCCTGGGCTGTGCGTGCGAGGCAGAAGACTCCACCACAGTCTTCCCTTTCTCTGCATAAGACGCTCCCATCTTCTTGTCACCCTTTGGAGGACCAACTCGGCAATCACGTGCGAAGTATCCCAACTTCCCGCAGGTAAAACAAGCGCGAGATCCATACCCAGATGTCTCTGTCACAATCGCAGAAGGAGCTTGTCCAGTAGACTTGGACTTCTTTCCCCATCTCTTACGGTACCCAAACTTCTCCGGACGCGACAGTTTGAACTCTGGCTTTGTCACAGCCATGGTCCCCTTTGCTTGCCCCCTTTTCATGTCAGTCTCCAAAGACCGAGCCGTACATATTAAGGCTTGAAATCCCTGACTCACAGAACTCGAGAGCAAATATCGCAGCTCATCTCGCAGTCCCGCATAAGACCTACTAGTCTTACGCTCTTCTTCGGTAAAGATTGTACCTGCATATCTTCCCAAACGTGTGAACTCATGTAGGTAATCATCCACACTACGATCTACTTGAGTTAACCGTTGAAATTCCATTTCCATCAATATCCTTTGCTGCATTGGTAGATGTGGTGCCAAGAACAACCGAGAAAATTCGTCCATCAAGACTTCTGCAAGTTGTCTACCGGCCAAGTGATGCAGTTCAATCTCATCCCACCATAAGCGAGCCTCTCCTTCCAGTAGGAAAGTGGCCAATGCAACCTTCTATCCCTCCTCAACCTTGATAGCTCTAATGATCCTCTTGATCCTTGCAAGCCAATCCTCTGCTTGGGCCGGTGACCCTGCCCCAGTAAATTGTGGATGATTGAAGCTCAAGAATTGCTTCAATTGTTGATCTGCTACTCGCGGATCAACTACAGCTTCTACCAGTTCTTGCCGTACCCCAGCATGCGTTGGCACCACTGCAGGACGTGCCTGCCCAGCCTGCTGAGCATTCATCACAGCAAGTACTATTTTCGTGATGAAACGTGCCGTTTTAGTAGATGGAGGAGGTGTGGGCACCTCAGCAGGTGTCGTACTTTCTGCAGAATGTTGAGGTTCGGATTGACCCGCAACACTTCTAGTCACCTATATGTGTAAAACACACAATTTAGCGACCAAGTAAAACGGCAAACATACAAAAAGAATATACAGGTTCAACAAACAAGTGTATTTGCATTCCTAAGTGGACATTCTTGAGTTCAAGTTACGTGTTATAACGACAACACGAACACGTGCTCGCCACCCCTCAAAAGAATTCGTCCGCGAATTCGGAAGAGATCGACCAACAAGCTGATACAAAATTGTAACACCTCTACCCGTCAAGAAGAATATAACAGAGGGTCCGGCCGGGGCCCCACACCATATTCCATCAACAGGAGGAGACGCTATGAAATAATATCAAAACCAACGCATCTGAACACAAAGCATTCTAGAGGAAGCTTGACGGTTGAAAACTTGAACTCAAGCAAAACAAGAACTGTCCACTAAACCATAGGAATGTGTTGGAACACCCTATTACTAATTTGGGTAAGGATCACTATGTTTGTCTTAGGAAACCAGGTTGACCTAATTGTATAGTTGTAAAGGTCAATATTAGAATGAGTCTAGGGCTTAGAACTTAAGTTTGAAGCTGCCCCCAGGACCATTCCAATATCAAGGATATAGAGCCAAGTCTAAGGCATTTTTAGTCGAGCTCCGGTCGACGAAACGTCGAGCTTAGTTCGACGCTCTCTGATCTCTACTTCGATAAATCGTCGAACTCCAGTCGACGATCTTCGAGCTCAGATCGACGATCTGCTTTCAGACAATTTTGTTTAGTCGTCGAACTGCATTCTACGTTTTTCTAGCTCAGGTCGACGATCTCTCTTCAGCTATTTTTCAGGTTGCTGAGCTCGGTTCGACGATCTTCGAGCTCAGTTCGACGTTTTCTGTCTGTTTGATCTGTTTCCATCTCTGAGCTCAGTTCGACGATAGTAGAGCTCAGATCGATGATTTTTCTGAGAGATCAACAATTCTAAGGATTCAAATGCTGCTAGTCTTTGGAATGTTTTTGAAATCCCTCAGTATTTATGTTAAGGAGATCTGCCAGCCATTTGTCTTTATTCTGGAGCAAGTTTCAAGGAATTATTCAGGGAATGTTTTATTGGACCTTCCTCTAGAAGACAAGACTCTTTATGGAAGACATTTATGCCTGCCAACAGCTATCTTTGACAAGATTCTTTTTAAGAATAAGATCTTCCTTTTCATCTTCAGTCAGACAAGAACACACAACAATATACACAGAGAACACAACAAGAAGAATTAAGCTGTGACAGATAACAAGTGATCAATTCTGAAGAATCAGAATAACAATCTTTTTGCTTAGAGAAAAGTGATCACAGCCACATCTCAAGAACTCCAGACACCTCATCTTTCAGTCTTTTTGCTGAAACAATCCTTTGCTGGAGATCTAAAGATCTGAAGGCCTATCACCCTAGAGCAAAGCTTCCATTCCTGAACCTGTCTACAACTCAGGGGGAGCTTTGACAACAAAAGATCCACTAGTCTTCTCTCATTTGATTTGAGAACAGAGAAGACAACTTCACCTCTTTATATTTTCTTTTTCTGCTGTAAAACGGTTCTTGAACTCCCTTCAAAAGTTCTGTTTGGTTCTGAGAGCCTTGTCAAAACTCAGTGGTGGCAAGACACCTTATCATAAAATCCAGTTTTGGTTTTTGAGCACCATATCAAAAGCTCATTGGTGTCAGGACACCTGATCAACTCATCCTGAGTGGATTCCTACCAAGGGTGGTAGAAGAGTGGATGTACCCAGGTTTTTGGGGAACCTCTATATTTCCTTGTGTCTTCTGGGTTGTTTGTGTGATTAGTTTGTTGTGTGCTGTGCTCTTTACTTCTTTGTTTTTAACTCTTTACTAACACTCTACACTATACTATAAATTGAATTTTATATTTGCTGATTAATTTCAACAGTGAAATTAATTTAAATAAACTCTATTCACCCCCCCCCCCTCTAGAGTTGAGATAGATCTTACCCTCACTTTCAATTGGTATCAGAGGGAGGTTGGTTGCTCACACAGGCTAACACCTGAACCAAAAGATCCTTAATAAGATCAATCTCTTAAGAGGGTTATTTTCTTTATATCTTATATTATTCAAAGACATGGCACAGAACAAGGATTATGCAAGCACCAGACCTCCAGTGTGCAATCTATCTAAGTTTGCACTCTGGAAGGCAAGGATTAGACTATACATGAACTCTATTGATGAAGATATTTTCAATTCTGTCTTGACAGTTTTTCCAAGTCCACCAGCAAGCTCAAGCACAAATGCTGTTCCACCTCCCTCAGGAACAGATGCTGAAATTAAAAGATGGAAGACTGCAGATGCCAAGGCTATAAACATCTTAGCTCAAACAATGTCTGATGAGATTTTTTAGAAGGTAGCTGAATGCAACTCAGCTAAAGAAGTATTTGACAAACTCTCAGAAATTGTCTCAGGATCTACTGATGAGAGGAAAGACAGAAGATCTCACCTCATAACCCAATATGAGAACTTCAAGAAAGGAGAAGCTGAGTCAGTTGCAGACATGTACAACAGATTAAGTCTGATTGTCAATGAGCTAAAGACTTTGGATAAAGAAATCTCATTGACTGTGCTTAATGACAAGATCCTAATGTGCTTCCCCAGCACTTAGGATTCAAGAATCTGGCCAATCAAAGATGCCAGGTGAAATCACTACTGAAACTCTCCTAGGCATGCTCAAATCAATAACAGAGAAGAATAACAAAAGGCTGCCTCACCAGTCTCAAAGAAAGAGAAGTCAATAGCTTTCAAAGCCATTGAGAATCAGCCTGAAGAAAAGCTCACAGGCAATGAGGAGTTGGTCAGCCTATTGGCCAAAAGATTTTACAAACTGGCCAGAAAAGACTTCAGAAAAAGGCCATACAAAGGACATGATAAACCAAGGTATGATAAGTCAAAAAATGATAAAGAAATTATATGCTTTGGCTGCAGGAAACCAGGCCACATTGTGCCTGACTTTCCAGAGAACAAGAACAAGGACAGAAAGGATAGAAGAGAAAGAAGGAAAGAGAAAGACTTCAAAAAGAACAGCTCAAACAAAGCCTCCTCCAGCAAGAACAAACGTACAAGGAAGGGCTTTGTTACTGAGACATGGAGTGAGACAGAAGAGGATTCTGAAACTTCATCCAGCTCTAGTGATGATGAAGATGATGCAGATGAAAAAGAATTTTGCATGATGGCTATCAATGCCTCACAGCAAAACTCTTATGCAGAATCTGATTCATACTCAAAAACTCAACCAGAAGATCAGGTTATTAACTCTTTTGATTTTAATTCTGAGGACTTTAAAATTGAATTTAAGACATTGTGTTTGGACTTACTAAAATCTAAGAAAGAGATAATCTCTCTCAGAAACAAATTATCTGAATACAGTATCCTAAACTCAAACAACCTCAAACTCTCTGAGGAGTTAGAATGCTGTATGGAGGAGATAGCTTCACTGAAAAGTGAACTATCAAAGGCCAAAAAGTTTGAAGAATACCTAAATGGGAGAAGTATCAGACTGATGGACATTACAAGCACAGTGAACTCTAGATTCAATAGTACACTGGGCTTGGGTGCCTCATCCAGCCAACCTATAATATTAACAACTCCAATCAAATTTGTCTCTGACAAAGGAAAGGGGGTAATAGAGGTAGCTAGGAAGAATGCAGATCTGCCAGAGAAAATTTCAGTTCAACAGATTGCGTCGAGCAGAGCTCGACGATCGTCAAACAGAGCTCGACGATCGTCGAACGGAGCTCGACGGTCTAACCCAAAATCGTCGACCTCATCTCAACGATATCCAGACTTTGAACTTCAGTATAATCGATCTTCGAACAGAGATCGACAATCTGACCTAAGATCGTCGACCTCAGTTCGACGATCGTCGAATAGAGATCAGGTCTGTGAACATTCCTTCAATGGCACATCTAGATTCAATCCTAGAAGTCCCACATCCCAAGGCTTTAACCCCTATACTGAATGGATAGTACCTCCTAGGAGATACCATCCTGAAGGCTATAAGAGTCAACCTGAGATGTCTTTCATTTCTGAATTCAAAGGATATCAGCCTAGGCCCAAGGTTAACTGGGTCAAAAACAAATAAGCTGTTCATGTGCAGGTGAAGACCTATCCAGTATCTAACCAACAATGGTATCTGGATAGTGGGTTCTCAAAGCACATGACAGGGAACAGGGAGAATCTATCATCCTTCATAACCAAACTTGGACCCAAAGTGATTTTTGGTGATTCAAATTTTGGCCAAACCAAAGGATATGGTGCTGCTCAGATAGGCTCAGTCACTTTCAAGAAGGTGGCATATGTAGAAGGACTGAAGCACAATCTGATAAGTATCAGTCAGCTATGTGATGAAGGATACAAGGTGACTTTCAACAAATCCCTGTGCAAGATCAAGTCAGAGGATAACACAACTGTGTTAACAGGTAAAAGGACAGGTAACATTTACTTAGTAGATTTTCTTTCATCTAAAGTAGACATCTGTTTATTCAATTCCATATCTAAGCCAAATGTTTTATGGCATAAGAGATTAGGACATCTAAACCTTAGAACCATTGCCAAGCTCTCCAAGGACAACCTTGTTAGAGGACTACCTTCTGGCCCCTACAAGAAGGAAGGACTCTGCAGGGCTTGTCAATTAGGCAAGCAAACTAAAAATAGTTTTAAGTCACTTAATAAGAGTGATTCACCTAGGATTCTGTATTTGTTGCACATGGATCTTTTTGGAACCATATCAGTACAAAGCCTAGGAGGGAAGTCCTATACTTGAGTGATTGTAGATGACTTCTCAAGATTCACATGGGTATTCTTTCTGAGGAAGAAGTCTGATAACTTTAAGTGTTTGACAGAGTTTCTCAAATGTATACAGATTGAGTTCAACACTCACATTGCCCTGATCAGAAGTGATCATGGGACAGAGTTTGATTCTCTTCTTATGCAAGAGTTCTGTCAAAGTGAAGGGATCAGGCACACTTTCTCAGCTCCTAGAACTCCTCAACAAAATGGGGTAGCTGAAAGGAAAAATAGAACCCTAATTGAATCTGCTAATACATTGTTGACAGATGCTCACTTACCTCTATCCTTTTGGGCTGAGGCAGTGAACACCTCCAACTATGTGCTAAACAGAAGCCTGATACATAAACTAAATGGCAAGACTCCCTATGAATTGCTCAAAGGGAAGAAACCTAAAATAGATTATTTTAAAATTTTTGTTTGTACTTGTTATATTCATAATAATGACAAGAAGTATCTAGCAAAATTCCAAGCTAAAGCTGATGAAGGAGTGTTTCTGGGATACTCTATGATCAGCAAGGCATATAGGGTATATAATAAATCTTCCTGTAAAATTGAAGAATCTGTTCATGTTACTTTTGATGAGACTAACATGTGTTATAAGGAGAAGTCTACTTCTACCATAGAACCTTTGCAGGTACACTCTATTTCAGAAAGTATGGACAGATTACAGGTTAAAGAAGAGAATACAATCTCTCAACAAAAGATTGAGAGCAGTGATGATGAAGAAGAAGTTGAACCTCTTGAAGAAAATCATCCTAAGGGCCAGTTGTTATTCCACAAGAGGAAACAACAACACTGGTTGGTGAACAATCAACACCCCCCGTTGATTTAGTAACAACAAGAGATCATCCAATCACCCAAGTAATTGGAGAGATCTCAGCTGGTGTGCAAACCAGAAATCAGGTCAACCAGAACCTGATGCACACTTGCTTCCTATCTCAAGTTGAGCCTCAATCCATTCAAGATGCAGAGCAAGATCCGTACTGGATCATTGCAATGCAAGAGGAGTTGCATCAATTTGAAAGGAATAAGGTTTGGGAACTAGTGCCTATGCCAAAGGATCACTCCATTGTTGGAACAAAGTGGGTGTTCAGAAACAAGCTGGATAATCAAGGAGTTATTATCAGAAACAAGGCAAAGCTAGTTGCTCAAGGCTACTCTCAACAAGAAGGAATAGACTATGACCAGACCTTTGCACCTGTTGCAAGGTTAGAGGCCATTAGAATATTCCTAGCTTATGCTGCTCACAAAGGCTTCAAGGTTTACCAGATGGATGTGAAGAGTGCATTTCTCAATGGGGACATCAAAGAGGAAGTCTATGTTAGACAACCTCCAGGTTTTATCTCTCTAACTCACCCTGACTATGTTTTCAAATTGCATAAAGCATTATATGGTCTCAAGCAAGCTCCTAGAGCATGGTATGAGACCCTAGCATGCTTTCTTCTAGAAAATGATTTTGTTAAGGGGAGAGTAGACCAAACTCTTTTTATTAAAACCCATAAGTCCCACACCCTACAAGTACAAATTTATGTAGATGATATCATATTTGGATCTACTGATTCAAACTTGTGTAGAAAGTTTTCCAACCTGATGCATTCCAAATTTGAAATGAGTAGCATGGGTGAGCTCTCCTTCTTCTTAGGATTGCAAGTAAAACATTATGCTGAGGGCATATTTATTTCCCAAACTAAGTATGCTAAAGAATTGGTTAAGAGATTTGGTATGTTTGAGGCATCTTGCATGAAAACACCCATGCCTACCAATGCTGTATTGGATGCTGATGAACGTGGGAAACCAGTTGATCAAACAACATATAGAGCAATGATTGGCTCTCTATTGTACCTTACAGCCAGTAGACCAGATATAATGTTTGCTACATGCATATGTGCTAGATTCCAAGTTAGCCCTAGAGAGTCACACCTAACATTAGTTAAAAGGGTTCTTAGATATGTAAAAAGTTGTCCAAATCTAGGACTCTGGTATCCAAAAGACTCAGGATTTGAATTAACTGGATTTTCAGATGCTGATTATGCTGGATGCAGAATAGACAGGAAAAGCACCAGTGGAACATGACGTTCCTTGGTGACAGACTTGTCTCTTGGTTTTGTAAGAAGCAAACATCTGTGTCAACCTCAACTGTTGAAGCTGAATATATGGCTGCAGGCAGTTGCTGTTCACAAATATTGTGGATACAAAATCAGCTCATAGACTATGGCTATAACTTAGAGAAGTCTAAAATTTTTTGTGATAATACTAGTGATATCTCTATAGCACAAAATCCAGTCCTCCATAGTAGGACAAAACATATAGAGATTAGGCATCACTTTCTAAGGGATAATGTAGTGAAAAACAAAATAGAACTTCAATATATCCCTACTGATTTGCAAAGGGGAGATATTTTCACCAAGCCTTTGGATGAAAAGAAACACAGTTTCTTTCTAAATCAGTTAGGCATGTTAGATGGAGGAAGCCTAAACTAATTTACAAGATTTTTGAAAAGTTAAAACAGACCAAGACTAGGCTAAAAAAAATCAGTTCTTTTTGTGTCTGTAGAATAGGCTTGGTCTCTAAACTGTGCTCGACGTTTTCCCAGAAATCGTCGAACGTAGATCGACGTTTTTCTGAAAATCGTCGACCAGAGATCGACGTTTCCAAAATCGTCGATCTGAGTTCAGCGCCTCCGTTAGCTCCAGGTTTTCTCTCCTTCTGTTCAGAGGCCGTCGAGCGGAGCTCGACGCTTCTCAACATCGTCGAACGGAGATCGACGATATTGACATCTTTTCAGATTCCCTTTGTCGCCCAAATCGTCGAGCTGAGATCGACGCTTCATCGAACTGAGCCCAACGATTTTCCGTTTCACCATCGAACCCTAATATAAAATCATTCCTTCAGCCGTCGTTCATCTCTTGCGCTTTCATACTCTCTGCAACTTTCTTCGTTTTCCCTCCAAATCTTCTACGCTTGGTCGTGTTTGGTTCTTTGTTGCAGGTAAAAATGGCTGGCTCCAATGCTGCAATCTCCAAAATGAAATTTGACACCGGATTTGATATCGACATGAACTCGTTTGATGGAAGCGATCAGCGCTTCAAGGATATTCTTAATCTATTCAGAGATCAGTAGCTACCGCAAATAATGACTACTAGAATGAAGATTGCATCGGAAGAGATAAAGGAATGGTGTTATACAGCGACAGATGAGAACGAGAACTCTGTCGTCGGCTTCATAAAAGGGACTCAGGTACAATTGTCCCCGGCCCTTTTAACTGAAGTTTTTCATCTTAGTTCTGGAGAAGATTCCATAGAGTTATCTGGAGAGGAATATGACTCCATGCTTGATAGAATGGGTCACAATGCTGTGAACCCTAACAAACTGCTGAAGAAAAATTTGTCGATAGAATTTTAATTTTTGGCTGATGTAGTTGGGAAAGTGCTTCTGGACAAGCACTCAGCCCATGATACCATATCATGATATCAATTTTGTCTAATGGGAGCTCTGCTTGATAAGAAACATCTAGACTGGGGATCAATTTTCTTCAAACTGATTAAGAAGAAGCTAAGTAAGACTGCTATCAGTTTTGGGAGAATTCTAGGGGTCTATCTGAATTCCAGATGCCCTGAGCTGCTAACCTCTTCGGGGATGTTCATTAATGCATCCAAGAGGCTCTCATGTGCCCTTTTCAGCAAATGGGACAGGCAGATTGTAAATGAAAGTTTTACTTTCAAGACAACCTAAACACCTAGAGGGGGGGGGTGAATAGGTTCTAATTTCTTGTCTATAAATCTAGGCAGAATTCAATTACAATTTAAAACATCTAGCACAACATTCACAGACAACTAAGCATCACAGATTGCACAATGTTTTATAGTGGTTCCCCAAGGTCTGGGTACATCCACTTTCCCCCTTCACCTATCTAGCAATATGCTAGATTCGGCCAAACTTCCACTATACTCAGATCCTTAGATCCTACAGCTCAGAACCAGGATAGGTTCCTACAACTCAGGCTCAACAGCCCTACCTCAGCCTTGCCTCAAGGCCTACCACTCAGAGAATAATCTTCTCCTACACTCAGGAAAATAGCCCTACCACTCAGAGATCACCTCTCCTACACTCAGCCTTTATAACACAGGATTACAACTCAGATCTGTGTAATCAAATCCTATAGAAATTTAGAAAAAGATATTTTGATGTCTTGTCTTTGTTGAGAGAGAAGAGGACAAGACACTTCTTGATCAGCTGATGAAATCAACTGAATCTGAGCTTTCTTCAAAGCTTCTTGAATCTGAACTTAGCTGAGTTGATTTCCAAATAGCTTCTTGAGAAACCACTGATGGATTCCTTCTTCTTCTTCAAGATGACTGGATCTCCCTCTATCCAACACCTTTACTGATACTTCAGACTTCTTCTTCTTAGACCTTCTGATGAAGATCTTCTTTAGAGCTTAGCACTTTCTTGAATTAAAACTTCAACAGGATCGTAATCCTTCTGTTTCTTCTTCTAGGATTTTCTTCTGATATTTTTATTGGCTTAGCTGTATTTTTAATTCCTTCTGAATGTGTCTATTTATAGACTTTCTTCATGGTAACCGGCTGATCCGGTTTCTAACTGTTTTCTGACAGGTCTGACAGCTTCAGTTAAACGGTGGCAACCCACAGCTGTCAAGTCTTCAAACAGTTCTTGTACCTTAGCCTTGGACAGCAAAATGTCGAGACAGTCTGTTAGAATGTGTCGAGACAAATCTGTCTATCTGTGTCGACACAAGTGACTTTGGTGTCGACACAGTCTTTGATGATGTCGACTGAGTTGCCTTTAAGTCGACACAGCTTCTTCAGATAATAACTTGGTCTAGACTCTGCAATGTGTCGACACAAGTCCTGTGTGTCGACACAGTTGTTGTAGATTCAGAACTCAGCATGTGTCGACTCAGCCTTCAGGTGTCGACACAGCAATCTTTAATCCTGCCAAAATATGTCGACTCAGTCTTCTGGTGTCGACACAAGAATAGTCGACTTCTGTCAATATGTGTCGACACAGTCTTCTGGTGTCGACACATCCACCCAGTGTCGACACAGTTGTGGTCGACTATCTTCTTCTGTGAGTCGACTATCTTTCTCTGGTCGAATATCTTTCACTAGTCGACTATCTTTCACGGTGTCGACTAACCTTCTCTGGTCGAATATCTTTCACTAGTCGACTATCTTTCACGGTGTCGACTAACCTTCTCTGGTCGAATATCTTTCACGGTGTCGACACTGCTTCCCAGTGCTGAGGTCGACGATTTTCTTTATGTGTCGACACTGCTTCCCAGTGTCGACATAGTTGAAGTCGACTATTTTCTTTATGTGTCGACACTGCTTCCCAGTGTCGACATAAATTTGGTCGACTATCTTTCTCTGTGTCGACACTGATATTCTGAAGTGTTGACACAAATATTCTGAAGTGTCGACACAATTTCTTCAGGTGTCGACATGTGGACTTAGAATATTTTTCTGCATTCTTTAATACTTCTTCACCTGCACATGTCAACTTAAAACAACATCAAATACACCTTGATGTATATCATTGAGCTAAGTTGGGCTTCTTCAAATCAGGTACACATTTTCCAATGTACCCAACAATCTCCCCCTATTTGGAGAAGTCATAACCCTATAGCCAATGATATACACCATTTATAAAAAGTATAAACTGATGATATATGACATAACAGCAATACTTAATATAAAAAAAACATAAAAACAATCCATCACAGAATGAACATTATATGATGCCAAACAACATTTTGTTTATAACTTGATAATGTTTGAATACAGAGAATTACATTTAATGATTTAATCAAAACATTACAAAATACTTTGAAAGAACTAAAAAATTAAGACTGATCAGGCTCTTTAATGACAATCCCTTTGCCAGATAGAACTTGAGCCTTCACAGGAGCTTCAGAATCTTCAGCTGGCTTCTTGCCTTTTAGATCAGCCTTCTTCTTTGCTTCTTCCTTGAGCCTTTGCCTTTCAAAATAATGAAAAGGCTTTGGGAAGTACTTGCTTGGCTCCTGAGCATCTGAAGGCAGCCTACCCAGCTTGGCTTTTCTTCTAAACTATACAATGGCCTCTTGCCTGGCTTCATACTTCTGCCATTCCATCTCATTGTACCACTTGCCTCTTTCCTGCACTTGGTATTTGACAACCTTCCATGCAGTGAGTATTATATTTCTGGAAGTAGGACTCCACTGCTCAAAGTCTGGCTTAAGTTCAGCCTGCTCTCTAAATCTTTTCTTAGATAGTAGAGCATCTTGCTGGTCTTTCAAAGTAGCCTCAGGCTTATCAACCTTCCCAATAATAATATTAGTAACCTCCTTTGGAGGACTATACATTCCTTGAACCTGCTGATCAATCATGTCAAAATCTGGAGGGGGGTAAATGACTTGGGCAACCTCAGGTTGATTGCCTTCAAGTAGACTTGTTTGTATTCCTGACTCAGCCACCATAGCATCATCACACAATGGGGGATATCCCAATGTGGCTCGAATACTATTGGTCACCCATTTGGTGTGCTCTGAGCCTGCATGAACTAGCATCCTCTCCCCCTTTATGGCTTCTCTAGAAACATGATCTCTGAGATCTTCCTTTTGAAATCTGATTTGGCCATCCAGATAATTCACACCCTCTTTAAAAAATGGTTTTAACTTTAGAAGCTTGTCAGATATTTCCTTTTGAGAGGTAGTGATTGCAGTCTTAACAGAAGCAATAGCAGCTTGAAAGTTCTTATCAAATTCTTCCTTTTCTTTTGCTCTATCTGCAGGCAGGCCTGGAACAATCTTTTTCAATTCCTCTATGATCTCATGATGACATTCAGTTAAATTGTCATTCATTCTTAACTGATTTTCCAAGACATAGCTTTTCTTTAAAGCAATATCATCCACCTTAGGGATGATAGTCTGCTGTTGTTTTGCCAAATACACCACAGCATTACCTCCCTTATGGAAGCAATCTGTCATCTCCTTTTTATGCATATTGACCTCAAACCTAATAGATTTTATATCTTGAGCTAAGTCAAACTGCAGGGACTTGTTGTTCTCATCAACATATTTTTCAATGGCCACCCTGTGTTCATCCAATTTTACTTGTAAATCAACCAAAAACTTGTTATAATCAAAGTCAGAAGGAGTGTGATGTGCTGTAGACTGTAGAGCCTGCTTATAGCTCTTGCTCCTTCTCTGGAAGACCATAAGTTTTCTCTTCTTAGCCACCCTGGCTTCTTCATTCTCAGAATCAGAAGTACTATCAATTTGAACTCTTTCTTTGGGAGGAGGAGGAACAGCTGCTTCAGTGCCATGTTGTACAGTCTCAATATGCACTGGCTCCCCCTCAATTTCTTGCTCCACTTCCAGACTATCAGTAATTATTTCATCATTTGGAAATAACTCCTCCAGAGTATATTCCTTCTGGGCTTGATCATTTGCAGTATTCAAATTTGGAGATTGATGAATTGGAGCATCTTCTAGCACTTGCTCCCCCTGGACCTGTGCAGAAATAGAAATATTAGAAATCTCTTTTGTAGGAAAATACACCAGCTCCCCCTGCACCTGTACCTGGTCATGAGTAGATATAGTTTGTGTAGGTGAATAAACTTGCTGAGCTGGTATACTTACTTCTTCTTCTTGAACTGCAGGTATTGTGGCATCCTGAACTTGTGTAGATGTAGGCTGATCTTCAACCTCCAGTCTTACTTGCTCTTCTTGTGGATGCCCAGTACTGGTAGCATGACCTGGGGATTTCTCAGGTGAATCCTTCCTTTCCACTTCAGGCATCTCTTTGGTCAGCACCCTATCCCATATGGAGAACAATCTCATGTCCATCCTTCTCATGTGATTAATTTTAGATCCAGGTTATTGTTGCATAACCTCAGGAATCTCCTTACTTAGGTATATACTCATTATCCTAGCTAGATTTGGCTTCTTGATTCCTTCCTTAATCTTCTCAAAGATTACAGATGACCAATCCGTTGGAATTGTAAACACAATCCTGGTCATTAGGCTGAACATATAGGCAGAAATCCTATCATGTCCACCTGGCTTGCACAGAATAACTTTTCCTACCACTTCTGACAGAAACTTGCCCTGTTGATTCATTCCTTTCCGATTGAACGCAACTCCAATTTTCATGGTGGATTCCAATCCACACCATTGAAGAGTCTCCCTAGATTTAGAAGCAGGGACATCCTCTTCATTCTCAATTGTAGGTAATTACAGAATTGTTCTTATCTTACTTGGTGTAATCTCCACAGGTGACCCATGAACTGTGGATTTTATCTCATGACTTTCAGAGTTTACAGATGCAGAGGTAAAGAACTCATGCACCTCCTTCTTCCATATCTTTGATGGTTCGGAAACCAGAAATTCTAAACCTGAGTCGGAGAGGAGAGAGATAACCCCAAGAACATCTGGAGGGGCAGCAGCAAAGGCCTGGCGCACCAACTCATATCCTTCATTAACATTATCTTCAATCTTTGGCGCCATTGATCAGTCGAGAAAGCTTGAAAGATGAGAGAAAGAGAGAGAGAGGGAGAATGTCGACACAGGGTTTCGAAAACCTTGTAAGTATGTCGACAGAATTAGTTTTTGACCTATTTATACCTTCTGTTTAAAGAAGATCAAAAGTCGCCAAAAACAGACTATAAGTGTCGACACAGATGGATTGTGTCGACACAAGCTTCTATTGTCTCGACTTCAAGTTCGTCTATTAGGTGTCGACACCAATTTGCGGTTATGTCGACACCAGAAATATATATAGAAGAGTAACAGAAATTCTGTGTCGACGCTTAGTATAAGTGTCGACACAAAATCTGTAAGTGTCGACACCACTTTCCTGGTGAAGTCGACACTACATTTCTGGATAAGTCGACATTAAGATTCTTAAGTGTCGACACATATTTTCTGTGTCGACACAATGTCTCTGACTTGTCGACATTACTACCCTGAGTCGACACATTATTACTGAATGTGTCGACACCATCTTACTTAGCCAATTTCTGTTTGTTCATCACAACTTATAAGTACAACAAAGTACTTTATACTACTTCAATGTGTCTTAATATCACTTGAATGTCTTGTTACCACTTCAACTTTATTGTTGATGATTTTGTGATTACACTAATCAATGGTTAACATACCTAGTTCAATTTTGAATTTATTGAATTTTGTCTCATCTAGGGGCTTAGTAAACACATCTGCTATTTGATAATCTGTTTTCACAAATTCCAATGAGATGTCTTCTTTTTCTACATGTTCTCTAAGAAAATGGTATTTTATTTCTATATGCTTAGTTCTACTATGAGAAACAGGATTATTAGCAATAGAAATTGTACTCTTAGAATCACACAAAAGAGGTGTTCTACTTACTTGAATACCATAATCCTTTAGCTGATGCTGCATCCATAATAGCTGTGCACAGCAGCTTCCAGCAGCAACATACTCTGACTCAGCTGTGGAAATTGCCACACTAGTCTGCTTCTTACTACTCCATGATATTAGTCTTCCTCCCAGGAATTGACAAGTACCTGTAGTACTCTTCCTATCCTCTCTACATCCTGCAAAATCTGCATCTGAATAGCCTGTTAGTTGAAAATCTCTATTCCTAGGGTACCAAAGACCTAGATTAGGTGTGCCCTTGAGATATCTCAGAATCCTTTTAACTGCAGTATAATGAGATTCTTTAGGGCAGGCTTGGTACCTAGCACAGACACATGTAGCATACATAATATCTGGTCTACTAGCAGTGAGATATAGTAGTGAGCCAACTATTCCTCTATACAAAGTCTCATCAACAGGTTTACCTGCATCATCTTTGCATATAGGCATACTTGTTCCCATAGGTGTTCTCATGGTGGAGGATGACTCCATACCATATTTCTTAATCAATTCTTTGGTGAACTTAGATTGGGATATGGACAAGCCATCATTAGTCTGTCTTACTTGGAGTCCCAAGAAGAATTTCAGTTCCCCCATACTGCTCATCTCAAACTTCCCTTGCATAAGTTTGACAAACTTTTTACAAAGGTTGTTTTCAGTAGATCCAAAGATTATGTCATCAACATAGATCTGAACTAAGATGATCTTGCCTTTGGATTCCCTAAGGAATAGAGTTTTGTCAATTTTTCCTCTTGAGAATTTATTCTCAATAAGGAAAGTAGACAGGGTTTCATACCAAGCCCTTGGGGCTTGCTTTAACCCATACAGAGCTTTCCTAAGCTTATAAACAAAATCAGGTTTAAGAGGATCTACAAAACCTGATGGCTGCTCTACATATACTTCTTCTTTAAGATCACCATTCAGAAATGCTGACTTCACATCCATCTGGTATACTTTGAAGTCTTGATAGGCTGCATAGGCAAGGAATATTCTGATTGCCTCTAGCCTTGCTACTGGAGCAAAGGTTTGATCAAAGTCAATCCCTTCTTCCTGCCTGTATCCTTTTGCAACCAATCTTGCTTTATTCTTTACTATTATTCCACTTTCATCTAGCTTGTTCCTATAGATCCATTTTGTGCCAATTATGTTGTGGCCTCTTAGTTTAGGAACAAGCTCCCAGACATTGCACCTTCTGAATTGATTCAGCTCCTCTTGCATAGCATCAATCCAGTGCTGGTCTTGGATAGCTTCTTCAAACTTCTTAGGCTCCATTTGTGACAGGAAACTTGAATGTAGAACTGTGTTTTGATTTCTGCTTCTAGTTTGCACCCCTTGTCTTGGATCACCTATTATCTGATCAGCTGGATGATCTCTTAAATGTCTTGTAGCTGGAGGAAGATTTCCTTCTGGTTGAACATCTCCAGCTCCTTCATTTAACTGATTCTCTTGATTTTCATCAGCTTCTATAGTGTCTTGTTCTCCCCCTGGACTGAAGCCTTCATTTTCCAGTGCCCCATCTTCCTTTGATACTTCAGTAATGGAAAGCTTGTCCATACTTTTGCTTATACTTGTTGAGTCATTTGATCTACAAGACAACTCACAGTTGATTAATCTTGTTTCATCAAACACAACATGCACAGATTCTTCAACAACTTGAGTAGTCAAGTTGAAGACTCTATAGGCCTTACTATTTGTGCTGTACCCAACAAATATCCCATCCTGGGATTTGGCAGCAAACTTAGTCAAATATGACATGCCATTGTTAAGTATGTAACACTTGCAACCAAAGATCCTAAAGTAAGATAGATTTGGTTTTCTGCCTTTCACAATCTCATAGGGAGTCATTTTGTGACTTTTGGTGATAGTAGCCCTATTGATTACATGACAAGCAGTGTTAACTGCCTCAGCCCAAAAATATTCTGGGAGAGAGGTGTCACTCAATAGAGTTCTACCAGCTTCAATTAATGTTCTATTCTTTCTTTCAGCAATTCCATTTTGCTGAGGTGTTCTAGGTGAGGAGAACTCTTGGAAAATCCCAAAGTCTTTACACAAGTTTGTTATGCTTTCAGATTGAAACTCAGTACCATGGTCACTTCTGATTTTGACCACTGTACTATTCAGTTCATTCTGAATTTGCGTTACAAAATTAAGTAATACACTTGGGGTTTCAGATTTTGTCTCAGAAAGAACACCCATGTAAATCTAGAATAGTCATCTACAACCACAAAAGTGTAGACCTTCCTACCTAGACTATGAACTAGCATAGGACCAAAAAGATCCATATTCAAGAGGTATAAGCACCTCACAGAATCCTTGTTTTCAAGGCTTTGAAAGGAGGATTTTGTCTGCTTGCCCTTTTGACAAGCTGAGCATATCCCTTCCTTTATACACTTAATTTGAGGTCCATTCCTCACTAACTCTTTGCTAAAGAGTTGGCCAATTGTCTTGTAGTTTAGATGAGACAATCTCTTTTGCCACTTAACACAATGAGAAGCATTGTCATCAGCTACAAGACAGATGGGAGAAGCCTTATTCTCACATTCAAAATTAAGATAATATACATTTCTCTTCCTATACCCAGTCAATTTGATCTTTTGATCACTTGACCTCTTGATAAGACATCCATCTTTAACAAATGAAATGTCATATCCTAAATTACTTAGCTGGCTTATGCTTATTAGATTATGTTTCAAACCTTTTACATAAGCCACTTGAGTGATAGTAATTAGGTTAGAAGAAATGTTACCAAACCCTTTGATGACTCCTTTTTCAGATCCACCAAAGATCACTTTAGGTCCATCTTTGACAGATGAATACTCCTTCAGCAGCCCCTTTGTTCCAGTCATGTGCCTGGAACAACCACTATCCAAGTACCATATAGGGGCATGGTTACTTGGATTCACCTGCAACACAGAATTACTTACCCTTAGAACCCAAGTAAGTCTTGGGTCCTTGGTTCAGGTTAGCATAAATAAAGCTACCATAACCTCTTCTAACAGGTAGACTATTGTTCTTTATAACACTTGAGTTATACCAGCAGTCTAGTGCAAAATGGCCTCTCTTGCCACAGCACCAACACTCAAACTTATTGTATCTAGATCTAGATACATCCTTGTCAGAAGAATTTCTGTTCATTGCTGGTGCTACAGCAACTTCACCTACTGATTTCTTAAAACCATTGGGTTTATGACCATAGGTAGGCCTGCTTGCATTTACACCCTTGTTCTTCAGAACATTAGTCTTAATATGACCTTGAATATCTTCATGATCATATTTGTTAGAAGGCACTTTCACCTTACTAAACTTTATGGGGACTGAAAGGTTTAGTGGCTGAGCAGGAGCTTTGCCTTTCCTCTTGAATCTGCCAGCCCTGAAGTTACCTTTGAATCCTAATCCAGCCTTACCCTTTTGAGTGACAAATTCATCTATCAAGGGTAAGACAGATTTTGGCTTAGAGTAACTAGCCACTAAATCCCTTTCAATTCTAAGTCTGGCCTCCAGACTCTTCACTTGATCATTAGTATAATTAATTGTGCCCATCTGAATAATAGTTATATTCTTCAGCTTGGCAATTTCATTTAATTTTTGATCAATAACTTTCTCTAACTCAGTTGTAGCAACCCTTAGTTCAGCAATTTCCTGAGCCTGAGATTTAACCAGGTTCTTGCTTTTCTTAAGGGCCTGCAACAGGTCCCCATACTTGTCTATCAATTGATAGACATCTCCTTGCAGATTCAGATGCATCTACATCTGTTGATGCAGATGTAGCTGATTCTTCACTTGTACAACAAACAGATGTAATAGAAGGACATTGTACCTTATTATGACCAGACTGATTCTGGCATATGTCCTCTTCTGATCCTGCCATCAGCCCCATACACTGATGATCCTTTTGTTCATTGATGGAGTCTAGCAATTGCAGAAACTCCTCTTCTTCAGATGCAGCATATAGTCCAATATATGCTTCAGCTTCAGATTCTGACTCTGAAGTTGACTGGTCTGTTAGACTCTTATCTTTCTTTGCAACAAAGGATTTCTCCTTCTTGCCTTTCTAATAAGTCTTCTTTTTGTCTGAAGATTCCTTTCTCTTATCAGGACAGTCAG
Source organism: Platanthera zijinensis (assembly GCA_039513925.1). NCBI lineage: Eukaryota > Viridiplantae > Streptophyta > Magnoliopsida > Asparagales > Orchidaceae > Platanthera > Platanthera zijinensis. The sequence goes on from CM077092.1 coordinate 71,761,233, forward strand.
CCACTACATGTCCAGGCCTATTGCAACAATAGCAGACAATCTTTGAAGTAGTGGCTTTGCTGGGCTTTGATCTGCTCTTCTCTTTCCTTAGTGACCTTTTCTTCTAATAATAGTCATCAACTTGCTGTGATGTGGAAGGCCTAGACTTCCATTGCTTCTTTTTCAAGAACCTCTGGAATTGCCTTGTGAATGCAGCAAAGTCTGCATCTGAATCACAGCTTTCTGAACCCTTATCTGAATTTTCAGAACTATCTTCTGCAACTTCCTTAGGAGGAGATGGTGATTTCCTCCTATTCTTTCTAGTGGCTTCTGCATTGAATGCCACAGTCTTTTCTCTATGCTCTCCTCTTGAATTCTTTTCCTCCTCCTTCCTCACCATAAGTTGCATTTCATAGGATAGCAACTTTCCAAACAAGGTGGGAGGAGATATCTCTGCCAATTTAGCCACTTCTCTTATGGCACAGATCTTTGTGTCCCAATCCTTTGTTAAGGATCTCAAGAATTTGTCATTCAGTTCATAAGTACTGAAAAATCTCCCATAGGACATAAGCTCATTCACAATTCTATAGAATTTCTTGTAGCACTCAGTTATGCTATCAGATTTTCCTTGTCTAAAACTTTCATACTCCTGATTGAGCATAGATTTCCTGTCCTGCCTCACTTCTTCAGATCCCTCCATGTAGACAATCAATGTGTCCCACATCTCTTTAGAGGTCTTGTAGTGAATCAGATTCTGAAATGTTGAATCATCTATGGCACTAACAATAATGTTCTGAGCTCTTTTATCCATGGTTGCCAAGATGGTTTCATCCTTGGTCATTTCTGAATAACTCTTTGGAGTTTGGATATTTGCATCAAGAACTGATACCTTCATTGGAATGAAGGGGCCTTCCTGTACTGTGATGTAAATCCTTGGGTCAGATGCTTCCATAAACAGTCTGACTCTCTCTTTCCAAATTCCAAAAATTTCTTTCTTGCATATGGGTAATTTCATAGACCCTAGCTCCTTATGATTCTCACCAGAACCCATCTTTTTGAATCTTGATTCTGCCTATCAGATCTACCTCAGACTGTTAAGTCCTTTTTGAGGAACCTCCCTCTGATACCACTTGATAGTTTTACTTTCAAGACAACCTAAACACCTAGAGGGGGGGGTGAATAGGTTCTAATTTCTTGTCTATAAATCTAGGCAGAATTTAATTACAATTTAAAACATCTAGCACAGCATTCACAGACAACTAAGCATCACAGATTGCACAATGTTTTATAGTGGTTCCCCAAGGTCTGGGTACATCCACTTTCCCCCTTCACCTATCTAGCAATATGCTAGATTCGGCCAAACTTCCACTATACTCAGATCCTCAGATCCTACAGCTCAGAACCAGGATAGGTTCCTACAACTCAGGCTCAACAGCCCTACCTCAGCCTTGCCTCAAGGCCTACCACTCAGAGAATAATCTTCTCCTACACTCAGGCAAATAGCCCTACCACTCAGAGATCACCTCTCCTACACTCAGCCTTTATAACACAGGCTTACAACTCAGATCTGTGTAAACAGATCCTACAGAAATTTAGAAAAAGATATTTTGATGTCTTGCCTTTGTTGAGAGAGAAGAGGACAAGACACTTCTTGATCAGCTGATGAAATCAACTGAATCTGAGCTTTCTTCAAAGCTTCTTGAATCTGAACTTAGCTGAGTTGATTTCCAAACAGCTTCTTGAGAAACCACTGATGGCTTCCTTCTTCTTCTTCAAGATGACTGGATCTCCCTCTATCCAACACCTTTACTGATACTTCAGACTTCTTCTTCTTAGACCTTCTGATGAAGATCTTCTTTAGAGCTTAGCACTTTCTTGAATTGAAACTTCAACAGGATCATAATCCTTCTGTTTCTTCTTCTAGGATTTTCTTCTGATATTTTTCTTGGCTTAGCTGTATTTTTAATTCCTTCTGAATGTGTCTATTTATAGACTTTCTTCATGGTAACCGGCTGATCCGGTTTCTAACTGTTTTCTGACAGGTCTGACAGCTTCAGTTAAACGGTGGCAACCCACAGCTGTCAAGTCTTCAAACAGTTCTTGTACCTTAGCCTTGGACAGCAAAATGACGAGACAGTCTGTTAGAAAGTGTCGAGACCAATCTGTCTATCTGTGTCGACACAAGTGACTTTGGTGTCGACACAGTCTTTGATGATGTCGACTGAGTTGCCTTTACGTCGACACAGCTTCTTCAGAAAATAACTTGGTCTAGACTCTGCAGTGTGTCGACACAAGTCCTGTGTGTCGACACAGTTGTTGTAGATTCAGAACTCAGCATGTGTCGACTCAGCCTTCAGGTGTCGACACAGCAATCTTCAATCCTGCCAAAATGTGTCGACTCAGTCTTCTGGTGTCGACACAAGCATAGTCGACTTCTGCCAATATGTGTCAACACAGTCTTCTGGTGTCGACACATCCACCCAGTGTCGACACAGTTGTGGTCGACTATCTTCTTCTGTGAGTCGACTATCTTTCTCTGGTCGAATATCTTTCACTAGTCGACTATCTTTCACGGTGTCGACTAACCTTCTCTGGTCGAATATCTTTCACTAGTCGACTATCTTTCACGGTGTCGACTAACCTTCTCTGGTCGACTTTCTTTCACGGTGTCGACACTGCTTCCCAGTGCTGAGGTTGACGATTTTCTTTATGTGTCGACATTGCTTCCCAGTGTCGACATAGTTGAAGTCGACTATTTTCTTTATGTGTCGACACTGCTTCCCAGTGTCGACATAAATGTGGTCGACTATCTTTCTCTGTGTCGACACTGATATTCTGAAGTGTCGACACAAATATTCTGAAGTGTCGACACAATTTCTTCTGGTGTCGACATGTGGACTTAGAATATTTTTCTGCATTCTTTAATACTTCTTCACCTGCACATGTCAACTCAAAACAACATCAAATACACCTTGATGTATATCATTGAGCTAAGTTGGGCTTCTTCAAATCAGGTACACATTTTCCAATGTACCCAACAGTAAACCCCTCCAGAGCTGCTGCACCACTATCTTCAGACACCAGGACTGTCTGAGTCACTCCACCTCTGGTCTCTGCCCCAGTAGAAGTGTTGCCTGCTTCTCCTCCTCCTCCAGCAGTCTCTACCCCAGCCACTTCATCCTCAACCCCAATCACCACCATATTGGTATCTTCCCCCATTAACATTTCTTCACCAGTTTCACCCCCTCCAGCATCTACCTCAGAGGAATTCAATCCTCTCTTCTCTTACCCAATCTTCACCTCTCCATCATTTTCCTTGGCAGATGATTCCTTTATGGATGATTCTCCCTCCTCTCCTCTTGAGCCTCCCTCTACCTCCTCATTCCAACAAATGCTTCAAGAAATTCTATCCCAACCATCCTTCACACCTTCCCTTGCCTCACCTATCTACACCTCAACATCTTCAATCTCGTCCATTCCCCTCTCAGAGCCATCCATTCCCACACCTCCTTTACCCTCATTCTCCATGCCACCAGCTCCAGCCATCATCCTTCAAACAACCTTCTCTCCTACCTCTGCTCAAGCCCCTCTTGAGCATGTAGATCTATCAGCACTGGCAGACAGGTTATATGAGCTGCTAGCTCCTAAGCTAACCTCATAACTGGAGACCACTCTAGCTCCACTCCTGACCCATGTCAAGGAGCTGTCTTCCAAGCTCTCCTCCTTCATTCCCTCTCAGGCAATTACCTCTTCTGGGTGCCTTGACTCAGTTCTCCCTGAATCCAGGCAGGGGGAGATGCCTTCTGAAGTAGTGGTTGTGCCTGAGTCTTCTCCTACTTTTGCAATAGACCTCCAGAGCTTGCTCTCTGTGTTTGATACAGTTTACCTCAGATCTTTGCCAGTTCCTCATACTGAAGACTTGTCTAAGGCCATTGTGCCTATTTCTGTCTGTGATCCCAGCTAAATTGAAGCATATGTAAATTCCTGGAAGGTTGTGGATGTTTATGTTTCCATCACTAATGATGCTACTAAGGCCATTGTGCCTCTTGTTGTTGAAGCTGCTGCTATTGTTACTGAAGATACTGAAATGGTTTCTGTATTTGAAGATACATCTGCTGCTGAAGAAGTTGCTTCTTACCTAGAAGATCCTGCACCTGCTGTTGTTACTGCTCCTACTACTGTTGTTGCCCCAAAAGTTCCTTCTGCTCAAATTTCTGATGCTGCTCCTGCCCTGACTGCTGATCAGTTGAAGTTACAAGAGAAATACATAAAAAGCATTGATGATTTGTATGACAATCCTCAAAGTTCAGAGAGTGATCAATTTCAAACTGATTCAGATGACTCTGCAAATACTATTGCCAAGAAGAGGAAGGCCAGAAGCAAGGCCATGATGTCTGTTCCCCCAGCTCAGGCAAAGGATTCTAATGACATTCCCTACTATATTCTGCATGACTGCCCCATATCTGAGCCCTGGATGCAGTATTCCAAGAACCAATCAAAGGCTATGAAGAAGAGAAGGAAGCTGAATAAGTATGAAAAAGGATCTTCTCAGTATCAGCCTCCTCCTCCTCCAGATTCTGGTTCAGGCTCAGCCTCTCAAGCTCCAGCTTCCAGGCAAAGCTCCTCCCAGTCGTATCAGAAATACTATCAAAGGGGGCAACATCAAAGGGGATATCAGTCTAGAAGGGGCCAATATAGAGGAAGTCAGAGAGGGCACAGATTTCATCAAAAGGAAGGACAAGGGCATACTGATTCTACTTCAGGTCCTTTCCCTTATAAGCTAAAAGATGCAGTTGTCTCCAGGACTCCTCCTACTGATTCTGAGTCCATCAACAGATATGAACCTCCTATTTTATTTGAGGATCCTGAGAACAACCCCTTGTCCTGGACAGCTAGAATGAAAGAGTTGGCTGCTCTTGATCAAATAAAAAAGGCCAGAGAGCAAGGCAAGGACACTTCAAACATAACAACTCTATCAGATCAGAGAAAGAAAGAACTGGAGAGATATACATCAAGAAAATTCTTTAATCCAGAAGATTATATGAAGCTGCACCCTGAGGCTGTAGTTCCAAGGCCCAAATCTCAAACTTCCTTAGGTGCAGAAGATGATAGAAGATCCAAGAAAGAAGCCCTCAATCCCAACAGAGAAATTTTGTTTAAAAAGGGAACTGAGAAGAAGTGAATTGTGTAAGCTGAACAATCATCCTCCTTTGGATATTTGCTGACTTCTTATCTGTGATCTGCATTGCTGCTATATCTTTTCTTCTGCATTGTTGTTTTAGTTTCTGTCTTGAATGTATGCTTATTTATTTCCTAATTCTATCTATAAATAGTAATCCTAACCCAAATAGGGGGAGATTGTTGGAACACCCTATTACTAATTTGGGTAAGGATCACTATGTTTGTCTTAGGAAACCAGGTTGACCTAGTTGTATAGTTATAAAGGTCAACATTAGAATGAGTCTAGGGATTAGAACTTAGGTTTGAAGCTGCCCTCAGGACCATTCCAATATGAAGGATATAGAGCCAAGTCTAAGGCATTTTTCGTCGAGCTCCGGTCGACGAAACATCGAGCTTAGTTCGATGCTCTCTGAGCTCAACTTCGATAAATCGTCGAACTCCAGTCGACGATCTGCTTTCAGACAATTTTGTTTAGTCGTCGAACTGCATTCTACGTTTTTCTAGCTCAGGTCGACGATCTCTCTTCAGCTATTCTTCAGGTCGCTGAGCTCGGTTCGATGATCTTCGAGCTCAGTTCGACATTTTCTGTCTGTTTGATCTGTTTCCATCTCTGAGCTCAGTTCGACGATAGTAGAGCTCAGATCGACGATTTTTCTGAGAGATCAACAATTCTAAGGATTCAAATGCTGTCAGTCTTTGGAATGTTTTTGAAATCCCTCAGCATTTATGTTAAGGAGATCTGCCAGCCGTTTGTCTTTATTCTGGAGCAAGTTTCAAGGAATTATTCAGGGAATGATTTATTGGACCTTCCTCTAGAAGACAAGACTCTTTATGGAAGACATTTATGCCTGCCAACGGCTATCTTTGACAAGATTCTTTTTGAGAATAAGATCTTCCTTTTCATCTTCAGTCAGACAAGAACACAGAACAATATACACAGAGAACACAACAACAAGAATTAAGCTATGACAGATAATAAGTGATCAATTCTGAAGAATCAGAATAATAATCTTTTTGCTTACAGAAAAATGATCACAGCCTCATCTCAAGAACTCCAGACACCTCATCTTTCAGTCTTTTTGCTGAAACAATCCTTTGTTGGAGATCTAAAGTTCTGAAGGCCTATCACCCTAGAGCAAAGCTTCCATTCCTGAACCTGTCTACAACTCAGGGGGAGCTTTGACAACAAAAGATCAACTAGTCTTCTCTCATTTGATTTGAGAACAGAGAAGACAACTTCACCTCTTTATCTTTTCTTTTTCTGCTGTAAAAGGGTTCTTGAACTCCCTTCAAAAGTTCTGTCTGGTTCTGAGAGCCTTGTCAAAACTCAGTGGTGGCAAGACACCTTATCAAAAAATCCAGATTTGGTTTTTGAGCACCTTATCAAAAGCTCATTGGTGTCAGGACACCTGATCAACTCATCCTTAGTGGATTCCTACCAAGGGTGGTAGAAGAGTGGATGTACCCAGGTTTTTGGGGAACCACTATATTTCCTTGTGTCTTCTGGGTTGTTTGTGTGATTGGTTTGCTGTGTGCTGTGCTCTTTACTTCTTTGTTTTTAACTCTTTACTAACACTCTACACTATACTATAAATTGAATTTTATATTTGCTGATTAATTTCAACTGTGAAATTAATTTAAATAAACTCTATTCACCCCCCCCCCCCCCCTCTAGAGTTGAGATAGATCTTACCCTCACTTTCAGAATGTATACAACCAAAGTATCTGGCCTTAAGGCCTTGTAAAATTTCTCTTAACAAGGTTTGGTTTACAGACATCGACACGCAGGCCGGCCACACATGAACAAGAAGAAACAAAATAAAGCCCTCGAGGGCAGCAACGCAGCTTGGGCTTCAGCCTGCTAAGTCCCGCTCGGACCAGCACCTCCAGTACATGCAAGAACCAATCCACCAAGCGGTGGAAAACAGGGCAACGGTCAGCATTCAGCTGACCAATTATAACGACCCTGCCCCTAGTACGGGGCAGTGGAATTCCATCCCTGCATAGCACTTTCCAATATGATATATATAAAGCAAACCACGCAAAACGTGCACGACCGCACAGTCAATACATATCACAAACGTCGGCACGACGGCCCGACGCTCCGTGCACTCAGGGCACATTCGTGTGTACCGGAAACACCGGATCCCACCAATGAGCATTGTAGTCTTAATCGGCACGCAAGCCGTCGACTCTCGCTATGTGATCCTAACAGGGCCTTAAGCACCCAAGGTTAGACAACCATAACGCGGGTACAGATCCGCCTATCCCATTGCTCATATCGTCAGACTCAAGACTGGACTGACGCGGGTACAGCTTCATCTTGCCCGTCCACCACAAGAGTTGAACCCAACTCGCACAATTTCCTGGACTTCCTCCAGTACTTCCTGCTACACCAAGCAACTAGTATGCACCAAAGATTGCACACAAACAATCAAATTCTAGGAGATTCCTCTGAATGCAAACAAGCGTCACCAATCCAGACCAGCAAGTCCAGATGGGCTTCACACAGCATGCCTAAATCTGTACTCCAATTCCGGATTCTAACAAGTGGGACTTCACATATCTACCCCAAGGGACGCCACAATCCACCGCATACTCGCGGGGAAGGGATTTCCCTATGCACATGCAGGAAAAAAGGACTTCACATGTCCAAGATAGAAATCGTTACCCTTGGAAGTCGCCTCGGAGCCATGGAGAGAATTTAGCCGGATGAAAGCCTTCGTAATAGCCTTTCCTTCGCAAATCCGAACTCGGCTCGCGATTTGGACCACCGCAGCACCACCGGCGGCCGGATTCCTCTTCTTCTTCCTTGCCTTGCTCTCCTCTCTCTCTTAACTTTAGAAAGAGAATGATGAAACTCAAATGAGCTTTCTCTTCTTCAATATCGGCCTTATCAACCCAGGGAAGAGCCCAGACCATTGGATCTTGGTCAAAGAAAATGAACGGCTCTGATCAGCCCTGAATTTGATTTCCTGGGCCGAACACGGTTTATTACACCCTCGTGTCACAGGCCGTGTTCCTGAAGCGTTGGACAACCTACTGAAAATAAACCAGAACACGGGCATTGACACGCCCGTGTCAAGCCTGACACGCCCGTGTCACACAGTACACGGCCGTGTACCCGGCCTTGTCACCCCTATAACACGATCTCCAAAATTACCCGAGCAGGACACGGCTAAGGCACACGCCCGTGTCCCTAACTGTGTGCCAAACAAGCCCCTTTGACACGCCCGTGTCACAAGCCGTGTTCCACACTCGATGATTAGGTCTCGAGTACTTGTCGAGACTAGGGACACGCCCTGGGACACGCCCGTGTCCCAGGCCGTGTACACCTGACACGCCCTGAGACACGCCCGTGTCTCAGGCCGTGTCAGCCAACCTGAATCCCACTTTGGATTTTTGAGATTTATGGGGTGTTACATCTTCCCTCCACATCCAGGAGGTAGTAACCTCCGGTTCCAAGGACCTCCTTTACAATGCAAGGCCCTTCCCAATTCGGGTTGAGCTTGCCCACAGAAGCCGACATACCCGCCGCATTATCCTTTTTCAACACCAGATCTCCTTTGGTGAACTGCTTGATCCTGATATACTTATCAAAATACTTGGCCATCCGCCATTTTATCTCCTCTTGTCTGATGGTTGCAACATCCTGTAGTTCCTCCACCATGTCTAGCGAGAGGCGCAACCCCTCATCATTCTCCAACCTCCAAGTCTCATCTCCTTCGTCCACAGCCTCGACCCACGGGGACCGTACCTTGAACTCCACTGGTAGGACTGCCTCACATTCATGAGAAAGCTTAAAGGGGGTCTCACCGAGGTCCATGTTCGGGGTCATTTGCAAGGCCCACAGGACTGAGGGGAGCTGCTCCACCAAATTTCCCCTCAAGTTCTCAACTTTTTTCTTAAGTAAGTTCACAATGATTTTATTTTCCTCTTCCACCTGGCCATTGCTCCGAGGGTGATGGATAGAGGCAAACCGGAGGTCTATCCCCAGTTGGGCATAAAAGCTGATGAACTCTTCACTGGCAAACTGGGGACCGTTGTCCGTCACTATCGCTTGGGGTAGTCCGTGCCTGCATATGATCTCCCCCCAGATGAAGTTCCTTATAACTTGCGAGGTGACTTTGGCTAAGGCTTTAACCTCCAGCCACTTTGAGAAGTAATCGACCATGACCAGGAGGAACCTCCTCTGCCCACTAGATAGGGGGAAAGGCCCGACCAAGTCCATCCTGCTTGGAACATTGGAAAATGTGTACTAAATTTGGAGAAGCCACAACTTAGTCAATGATATGCATCAATGTGTATTTGATAAGAGTTTGAGTTTCATTATGCAGGCTTTAAAAGTTTGAAGGAAAAGTTTTTAAGTACTAGTGTCAATACTTGTGAAGAAACCTTGTCGATTCTCAGGCAACTTGTGTCGACACTCAGGCAAGCTGTGTCGACACACTGTTAAATTGTGTCGACGCTCAGGGAAGTTGTGTTGACACCCAGCTGCTATGTCGACACTCAGGAAAGCTGTGTCGACACACTGGCAAAATGTGTCGACACTTTTAAAGAAGTTGTGTCGACAATCAAAGCTATGTCGACACCTAAACAAGCAGTTGTGTCAACTTTCAGAATTGTGTCGACAACTTAAAATAGAATTGTGTCGACACTTAAAACAAAGGATGAGTCGACACTCAGGATCTATGTCGACACCTGAAGCAATTGTGTCGACACACAGGACTTGTGTCGACACACCAACTCTCAAGAGGCTGTGTCGAGTTTAGAAGTAATTGTGTCGAAACACAGGACTTGTGTCGACACACACTCAACTCCATTTGACAAACACTCAATGCCATCTGTATGAAATAGAAATGTCGAGACAAGAAGCTACTGTGTCGACACACAGGACTTGTGTCGACACAGACAACAAAAAGCAGTGTCGAGAAGTAGAAGTATGACTGTGTTGACACTTGGAGTATTTGTGTCGACACCTTGAATACTTGTGTCAACACTTAGCCTATATGTGTCGACAAATGTAAAGCAGTCTGCATAGTATTGTATGCTGAGTTGGAAAGACATTGAAGAACCTTGTGATGTGACTGCTGACTTGACAGCTGTCATAACTAACCGGTCTTACACCACTGTCAGAACTGTCAGGAGTCCGTTATGAACCGGATCAGCCGGTAACCATGGAGCAAGCTCTATATAAGAGATAGATTGGAAATGACAGAACATATATCATCAACGTGAAAATATCTCTGGATCATAAAGAAGAATTCTGACAGATCAAGGCATGTCTGCAAGAAAGATTCGGAGTTCAATTTGAATCTAAGGAAGAAGCTGACTGAAGATCAACTTCAACTTCAAGAGTAGATCCACCTTATTTGTCCTAATCAAGAAGCTTTGAAAAGCTAAGTCAGGTTGGATCAGAAGAATCAGTTTATACAAGAACTGATCAAGAAGACAACATCAACAGAGGAATCTAGCTGGTGAAGTTTTCTGAAACTTATTACTCACAAAATCTTGTAGGATCTATTGTTAGATCTGAGATTGTAATCCTAAAATAATAAAGGCTTAGGTAGGGAAGTGTGCCTGAGGTTGGACTTGTGGAAAGTCTGAGTTGTAAGCCTAATTATAAAGGCTGGGGTAGGGCTGAGGCCTGAGGTAGGATTCAGGGAAGAATCTGAGGTAGGACTTGTGGAAAGTCTTAGTTGTAAGCCTAATTATAAAGGCTGAGGTAGGGCTGAGGCATGAGGTAGGATTCAGGGAAGAATCTGAGGTAGGACTTGTGTAAAGTCTGAGGTGTAGGAACCATTTTGGGTTCTGAGTTTGTAAGATCTGCAGATCCGAGCAAGTGGAAGGGAGTTAGGCTGAATCCAGTTATCTACTGGATAGGAGAAGGTGGAAAGTGGATGTACCTATATCTTGGGGAACCACTATAGATCTGGTGTTTGCTGTGTTGCATTTAATTTCTGTAGATAGAATTATTTTGTGCTAAAAGTAGTTAAAAACTTCTATTTGCCTTAAAATCAAAAAGACACAAAAAGATTAGAACCTATTCACCCCCCCCCCCTCTAGATGTTTAGGCTCTTGAATCAAAGTCTTTCAAGTGGTATCAGAGGGAGGAACCTCAAAAGTTGACCTAACAGTCAGATGATTTCTCCAAGGCTAAAAACAGAACACAATAATGGGTTCAAGTGAAAATCAAAAGGAGTTTGGATCTATGAAATTGCCCATATGCAGGAAAGAATATTTTGGCATTTGGAAAGAAAGGGTATGGCTATTTATGAAAGCATCTGATCCAAGAATTTATATAACAGTACAGGAAGGCCCCTTCATCCCAATGAAGGTTTTAGTTATTGATGCAAACATTCAAACTCCTAAGAGTTATTTAGAGATGACTAAGGACGAGATCATCTTGGCTACATTAGATAAAAGAGCTCAGAATATAATTGTAAGTGACATAGATGATGCAACATTCAAGAATCTTGTGCACTGTAAAACATCCAAAAAAATGTGGAATACACTGATTGTCTATATGGAAGGCACATAAGAAGTCAGAGAGGGCAGAAAGTCTTTGCTGAATCAGAAGTATGAGAGCTTTAGGCAGAATAAAACTTACAGCATAGCTGAATGCTATAAAAAGTTTTTCAGAATAGTGAATTAACTGATGACATATGGAAGAGTCTTCAGTACTTATGAACTGAATGACAAGTTTATTAGGTCCCTAACAAAGGATTGGGACACTAAGATATGTGCCATCAGGGAAGTGGCCAAACTGGCTGACACACCACCACCTATACTTTTTGGAAAACTGCTTTCATATGAAATGCAGCTTACTGCTAGTAAAGAGGAATAGAAGGGCAGCATATCTAAACATAAAGAAAAGACAGTAGCCTTCAAGGCTGAGGGCTCAAGAAAGGGTCGGAGAAAATTTCCTTCTCCACCTGGAAGGAGTACTGAAGCAGAATAAGAAGTTCCTGAAACAAGTACATCAGATAGTCACACATCTGATGAAGACTTTGCTGCCTTTACTAGACAATTTCAAAGGTTCATGAAGAAAAATAATTAGAGAACCAGGCCTTCATCTACATCATATTCCAAGGACGAACACTACAGGAAGAAGAAAACGCCTAAGGAGGACAGGTATGCTTCTAAAATTGGTAAACAATCAAATTCTAAGATTGTGTGTTATTGCTACAACAAGTATGGGCATGTCATAGCTTACTGTCCTGACAAAAGAAAGGAGTCAAAGGACAAGAAGAAGCAGTTGGTCAAAGACAAGAAGGAGAAGTCTCTAGTGGCTTAGAAGAAGAAGAGTTGGACAGACTCTTCATCTTCAGAATCTGAAGAAGAGACAGAAGAATATGTTGGACTCTTCTCAACAGAAGAGGATTCTAGGGAACTAGAATTCCTATAGATGCTGGACTCCATAAATGGAGTAGAAGAACATCTCTGTAAAGGGCTTATGGCTCAATCAGAAGAAGATAAGTGCCAGGATCAGTCTGGACCAAGTAAGGTAAACAATTCACCCCTAGTCCCAGATTACTTTACTGGATCAGAATCAGAAGCATCTTCTTCAAAAGAAGTGGATGGATCTGAGTCTGAGGGGGATGTTTACCAACTCATTAATGAGTATGGTGGGTTGTTTCATACTCTAAAGAAGAGCAAGTTTCTTGTTAAAGAGCATGCCAAGGAGATTGAGTCTCTCAAACTAGCTGCAACAGATTCAGCAAAACTACTGGATAAAAAAACTGAATGAGGTTGCCAAATTGAAAAATATTATAGTTATTCAGATGGGCACAATCTCATTCAAAGATAATCATATCAAGAAACTGGAGGGAAAACTTCAGCAAGAGAGAGAGCTAATGGTAAAATTCTCCAAGCCAAAATCAGTCTTACCTTTGATAGATAATTTTGTTTCACAAAAAGGAAATACTGGTCAGGGCTTCAAGGGAAGAACTAGGGCTACCAATTCTTATAGAAAATATAAAGTCACAGTTCAGCCTCAAGCTTTTAATCCCCCTATTTTCTTTAAAAAGGTAGTGAATCCTACTAACAGGTATAATCATGACATGACGCATGGTCACTGTGAGCATTAAAATTTCATGAGCAAGGGTGCTAATGCTAATAGACCAATCTATAGGCATGCCCATCATATTCAAGAGGAGTTCTTGAAGAATGCTGTTCCAGCACTAACACTTAACAAGCCTACTGACAATAAGGTAAGAAGGCCTGTACCTAAGAATAGGTATAATAGGTTTGAGTGTTGGTGTTGTGGCAAGGTGGGCCACTTTGCTATGGATTGCTGGTTTAACTTATGTGTTTAAACAAAAAGTAGGATTCCTGTTAGATCAGTAACAGGGTTTCAAACTAACAAGGTCCTAGGACCCACTAACAAGTTGGGTTCTAAGGGTAAGTGATTCATTATTTGTTGTAGGTAAATCCAAGTGATCATACCCCTATATGGTACTTGGATAGTGGCTGTTCCAGACATATGACTAGAATAGGGAGAATGTTGAGGGACTATGTGCCCATAAAGAATGGACCAAAAGTTATCTTTGGTGGATCAGAAAAGGGAATCATAAAAGGATTTGGTAACATCTCTTGTGATTCAATTACTATCACTAAAGTGGCTTATGTAAAGGGTTTAAAACATAACCTGATTAGCATAAGTCAATATAGTGATCTAGGTTATGATATTTCTTTCCACAAAGGGGAGTGCCTAATAAAATGGTCAAGTGATCAAGAGATCATTTTGACTGGCACTAGGAAAGGAGATGTGTATTGCCTTAACATAGAATGTGAGTCCAACAACTCACCTATTTGTTTGGTTGCAGGAGAGAAAGCTTCTCTATATGTCAAATGGCACAAGAGGCTAGCTCATCTGAACTATAAGTCAATTGGAAAACTGTTCAGTATGGGATTAGTGAGGAATGGACCTCAAGTTCAGTGCATAAAAAAGGGTGTGTGCTCAGCTTGCCAAAAAAGCAAGCAGACTAAGTCCTCTTTTCAGTAACTTGACATCAAAGATTCAAAGAGATGTTTGTATCTCATGCATATGGATTTGTTTGGTCCTATGCCAGTTCATAGTCTTGGTAGGAAAGCATACACACTTATTGTTGTGGATGACTATTCTAGATTTACATGGGTTTTCTTCTTGAGGCCGAAATCTGAAACCCCAACTATTTTCTAGACTTTTGTCAGACAAATACAGAATGAATACAATAACTCAGTGGTAAAAATCAGAAGTGACAATGGAACTGAATTTTAGTCTGAATGTATGACAAAATTCTATGAAGAACTTGGGATTCAACAGGAATTCTCTTTACCTAGAACTCCTCAGCAAAATGGTGTTGCTGAAAGAAAGATTAGGACTCTAATTGAAGTCAGTAGAACTCTCCTGAATGACACTACTCTCCCTGAATACTTCTAGGCTGAGGAAGTAAATACTACAAGACATGTGCTCAATATGGCCTCCATCAACAAGAAACACAAGATGACTCCCTACAAGATTTTAAAAGGCAGAAAACCAAACATATCTTATTTAAGAATCTTTGGTAGTAGGTGTTTTGTACTAGTCAATGGTAAACACTATGAAACTAAGTTTGCTGCTAAATCCCTAAAAGGGATATTTGTTGGGTACAATAACCATAGTAGAGCATATAGGATCTACAACTTTACTACTCAAGTTATAGAGGAATCTGTGCATGTTGTATTTGATGAGTCAATATTTATTAACAGTGAATTGTCTAGTTCTTCAGTTAGTCCTACAGATCTAACAGATAAGCTGGACAAGCTGACCATCAATGAAGATGTTGCTGCTAAACTGGATGAGGATAAAGATTCCAGCTATCCATGAAGAGATCAAGTCCCTCTGGGTGAAGAAGAAAATGTGGAGCTTCAAGATGAGGAAACTGGAGATAGCCATAATGGTGACAGAATTCCTCCAGCAAGGAGACACCTGAAGGATCATCCAGCTCACCAGATCATTGGTGATGAAAGTCAAGGTATTCTAACAAGGAGCAGGAGCATGAACACAGTTTTGTGTTATAGCTTCCTGTCTCAGATAGAACCCAAGAAGATTGAAGAGGGCATGCAAGACACCAACTGGATTGATGCAATGCAAGAAGAGCTCAGTCAGTTCAAAAGGTGTAAGGTTTGGGAACTGGTGCCAAAACCTAAGGATCACAACATAATAGGAACTAAGTCGATCTACATGAACAAGCTTGATGAGAATTGCACAATAGTCAAGAACAAGGCTAGACTGGTAGCACAACCCTCGGGTTTTGTAGAACAACCCTCGGGTTTTGTAGACTCTCACTTTCCTGATTATCTGTATAGGCTTAGGAAAGCTCTATATGGTTTGAAACAAGCTCCAAGGGCTTGGTATGAAACCTTGTCTGCCTTCCTCATTGAGAATAAATTCTCTAGAAGAAAGATAGACAAAACTCTATTCTATAGGGAATCAAAAGGAAAGATAATACTAGTCAAGATATATGTGGATGACATTATCTTTGGTTCTACTTAAAACAGCCTTTGTAGGAAGTTTTCCAAACTTATGCAAGGCAAGTTTGAGATTAGCAGTATGGGTGAGCAGAAGTTCTTCTTGGGACTTCAAGTTAGACAAACTGAGAGTGGGTTGTCCATATCCCAGTCTAAGTTCACCAAGGAGTTGATTAAGAAGTATGGTTTGGACTCAGCTTCTACAATGAGAACTCCAATGGGAACAAGTATGCTTATATGCAAAGATGAAGCAGGGAAACCTGGTTATGAGTCATTGTATAGAGGGATAATTGGCTCTTTATTATACTTGACTGCTAGTAGACCTGACATCATGTATGCAATATGTCTTTGTGCTAGGTATCAAGCATGCCCTAAAAAATCTCATTATACTGCAGCTAAAAGAATTTTGAGATATCTTAAGGGCACACCTAATCTAGGCCTTTGGTACCCTAAGAATAAAGATTTTCTATTAACAGGTTTCTCAGATGCAGATTTTGTTGGATGCAAGGAAGACAAAAAAAGTACTACAAGAACCTGTCAGTTCCTTGGTGGGAGGCTGGTGTTATGGAGCAGCAAGAAGCAAACCAGTGTAGCTATATCAACAGCTGAATCAGAGTATATAGCTACATGTAGTTGCTGTGCACAATTGATGTGGATGAAGCATCAACTAGAAGATTATGACATCTAGGTAAGTAGAATACCATTATTTAATGATTCTACAAGTGTTATTTCTATTGCTAAGAATCCTGTGTCACACAGTAGGACCAAGCATATAGAAATAAAGTTTCATTTTATCAGAGAACATGTTGAGAAGGAAAATATTAGTCTAGAGTTTTTAAAAACAGATAATCAAATAGCTGATATTTTAACAAAACCACTGGATGAAACTAAATTCAATAATTGCAAAATTGAATTAGGTATGTCAAACCTAGAATAGGTTAACAAAAGTTTCCATGAGTATCATCAGTAAGCCCCAAATTTCTCTTGAAATTTTTCTAAGTACAATGTTTGTGTCGACACAAGCAAGTTATGTCGACACACTCAGTATGTTGTGTCGACACAGAAAATGGATGTGTCGACATAGAAACAGTATTTGTGTCGACAGGAGAATAAGTGTCAACACAACCTTGTCGACACAAAAAGTAAGTGTCAACACATCCTTATCGAGACAATAAGTAGTGAGGATATTTGTGTCGTCACAAAAAGTCAGTGTCGACACAACTCTGTCGAGACTTAAGTTGTCAGTGTCGACACAGACGCAAGTATGTCGACACTGACTCAAGTATGTCAACACATAAATGTGTCGACTTAAAATATGTTTTGTCGACTTAGAAATTAGTATGTCGACACTAACTCAGAAGTGGTGGGCAAGGTGATTATCTGCAAAACAGGAGGACATGATCGGATTTCTACCCACATGTTCAATCTGATGGTGAGAATAATAATCAAGATAAACACTGACTGGGAAGCAGTAGTGTTTGATAAACTACAAGAAGGAACAAAGAAACCTAACCTGGGAAGGATCCTCAGCCTATGCTTAACATCAGTAGTTCCAGATGTACTGAAACAAGCAAATGGCCCTAAGATAAATCATATGAGAAAATGTAAGGATACTTTCAAGGTGGGACAGAGTTCTAACCAAGGAAGTCCCTGCTCTTAAGGAGCAAACTAACAAAGATAAGAAGAAAAAGAAGGTGGATGTAAAGGCTGACTTCTCCAATGATTCTGAGGAGGAAGTGGTCTTCAGTTCTGATGAGGACTAGCAACAACAAGATGTTCAAGCTCAAGCTAAGGACTGTGAGCCCCAAGATCAACAAATTGAATCTACACCAGGGGAGAAAACTGAAAAAAGAAACTGAGTTGCCTGCCCAAGGGGGAGGTATTGATGATGCTGTCTTGGATAGTGACTTAGTTGCAACACAATAATGGATGTTGTATCTGAAATCAACTCTGCAGCTGAAGTAACTGATAAAAATGATGCTCAACATGAGCCAGTAAGTTTCTTCTCCACAGACTAGTGATGAATTATAGTATTCTCCTCAAAAATTGTTCAAAGGGACACTTTTGTTTACACAACAAAAGCGGTCTTTCAAGTGGTATTAGTCTTTTCATTAGTTTTTTTTTAAAAAAAAACTAATCTTATTTCTTTTGAACAGATACAGCAGGAATTTACAATGGAAGAATTGTTTCCTGATCCTCTTACTGATAGGACTGAGGGGGAGGAAATTGAAAAAGAAAAGGAAATTCCAAGGAGTGAGTGGGAGTTATCCAACGATACCCCAGCTGAAAAGGACACTATTGATATTGAAAGTACATCAGAATCTTCTGAAGATGAAGAAGTGATGACTAGTTTTAGTCATCATTTTTTGGGGTACTTTAGTACATAAAATGCTTAAGTTTATTTATATTTTATGCTTGTTATGCTTTTATTTCATGTTTAAATGTTTTTTTTATAATATATTAATTCTTAGTTTGATTATGTGTTTTATGCATTTTATGTTCAATTTTATCTTCCATGTTTACATGTGTTTTGTTATGAATACAACTATTATTAGGCTACGTTATGTTTGTTAAGTTTAATAACTAAAGTTATGCTATCTATTAATGGTATGTCATGTTATAATTAACTAATGATATGTTTTCATACAAAAACTATAGTTTAGTACATGCTTCATGTTTGCCTATGTTTCGTTATATAATTAAATAAATTAATAATATGAAATGTTATTTTTATGTTTAATTTTATTAACTAATATTTATTTTATTTTATCTTGTTTTGTAGGTCCATGATACATGGTGCAGCCCAACACAAGAAGCCCTCTACCCGAGCCCACAAAGATCTTGATGCAGCCCTCAATCCCAACTTGGAGCAGCCCACAACCTCAAACCCGAGCCCATGAAGAAGCCCCTATACATGTGGTCAGCCACCTCATGTCCCTACCTCTCTCCTCTTTTATTTTCTTTCCATCTCTTTATTTCTCATTCATCCCCCCTTCTCTATTTTATATTTTCCACTCTCATTTCATTAAAAATGCATGCATTGAATCATCCTCATTAATTTTATACATGCATGCATTTTTAATCCTTGTAGTCGGCCACCTTCCTCTCTCTCTCCATCATTTAATATAATACATGCATGGAATGGCCGACCCCTTCTCTTTCTCCTCTACATTCATCCATTTTTAATTCATTAAATGTCATTACATGCATTGAATTTCTTCCTCCTCATTCCCCCATTAAATGCAATGTATGAACCATTCCCCCCTACATGGCCGGCCACACCTTTGCCCCTTCATTTTAGCCTTCATTCTAGAATCTTCCCTCTTTACCTATAAAAGGAACCCCTTGCCTCTTGTTTTTGTTAAGTAGTTTTTTTAGTGAAGTGTTTGTAGGAGATTTTGTAGAGAGCAAGCTTCCATTTCAAGTATTTATTTTCTTGTTGTTTTATTTCATTTCTCCAAGCTATAATGTAGTATTTTTCATCTTTTTATGTACTCTTATTCCTAGTTTAATGATATGCAATTTTCTTTTTTTTTTTGTTTTCTTCCTCTATTATGCGTAGCTAACTTTATTTTGTGCCCGATCGCGATAAGCTTTGCGATGAAATAACGCACCTTTTATTTTATGTTTTCATTTGTATTTTTCTATTTTTGATCCTTCCTTGATTTATTTTGTATCGACTCTGTATTGCTAGTATACGGTAGTAGATTCCGATCTCATATTTGAGTAGCCGAGAGGCTCGTGAATATGAAAGATTACTCAAGGAAGGAAGGAGTTGCACGCAACCCTAGAGATAGGATGACGTAAATCCTCTGGATTTGAGTCAAATCCAATAGTGCGGGTCACTTCGGTAATGCGACTTTAGGCCTTTTGACTTGAAAGAGATTTCGGTCAAAACGTCTATAAGTTAGGGTATTTAATGCTCAAGCGAGATTATTTCCTAATATCGGATCCGTCACGGTCTTAATAGATTTACAAATGTTAAATTAATTTATTCTGTTATTTTATTTCAAAGTGAATCGTCGATCGAGCACTCGTTTGCAATAGTTTATTTCTTCTCTTTTAATTAAGTTTATTTTATTTTATTTTCAAAAATCATCAATCGTTCGGTAGGATAATAGAGTCGTTGTGAGTAAAAGTACTTGTCTACCCCGAGTTTTAATACGACCTTGATACTACGATTCGACAAGTACACTTGCCTGTTCGGGTTTTAGCCCATCATGTTTTTGGCGCCGTTGCCGAGGAGGATTTTTGGCAATATTACGAAAGCATCGAATTTATTACTTCTACTAAATTTTTTTTAAAAAAAATTAATAATATTATAATAATAATATTATTATTTATATTATAATCAACCCACATCATATAATTTCTACCCAACCTAAATTCTCTCGAAAAGGGTAAGGGGCTTTAAGTGCCACCATTTTACCTAGTACCTTGCGAACCCTTCACCGGGTAGCCCTTGGGAAGTTCGAGAGCCAATCCACTACAAAAATATATTTTTCAATATATATATATATATATATATATATATATAAAACAAAAAAAATTTTTATTTTTCCTTTTCGTTTTGGTAACAGTTTTTTTATGGAATCATCGTATTTTTGCTGTTTTTGCGGGTCACCTGACCACGTTTATTCTGAATGCCTTTCGGGAACCGCTCCCTCTTTTGATTTTAATTTTTCTGGGAAGGTCAAAATGGCCAATTTGACCCTTGCTCCAATTTTTATCCAACTTGGGAAATGGGGAACCCGTCTTATTTTTCTTAAGATTTTGCCCCGCAAAGCGCCGTGCCTCCAAATTTTAATTTTAATTCTATCGATAATGGGTATCTTGAATTGCAAACTTCTATTAATAATATTAATTCGCATTTCAAGACAATTATGGATTATCTTTCTCGTGAGGCCGCATCTTTTTCTTCGTCTTCTTCTCCGTCTCCTCTAATTTCTTCATGTAATGAGTCACCGGATATCCCGGTTTGTCTTATTCCTCTAGAGGAGGATAACTATTCGGATAGTCCGGATTCTTTCCTTCCTCCTTTGGAAGACACCTCTATGGATATTCCGGTGTGCTTCTTACCCATAGAGGATGACGAGACGTCTCCTATTTATCCTTCTGAAGACGTTTGTGATTCCATTACGCTTTCAACTTTAATTGTTCCAAATTTTTCTAATTTTAGTGCGTCTTTTTCTTCTTTAATTTTAGATGATTCTCTTTTAGTTCTCCCTATCTCTTCTTCTCTCGAAATTTCACAAGATTCCCCTTCTTCTTGTGAAATTTCCGATAATGAAATTCCTTTTTCTACTTCTTTTATTCCTCTTTCTATTTCTTCTTCTTTTTTTCTTCTTCTTTTGACGACCCCTTCTTTCCCGCTATACATACGGCGGAGTTCTTCTATAACTCCGTCCGTTCATTTTCGGGCGTCATTCCTTTGAAGTTTCCACCGCATATCGGTGCGATTCTTCATTTCTTCTTTTTTTTGATTTACTCCCCTAAGCGCATACTTAGGGAGTTACCACTTCACCTTAATTTTTATTATCCATTTAGCTAACAAATAACATCGGGCTCAGACGACGTTAAAAAAAGAGCGCTCTTGGGAGGCACCCGTTGCTTATCCATTTTGTTTCTTTCTTTTTTTGTTTGCTTATTTTGTTTTGCAGGAATAAAACCTCCGGCGGTTCGTTTGGCTCCATCCTTTCCTCTCTTCCTTAGGCCTGAGCTGGTGTCCATCTCAAGCATGGGGGAGCGACATCTGCAATCGGCCGTACGAATCCGGGGAAGTCGTTTTATTTTTATTTATTTACTTTATTGCATCCCCCTCCCCTCTCTTCTTCCTTTTTCTTTCTTGTTTTTATTTTTCATTGAGGACAATGCAAAATTTAAGCATGAGGGAGGGTTTAGTTTCTTTCTTCTTTCCTTTCTAAAAAAATGTTTTAAAAATTGTTTTAAATTTCTTAAAATTAGTATAGTTATATTATGCCTTTTAATGCTTTTATTTAGCCTTATCAAAAACTCAAAAAAATTAGAAAAATCAAAAATTCCAAAAAAAGATCATATTTAAAAACCCAAAAAATTGAAAAATGTCAAAAAAATCAAAAAAATATAATAAACCACATGCTTAGCTTTTTGTTATTTTCAGAAATTTAGCTTGAGTTTGTTTATAAGCTTTCTTTTTACTATTTGTTAATCTTTATTTCATCATATTTAGTTAAATCTAATATTTAGTGATTTAATTTTGAGGATAATCTTATAATTTTAATTTGCTTAGAGTAATTTATTTAGCACTTTGTCTCTTTTATTTTAAATAGTTTCAATTTTGTAGTAATTTTGCTTAACAATTTTGGATTCCAATGATTATTACCTCATGCTTTTAGATTCTTAGGAAATCTCAATCTACTAGTAGTTGCTCTCTAATATTTTAGTTTATTTTCTAAAATCTTATTTAACCCCTTCTTATCCTTACCCAATTCTTTTTTATTATTATTTGTTAGATCATATGTAATGGGAATAAGGAGATGTTTGTTCCCTATTCTCTGGTACACATATGCAACCCAAATGAAGAGAGAAATTACAAGTTCATATATGTCGGGGGAAGTGATAGGATGTTAGTCTATCATTTTCTTGTATTACATATATATTATTTTTAAAAAAAATTTGGTGGGGTGTGAAGAAAAAAAAATAATGATGATCACCTCCAATCAAAGACCTCTTCATGTTAATTTCCTCCCTAAACCCCTTAGCCAATATTATTGTCTTAGTCCTTAAATTAAAATATTGGGAGAGCATAAGTAGTAGGTTGCAATTTTTTTCCTTAAGTTTCTTTCAAGTTAAGGTTTTTATAATTTCAATCTTACCTTGTTTGCACTTTACTCCATTTTGAGTGCTAGTAAATTTATTAGAGAATTTTTGGCTAAATATTTCTCTCTTTTCACTTTAATTTCATAATTTAGGACTTAATTCATAAATTCCTAAAATTTCATTTTGGCTAGATTTTGATGTGAATAATGTTGAAGCCAAAAATGACCCCAACGAATGTTCGCAAACCCAAGTGCAGCCGACGCCTACTTCTCTCTTACCTCGACCCTTGACTGGCTGCTAAGGTCAAAAGACTGACCCAAAGCCTCAGCTGGGAGGTCCCACCACACACCCGGAAGATCTCTTAGAGCTTCCCCTCCAAAGCTAAATGCTGGGCTGGGAGCTCCTCAGAAGGCACTAGAGTTGGAGAATAATGAAAGAGCCTGCCTTCCAAAGAGCCCCTATGGGTCTTTTTATAGTCTTCTTTTGACCTGAAAATACTGAAATACCCCTGAAGGATCTGCCAATAGCCAAATCCCGCTGTTCTCCCAAGGACATTTGGGTAATTTTACCTCGGGATAACAATAATAAAATAATCCCCTCTACGAGCGCCGGGCCCTACCACGTGGGCCCACTTGGCGAGAACCTTGGCCGTGAAGGCTCTCGCTGGGCCCCCAACTGGGCCAACCTTGGCGAGACCCCTTGCCAGGGAGGTTCGCGCCCCTCACGGTCTTGAAACTACCGCGACTGAAGGCTTACTTAGGGCCTTCTCGCCTGCCCTGGGCGGGAGCTTCCGCAGTCAGGCCCTCTGCTTCGGTCGTTCGACGATCTCTCCTGCCGAGAGCTCGACTATCTGCCCTTGTCGGTCGACGATCTCTCCTGCCGAGAGGTCGACTATCTACACTGGTTGGTCGAAGATCTCTCCTGCCGAGAGGTCGACTATCTGCCCTGGTCGGTCGACGATCTCTCCTGCCGAGAGGTCGACTATCTGCCCTGGTCGGTCGACGATCTCTCCTGCCGAGAGGTCGACTATCTGCCCTTCGCGAGAGCTCCTACAGGACAAGAACTCCCCAAGTATGCCCTAGGGTTAACCCGAGGCTAGCCTGAGACTAGCCCAATCCTGACCAGCGAATATGGGGTTGTACACAATCCCCGCTCTTTTCGAGCTAGCCCTGCGCTCGACAAGACAAGTCTAACCCCCCAAAATATTCGCTGGACACGTGCCAGCTAACCAGGGGAATCTTTTGGTGGGCCCTACTGCGGCTATAAATATGCACTGATAGGCGACCATGTGCCTCGCCCTTGAAATACTGTTTTACCCCTGAGCTCTCGCCCCCCGGGACTTTTGTGCGAGCTTACCATGCATCCCAAACGTGCTGCCAAACCACTTCCGCAAGACCTCCAAGACCGGTTAGCCGCTGCCCAAGCGCGGGCTTTGGCTAACTGTGCGGCGGTGGCTCCATGGTTAGCGAGAAAGACTTCGACCGCCGGGCCTTCCGAGCCGAAGAAGAAGGAAAAGAAAAGAGCGAAGGTGGTCCGGCGGGATCTTTCTCGCGAGAACAGGGAGCCTCCTTCCCCCACTCCCAATCCCGCGGGGGATCCCTCCCCGCAGAAGGTAAGCCTTTCAACCGTGCCTACCGAGCTGACTGTGCACTAGATCCGATGATTAAAGTAAGCTTTCGCAGGAACCCGCTCCTAACGATGACGCCGAGATCCCGCCAAGTTCTTCGAACCTGCCCGCTCATTCACCCAAGGACCAAACGCGGGTCTCGGAGGGGATTCCTCCAGCCGAGACCGGAACGACAGGTACATTTTCCCTTGTCAATATTTCTACCCGACCCTTTCTTTTCTGAACCGTCTTCTCGCAGTGCCAGATCCCGCCGACTCGGGTCTAACCACCCGGGAAGATGAAGCGAGAACCGTTGAGGAGCCTCCTGCGGTGGCCGATCCTATCCTGCAGGCGGGGGGGGGGGGGGGCTTCTGAACCTTCCGCTACTCTCAAGGATGCTGATCGTCCCTTGAGAGAAGACAACTCCCCTCGTGCTTCCGGCCAGGCCGGGATCATCGTGCGCGAGCCCTTCCGCCCGGGGCTGGGCAAGCCTCTTCACCTCCTTTATGGAACCAACGGAGGGGTCGGGCCTTCTCGCCCAACTTTGGTTGACGGTTCTCGCCCAACCGCAGGTATGCGAAAACTTTTTCTGGACTGTTGATTGTCATGCCTTGACCAAAATTCTCGTGTGTTTCTTTCGCAGGTGATCCTGGCTTGCGGTCGGGCGTCAACGAGGAAGGAGAAGAGGAAGAAGTAGAGGAGGAAGAAGAAAATGAAGAGTCCCCTCTCCCTTCGTCTGGCGAGATAGAAGAAACCTTGAACAGCGCTGGGAGCGCGAAGGGGAGACGGAGGAAGATCTCGGTCATCCTGGCCAAGCTTATCCGGCGAGATCGTGCCCATACTGCCGCGGCGAAAGCATTCCGCGAATCTGTGGAGCAAAGGCTGGAGGCTCTGGAGCGGGATTTCTTCTTGGGCGAGACTGATCGCCCGGGTGGGCCTTCCGCCGAGTCTTCGCCAGGGAGGTGCATCTCGCAGATCCGGGATTACGCCAGGCGGATCAACCTTGGGTGTACCACGCTATCGTCTTACTTCAACCCGTTGGCGCCCCCAAGAACTAGGCGGCGAGAACGAGGACGATGGAGCTGGAAGCCCTACTAACCTTCCCGCTTTGAATCTCAATGTATCTCTTTTATCAATGCATCTGTTATAAACATTACTGTTAATTAAGTTTATCCAGCTTGTGCTAGAGAGGATCTCGCTGTTATTCATATCTTTCTTTTCTTCTTTTTATTACTCTGCGAGGCTTTTTAAATTAGGACGCTTACACCAATCTAGGATGCTTGCGCCAATCTAGGGGGCTTGCGCCAATCTAGGAGGCTTGCGCCAATCTAGGAGGCTTGCGCCAATCTAGGAGGTTTGCGCCAATCTAGGGTCGCGTCGAAACCCGGAACGTCCGTTGACCGCTGCCATCCCGAGGGGGAAAATCGAGGCGCCGTTAGCCCGGATTCTGACAGCTGTACTCCGCTGTCACTTTCTCTCTCTGTCGGGTGGATCCATGATGATTATGATTCCCTATAAATAGAGAAGTCTACCAACCGCATTTACTTCTTCGATCCGGAACCTCAGCCTTCCTTCCTTGCTCTCGCGTTCTTGCTTCCGCTTCGACCTCTTTTCAGCTCTCGCTCTCACCCGCAAACCCACCATGCCTGGCGAGAACAAGGGTCGCGCCCACTGCGCGGAAGCTTTCCAGAAACATCTCTTCCCTTCCTGCAAGCTCTCCCTCGACGAATACAACATGATCGTTGACCACTACATTCCCGCCGGCTTCTCGGCGCGGAACCCGGGTAATCACGATAGGGTGAATACTCCGGAGGCAGGAGAGCTCGCCATCCCCCTCGAGCACTTCGAGGTGGGATTCCGCCTTCCCCTTTGGCCAGAGGTTCGGCTTGCTCTTCGCTACTATGGGGTGGTTCCCGCCCAACTGAACCCGAACTCGGTCGCGATCCTTATAGCATTCATATGCTATATGCGATCCGAGAGGATCGAGTTCAGTTTGCCCATCTTCCGGAAGCTATTCAACTTCCGTGCCAAGGGCGGGGTGGTTTTCTTCTCCGGGCAACTGCTCGAGGTTACCGGTCTCGCCAACAAGCACCACCACTGGGGCGAGAAGTTCGTTTATGTCAGCGGGGACTTCGGCAACGTCCCGCTTCAGCCCGTCCAGTATGAGGACGCTGCCTACAAGCCTCCTGCTCTGGGATCGCGCGAGAGCGCAATCCTGGAATTCTTCGGGACCAAGGAGTTCGACGTTCCCTATCTTCGGCGGGACGTCGACTCCCTCCCACTTGTTCACTCGGGCGAAGGTACGGTCTCGCCTCAGATTCCCTCTTTTATCAAAGATTTTCTTGCGCTGAAGTGCTAAAGCATTTTAACTTTGCAGGAGAGCGGGAGGTCCCTCTGCGCCAACCCTTCGCTGAAGGCCGGGGTGTCGAGGGTCTGGCAGCGAGAGGCTCCCTTGCGCTCGCGGAAGCTAGCGCCAGCGCCTGCCGAGACGATCCAGCCCCTCCCTTGCCGCCACCAGCCAAGAAGCGGAAGGTCACCCTTCCTCCTCTCCGAACGCTGAAGAGGCCCAAACCTTCTGCCCTTGAGAAGGGGAAAGCCCCAGCCGTCTCGTCTGTCCAACCTCCTCCCGAGGGCAGGTCCTTTGAAGCGATCCTTCAGATGGCCAGCGAGATGGATGCCGCTGCCAAGAGCCGCGCCGAGGCTTCTACCGGGAACCCATCGGCCGCGAGCGGGGCTGGTGGAGGAGTGGTCGCCGCCGAAACCTCTGCCAGTGCCCCGCCCCAGGAGGTGCCGAGAGGGCACAGGAACTTCGGCTTTGGCGTGAAGTACGTCGACGCGGAGGGGAAGCCTCAGATGGAATGGGACCCTGAGTCGAACTTGATCAAAGTTACGACGCTCCTTCCCAGCTGGGCGGAGGGGGATGATGTGACTGGCGAGGCCTTCTCGCTTGGATACGGCCTTTACAGCCGGGAGGATGCCAGCATATTTGACAAGATGTCCACCCGCCTGATAGCCTTCGATGCCATCCGGGCTCTATTGCGCGGGTTCGAGCTTGCGCATATGTGTGCGCGCCGAAGCATCACCCTTGACAAGAATTTCACTGATATGCGCAAGGCGAGGGAGGACGCGATGGCTCGAGCGCACACCGCGGGAGAAGAACTCGCGAAAGCTCAACAAGAGCTTGCGGATGCTCGACTGGCGCTGTCTCTACGCCCTGCGGCTGAGGTAAGCGAGACCCTCCCGAACCCTTGCTTTCGTTTTTCAAAGTTATGATGGTGCGATGTTTCCAGACTGAACTCCCATTCTTCTTTCCACAGGATTCTGCCCAAGTCAGGGAGCTTCGCGCAGAGCTGGCCAACGCGCGCTGCGAGAGCGTCCTCTTGAGGGAACAGCTTCGCGCAGAGCTGGCGAAGGTCCCGCCTCCGGAGATAGATGCGAGGCTGCGGAGTCATTACCTCTCGGAGTATGACGTTGACAAGCTGCTCCAAGCCAACGCTCAGGCAACCGTCAAGTTGACGCTCGAGACGCTGTGAGACGTCAAGCTGCTTCGGGAGGACGGCGCGACCATCGACGCTCGCCAGCTTCTTCCTTGGCTCTACGATCCAGTTCCCAAACCTCCAGGCGCGCCGGACTCGCCTCCCTCAGACATCCCGAGGTCTTCTACCGCTGGCGAGACATCTGGAGAGGGCTCTGGCGATGATTCAAGCGAGTGCACCAGCGGGAGCTACAGCGCGTCCCCCTAAACTTCTTCTTTTCTTTTTGTTTCTTTTGTAATGAGCGAGAGGCTCCAACTTTTTGTAATTAATTTTATGTAAAGTAATGTTTCATCTCTCATTTTCAGCGTGCTTGAAAGTATATTGTTCTGCCGAATGGCTTCCGCGCGAACTTCCGCCGAGACCCTTAGTCTCTTTAGGATAACCTCTTAGAAATCCGTTAGGCGGGAACCTCGCGTTGTTAATTAAGTTGTCCTGCTCAGGTCCGCCGGGAGCCTCTTTTTGCGAGAACCCCCCCTTTGACCGAGACCTTTGAGCCGAGACCCTTACTGGCCGAGGCCTTTGGGGCGAGACCCTTACTGGCCGAGACCTTTGAGCCGAGACCCTTACTGGCCGAGACCTTTAGGGCCTTGCCTCCAGTCTAGGTCAGGGCCCTACCCACGTATTTTTCCAACCAATTAAACCCCTACCCCACCGGCGAGCCGTCGGACCTGCTAGCTTATTGAGAGCCTGCGCAACGGGTCTACCCGGGGCCGAGTCGAGCTCGTTGTAATGTAGAAGTGGCCAAGAACAAAGTATCTCAGGAGCCAACCTATCCCCCGCAGGCGAGTCTTCGGACCTGCCAGCTTGATGAGAGCCTGCGCAGCGGGTCTACCTGGGGCCGAGCCGAGCTCGGGGTGTCGTAGAAGTGGCTAAGAACAAAGTATCGCAAGAGCCAACCTATCCCCCACATGCGAGCCTTCGGACCTGCCAGCTTGATGAGAGCCTGCGCAGCGGGTCTACCTGGGGCCGAGCCGAGCTCGGGGTGTCGTAGAAGTGGCTAAGAACAAAGTATCGCAAGAGCCAACCTATCCCCCGCAGGCGAGCCTTCGGACCTGCCAGCTTGATGAGAGCCTGCGCAGCGGGTCTACCTGGGGCCGAGCCGAGCTCGGGGTGTCGTAGAAGTGGCTAAGAACAAAGTATCGCAAGAGCCAACCTATCCCCCGCAGGCGAGCCTTCGGACCTGCCAGCTTGATGAGAGTCTGCGCAGCGGGTCTACCTGGGGCCGAGCCGAGCTCGGGGTGTCGTAGAAGTGGCTAAGAACAAAGTATCGCAAGAGCCAACCTATCCCCCACAGGCGAGCCTTTGGACCTGCCAGCTTGATGAGAGCCTGCGCAGCGGGTCTACCTGGGGCCGAGCCGAGCTCGGGGTGTCGTAGAAGTGGCTAAGAACAAAGTATCGCAAGAGCCAACCTATCCCCCGCAGGCGAGCCTTCGGACCTGCCAGCTTGATGAGAGCCTGCGCAGCGGGTCTACCTGGGGCCGAGCCGAGCTCGGGGTGCCGATGAAGATAACCAAACCTCTCCCCCACAGGCGAGCCTTCGGACCTGCCAGCTAGATGAGAGCCTGCGTAGCGGGTCTACCTGGGGCCGAGCCGAGCTCGGGGTGTTGATGAAGATAACCAAACCTCTCCCCCACAGGCGAGCCTTCGGA
The DNA here is from genome assembly GCA_039513925.1 of Platanthera zijinensis. Classification (NCBI taxonomy): domain Eukaryota; kingdom Viridiplantae; phylum Streptophyta; class Magnoliopsida; order Asparagales; family Orchidaceae; genus Platanthera; species Platanthera zijinensis. The sequence goes on from CM077092.1 coordinate 71,790,476, forward strand.
CCTGCCAGCTAGATGAGAGCCTGCGCAGCGGGTCTACCTGGGGCCGAGCCAAGCTCGGGGTGTTGATGAAGACAACCAAACCTCTCCCCCACAGGCGAGCCTTCGGACCTGCCAGCTAGATGAGAGCCTGCGCAGCGGGTCTACCTAGGGCCGAGCCGAGCTCGGGGTGTTGATGAAGATAACCAAACCTCTCCCCCATAGGCGAGCCTTCGGACCTGCCAGCTAGATGAGAGCCTGCGCAGCGGGTCTACCTGGGGCCGAGCCGAGCTCTGGGTATTGATGAAGACAACCAAACCTCTCCCCCACAGACGAGCCTTCGGACCTGCCAGCTAGATGAGAGCCTGCGCAGCGGGTCTACCTGGGGCCGAGCCGAGCTCGGGGTGTTGATGAAGATTCCTTCAACCAGGCCTATTCTATCACTGAGATGAGGAATCATAGCCAGTTAAAACAAAAAACATAAAGATTGCATATTCAGCGACAGTCAACATTTTGAAATAAACTCATTGGAAATGCAACAGTTGTTTACAACGTTACAATCCTTCTTTCCCTCCTACGGGTAGAAGCGCTTCAGGTCATCACCATTCCAGGTGTGACTCAAGGTCCTTCCCTCCGCGTCCTGGAGATAGTAGCCTCCGTTAACCAGAGCCTTCTCTACTATATAAGGCCCTTCCCAGCTAGGGTTGAGCTTACCAACCGCGGCCGACCTTCCCGTAGCGTCGACCTTTTTCAGTACTAGATCCCCCTCGGCGAATTGCTTGACTCTGATGTGCTTATCGAAGTACCGAGCCATTCGCCGTTTTATTTCTTCTTGCCTGATGGCGGCAACATCCCGCAGCTCTTCTACCATATCTAATGAGAGGCGCAACCCTTCCTCATTTTCCAACCTCCAAGCTTCGCTTCCCTCAGCCGCGGCAGCGACCCTTGGAGACCTAACCTCGAAGTCCACAGGGAGGACAGCCTCACACCCATGAGAGAGCTTGAAGGGGGTCTCTCCTGTGGCCGTGTTCGGAGTTGTTCGCAAGGCCCATAGGACGGAAGGGAGCTGTTCCACCCAGCTACCCTTCAGGTTCTCCACCTTCTTTTTGAGCAAGTTGACGATGACTTTGTTTGCCGCCTCCACCTGGCCATTGCTCCGAGGATGATGGACAGAGGCGAACCTGAGGTCAATCCCCAATTGGGTGCAGAAATTGATGAATTCTTCACTGGCAAACTGAGGACCGTTGTCCGTCACTATCGCTTGGGGCAATCCGTGCCTGCAGATGATTTCTCCCCAAATGAAGTTTCTGATGACCTGGGAGGTTACCTTGGCTAACGGCTTGATCTCCAGCCATTTGGAGAAGTAGTCAATCATAACTAGGAGGAACTTCCTCTGTCCGCTAGCTAGAGGAAAGGGTCCAACCAGGTCCATTCCCCAAATGGCGAAGGGCCATGGTGTCGTGATGCTTCGAAGCCTTTGGGCGGGCAAGAGCTGGAGAGGAGCGTGTACTTGGCACTTCTGACACCTCCTTGCGAATTCAGCTGTATCCTTCCTTAAGGTCCGCCAGAAATATCCCTGCCTTACCACCCTTGCTTCCAATGTCCTTCCCCCTGAATGACTGCCGCATTCTCCAGAATGCACCTCTTCCAGGATCCTCGGGACTTCCTCCTCGGTTACGCATCTCGCGAGGAGCCCTGACAACATCTTCCGATGCAAGTTCCCCTCCAGCATCAGGTAATGAGCCGCCTTGTGCCTGAAGCTCTTTGCATCCTTGACTTCTTCCGACAGTTCTCCTGTGGTCAAGAAGGTCACCAACGGATCTACCCATGAGGACCGCCGATTCACCTCCATCACCTCCCCCTCTTCAATGGCTGGCCGAAATAGTTCGGTTTGGGTACCTCCACCCCGAGGCCCGAACTTTGCTAATCGGTCAGCTGCCATGCTTTCCTCCCTGGGAACATGTTGAATAGAAAAAGAACGGAAACCTCCAATAATAGTTCTTACCTTTGATAGATATCTTGCGAGGGTAGGCTCCCGTGCCTCAAACTCGCCTCGGATCTGCGATGCTACCACCCTTGAGTCGGTGAAGACCTCCACATCCTGGATTTCCAGCTCCTTCGCCAAGCAAAGGCCAGCGATCACAGCCTCATACTCCGCTTGGTTATTGGTTACAGGGAAATGAAAAGTCACTGCTTGCTCTATGGTAACTCCCTGGGGGCTTACCAACACAACACCTCCTCCCAGGAAGTGCCTTCCTGAGGCCCCGTCGACCACCATCTTCCACACTTCTTGCGGCCTTGGTTCTTCAACCTCAGCCTCGGTAATATAGTCCGGCAGAAAATCCACTACGGCCTGGGCTTTGATGGAGAGCCTCGGGACGAAAGAAATGTCGAACTCGCTTAGCTCGATGGACCACTTTGCCAACCTTCCTGAATGTTCCACCCCCTCCAAGACCTTGCGTAGGGGGTGGTCGATTACCACCCTAATCGAGTGTGCTTGAAAGTAGGGGCGAAGCTTCCTAGCTGAGATGACAAAAGCATACGCTAGCTTCTCCAGGATGGGGTATCGGAGCTCCGCCTTTTTTAAGATTCGGCTGACATAATAGACGGGTAACTGCTTCTTCCCCTCTTCCCTAACCAAGACGGAGCTCACTACCTCTCCCCCCACTCCGAGATACAAGGCCAGGTCCTCCCCTTCCTTCGGGCTTTGAAGTAACGGAGCTTGGAGAGTTGTCTCTTCAGCCCCTGAAATGCCTCTTCACACTCGGCCGTCCATTCGAAAACTTGGTTACCACGAAGTACTTTAAAGAAAGAGGAGCATCTATCCCCTGACCGAGAGAGGAACCTGCTTAGCCCGGCCAACTTCCCGGTCAAGCACTGGACCTCCTTGGCGCTGCGAGGCGATTCCAGGTCTAGGATAGCCTTAACTTTCTCGGGGTTAGGCTCTACTCCCGCAGGAGTCAAGAGGTGTTCGAGGAATTTTCCGCGACTAGCCCCGAAGACACACTTCAAGGGGTTCAACCTCATCTTGAACCTTCGCAGGGTGGCAAACGTCTCCTCCAAGTCTCGCAAGTGGGAATCAACACACTTGCTCTTGACCATGAGGTCATCCACATAGACCTCCAGGTTCCTTCCCCTTTGATCTCGAAAGATTCGATCCATCATGCGTTGGTACGTCGCCCCTGCGTTCTTCAATCCGAAGGGCATCATCTTATAGCTGAAGCATCCCTCTCTCGTGATGAAGGAAACATCCTTGACATCAGGAGGGTGCATCCGGATCTGGTGATAACCTGAAAATGCATCTAAAAAACTCATAAGAGAAAAACCAACGGCTGAGTCAACCAGCTCGTCGATTCGAGGCAAGGGGTAGCAATCCTTGGGACATGATTTATTTAATAAATAAAAATCAACACACATGCGCCATTTTCCTCCTCCCTTCTTTACCATTACCACGTTGGAGATCCAGCCTGGATACTAGATCTCTGAGATGAAGCCTGCGTCCAGGAGCTTTTGGACCTCCTCTCGGATGGGGGCTTCTAGCTTGGTGGCGATGGCCCTCATCTTTTGGCGTATGGGGCGGGCTCTGGGATCCAGGTTCCAGCGATGACAGGCCACGTCCGCGTCGATGCCCGGCATGTCTGCCGCGCTCCAAGCGAAGATGTCGACGTTGCTTTGGATGCAGGCTTGCATCCGCTCCTGATCCTCGAGGTTCAAGCCTCCGCTGATCCGAATCCTCTGGACCTCCCCCGCTCTTGTAAGCACCTCCATCTCCACCACTTCCTCGGCCGGCTCCAGCCCTGACCGCTCCCAACTTACCCTTGCCTCTTCCTGCTCACACTCGAGCTCCTCTCCCCCAACCTCATCAACTTCCATCGCCTCCTCCAGGCTCTCCTCCTGCCTCTGCTCTTCTTCATCCATCACTCCTCTCGCCTCTTCTAGGCTAATCTCCACCTCTGCCAGCTCCCCAACAGCCTCCATCGCCTCCCCCAAGTGATGCAGGACACTATCCGCCACGAGATAACCTTATCGTTCTATCGCACGCGACGCCTAACACCCACAACGCTAGCCACACAAAGCTCAAACGCAGCGCACCACTATACAAACTAAACAAGTAAACCAACACGGTAGCCACACCGTCGGAAAGATCGGACAAGCGGCTAGAGGCCGATATCCTTTCAAGCAAAAGGGACCCACCCGGTCCGGACGAGCGATGTTGTACCAAAGAAGATCTACCCGAAAACACGATCGAGAAACGGTAGATCTCCCCCAACAAAAAGAGCGGGGTTCGCCAAACCCTTTTCGGAAATAAAGCGTAGTGATGTTGCAACACTTAAAGCAAAACCCACGAAAATCAACGATTCGCAAGCAACGCAAAAATTACTCCAGCCGCTAGAAAAATCAAGAGGGAAACACACCGAAGTGGAGAGATTCGTTACCCAAGTCGGAATGGATGATTCCAACTATTTTACCCAAAGATCACTCGCCCGCGGTTCCGCCGGAGTTGCACCGAATGGAGTAAGAGATTCCGCCGTCGCCGCGTCACGCCGTCTCCAAGTTCCTCGGAGGTTGAAATACTCCTCCTCCACCAACAGGGGGGTAGTCGGCCAAGAGGGAAGAGAGGTGGTGGTCGGCCTTGGAGGTTGGTGGCCGAATGGTAGGGGATGAGGTGGTCGGGTAAGGCGGTTTTGGGAGGAGAAGATGGCGTGGAGGAAGTAGATGGAAGAGGGAGGAAGGGAAGAGGAAGGGGGGCGGCTTTGAGAGTGGAGAGAGGGGGCGGCCGAAGTTGTGAGGAGGAAGAGAGAGAGAGAGGGGGGCGGCTAAGAGGATGAGAAGGAGAGGGATAAGTTTAGGGTTTCAATTTTCTTCTTCAATACTTCAAAAGGAAAACATCCTATGCCTATATATAGGCTTACAACCATCATACGGCTATTAGCAGCCCATAATGAAAAATAAAGCTAATAATGTTTTTGTTAAACTTAAAGAGACAAATAAAATGCCTAAACAAGTGGCACAACAAATACGCTAAATAAAATGACATAAATAAAAGATTAAACGGGCTTGAGCCGAGGGCGGAGATTATAACGTCGCCCCGAGTGGGCACCATGGCGACGCGAGTCCTTTGTTGGAGACGAGGGAGGGTCTTCAGCCAGCTGTGGTTCGTCGTCTCCACCAATCCTCCCCCCCTTAAAAGGACTCATCACCGATGAGTTGTCCTGCAGATATCGTCGTAGAAGAGCATCGTCCAAGAGCGCGACCTCGGATTCCGGAAGCCAAGAGTCATCCGAGGAGGGGCGGCCACGCCAACGAACCAAGAAACGCCGCACGTCGCCATCCGGAGTGGGAAGTACATCATCCTGTAGAATCCCGTCGGGCAAGAAAGATGTCCTGGCAAACCTGGGAAAAGCATTAGGCAGTAACGGGGGAAAATCTAATTCATCAACATACGGCGTACCTCCTTTGGAGACCGACGGAACGAGTGATCCTGTACCCCACTCAGTCTTACGCCCAAGAGAATCTGTGGTAGATGTAAACGGAGAGGACGATAATTCTAGCGGCGGAGCAATATATGGCGTTAAGTCCGAAACATTAAAAATAGGGGAAATACCCCAATCAGTGGGTAATTCTAAAAGAAATGCATTTTCGCCTAACTGCTATAAGATCCGAAAAGGACCCGCTCGCCGGTCCGCTAACTTTTTTAAGGTGCCCGTAGGCAGCCGTTCAGGGATGAGACGGACCATGACTAAATCGTCGACTTTCAGGGGAGACGCTCGTTTATGTGTGTTGGCATGAACTTGATAGGACGCATAGTGAGCGGTAAGCGTCTCATTAATGTGTTTATGCAGGTCATGGATGTGAGAGGCAAAATCTTGTGCGAATTGGCTTGATTTAAAAGATGGGGGTAGCGGAATCAAGTCAAGTGGCACCGGGGCCTTATAGCCATGCACAATTTCATTCGGGGACAGACCCGTGGACCTATTTTTGGAATTATTATAAGCCAATTGAGCATGCGGAAGGATAAGATCCCATGTACCCTTGTGGTCTCCCACAAGGCAGCGTAGCAGACTACCCAAACTTCTATTTACAACCTCCGTTTGCCCATCCGTTTGCGGATGGTAGGCCGAAGAAAATAGGAGCTTAGTGCCCATTATCCTCCACAAAGTTTTCCAAAAATAGCTCGTGAACTTGACATCCCTATCAGTAACTATCGATTTTGGTACGCCGCGGTGACCCACTACCTCCTTAAAATAAAGTTGCGCGACATGGGATGCGTCGTTAGTTTTATTGCAAGCGATAAAATAAGCCATCTTGGAGAAACGGTCAACGACAACTAAAATCGAATCGTGACGCCTAAATGTGATCGGAAGGCCTAGAACGAAGTCCATGCTAACGTCTTCCCAAGGCGTCGAAGGGATCGGGAGAGGGGTATAAAGCCCCGCGTTCGTCTTGTTCCCCTTTGCCAACTGGCACGCCCGACAACTCCCCACGATCTTACTAACCATGGTCTTAAGGCCGGGCCAATAAAATTTGTCCTCCACTAACGCGATAGTCTTGTCACGGCCAAAATGGCCTCCCAACCCGCCACTATGCAGTTCCCACACAATGAAGTGACGTAGGGATGAGCGGGGAATACATAGCTTCGAGTGGTTGAAAAGATACCCGTCACGAATGTAAAACGCGGAAATGGTTGTGGGCAGGTTATCCTGAGTGGTGAAGTATATGTCCTTGAAATCGGGACAGTGGGCATATTCGTCCTTAATCCTGTCAAAGCCCACCACCTTAACTTCTAATGTGGATAGTAATAACGTGACACGACTAAGAGCGTCCGCTACGCGATTGAGGGTACCCTTCAGATGCTTAATGATGAATGTGTACTCCTGAAGATAGGAGACCCATTTAGCATGTCGCGGACTCACCTTTGACTGCGAATTGATAAAGCGGAGCGCCTCGTGATCGGATAGGATGACGAACTCCTTAGGAAGCAAGTAGTGCCGCCAATGTTGGAGGCATCGGATGACCGCATAGAATTCCCGATCATAGTTAGAATAGTTCAATTTCGGGCCGGCCAGTTTCTCACTGAAGTATCCCATCGGGTGACCTTCTTGGCTCAATACGCCCTCGATCCCCACTCCCGAGGCATCACAAGATAATTCAAAAACCTTGGAGAAATCCGGGAGGCGCAAGAGGGGGGCCTCGGACATGCGCGCCTTAATTAATTGAAAAGCCTTGGCGGCCGACTTAGTCCAAGAAAACTCACCCTTCTTCATGCACTCGGTTAAGGGGGCCATTATGCTACTAAAATCCTTAATAAACCGTCGGTAGAAGGTGGCGAGTCCGTGGAAACTCCGCACGTCCCGAATGTTGGCGGGCTCGGGCCAATCCTTTATGGCTTGCACCTTCTTAGGGTCTACATGGATTCCCTCTGAACTAACGATATAACCGAGGAACTCGACGGAAGTCACGTGGAAGGTACATTTTTTAATGTTCACGAATAATTTTTCCGACCTTAACGTGGTTAGGATGATTCTCAAATGCGTCGCATGATCACTCGTGGTGGTGCTAAAGATCAGGATGTCGTCGAAGTACACCACAATGAACTTCCCCATGTAAGGTTGGAAAACATGGGTCATCATCCTAGAAAACGTGCTGGGCGCGTTGGATAGCCCAAACGGCATCACTAACCACTCATAAAGGCCCTCCTTAGATTTAAAGGCGGTCTTCCACTCATCTCCTTCTCTAATTCGGATTTGGTGGTAACCACTCCTAAGGTCCAACTTGGAGAAGATCGTGGCGCCGGCCAACATATCTAACAAATCATCGAGACGGGGAATGGGGAATCGGTACTTGACAGAGATTTTGTTTATGGCCCGGCTATCCACACACATCCTCCACGTGCCGTCCTTCTTGGGGGCCAGTAAGGCGGGTACGGCGCAAGGACTCATGCTATGGCGGATAAATCCCTTTCGCAATAATTCCGAGATCTGGGTTTGTAGTTCTAAATGCGCGGACGGATTGAGGCGATAATGGGGAAGGTTGGGTAGGGAGGAGCCGGGAATGAAGTCGATGGCGTGTTGGATGTCCCGCATGGGAGGTAACTCAGACGGTAGCTCGTCCGGATACACATCCACAAATTCTTCTAGGAGCGACTTCAATGCCGAGGGTAAACTTTCACATATCGTCGCATCGTCCTTGACTTGGAGGCAAACTAAAGCGTAAAGGACTCCGTCCATGAAGGTAGCCCGGGCCAGTTCCTTCCTACCAATAAGACCCAACGCTCTCTTCTCAACGGGGATGATGGTGTCCTTGGACGGGGTCGAAGGGTCCTTCGGAGGAGAGGGCTTCAAGACGATGACGCGGCCATTAAACTTGAATTCATAAGTGTTAGCCCGACCATAGTGGGTGACGTCATGGTCAAACAACCAAGGGCGTCCGAGTAAGACGTGACACGCATCCATGGGGATGACATCACACCAAACTGACTCGGTGTAGGCCTTGATGGTGAGGGGAACTAGGCAACGCTTCGCTACGGGGAGGGATGACTTGTTCACCCACGCTACCTTATACGGGTGAGGGTGTGGTTCAGCAACTAGGGACATGCGTTTCACGGCGGCTTCAGAAACGACATTCATGCAACTACCGCTATCTATGATCAGCCGACACCATTTTTCACCGCTCTTGAAATTTAACGTGAAGATATTTGTCCTATTCCATTCGTCTAACGGCCGTGGGGTGGCCAAAATACATCGCATCACCATCATGTGAGATTCATCGTCCATGTCACTCGGCACGCCGTCCGACTCACTAAAATCACCTGCTTCATAAGTAAGGTCGTCAGACCCGCCCGCGGCATCTAACAGGGCTAGGGGCTTGGGTTTTGTAGGACAATCACTAGCATAGTGCCCTTGAACCCCGCAAGAAAAACAGGTGACGTTCGTCCTGCTGACTCTTCCTATCGGCACTCTTTCTCTAGTCGGACTCCTATTGTTTTTAGCCGTCACCACAATGGAGGAAGAATCGGAGGACCGATACTTTCCTTTATCCTTATAGCTGGTTGCCGGCGGCGGTCCTAAGATGGACTTGCCCTTTTGGAAAGGACGTGACTTTCCTTTAAGCGCATTGTGCTTTTCGATATCTAACGCAGCGTTGAATGTCACGTGTAAGTCCGTGTGGCCATATCGCAATAGCTTCCCTTGAATATCGGGGTTGAGGCCCTTACGGAACCTAGATAGGGTGACCTCGGGCATTTCCTTCACTTCACAACGGACCATCATATCCTTGAGCAAGCTCATGTACTCGGAAACCGACCTCGCCCCTTGCTTAAGGGTAGCCAACTCATCGAACATCTGTGTTCGATGGTACGTGGGAACGTATTGCTCGGTCAACCTAGCCTTCATATCTTCTCAACCGATGGGCCTAGCACCGTTCTCAACTCGCAAGCGCCTCTCTTCATTCAGCCAAAAGATCTTGGCTCGCCCTAACAATTTCATCCTCGCCACACGCACCTTGTCCGCATCGTTGAGCGCGTACCATTCGAAGTAACACTCAATTTCCAAGACCCAATCTTGGAAGACTTGAGGATCTCCCAACCCATCATAGGAGGGTGGCTTGACTCGGACGGCCCGAGTAAGGTCAAACTCGTAGGGGGCTCGAGGAGCGTATTCCTGCGGGTGATTGGGGTTGGCTTGGTGATCTCCATCCGCTCGTTGGTGAGCGGGGGGATGACGGGGTCCCCCTTGCTGGACACCTAGGGCATGAAGGGCCTCTCTAATGGCTGTCATTTGCTCCGTAAAGTCTTGCCGAAGCTCCTCAATCTCATTGAGGCCACGGACGTTACCCGTTTCGTCGGCCATGGTGGAAGACGATGGGAAATACTCCGTTCCTAGCCTTGTACGCATGCAACAAGTTGTCAGCTGATTTAGACAAACGAACTATGATTTAATCCCGATAGGAGACTTTAGAAAAAGATTTGTTTTTTTGATATTCCTACAGGAAAAAATTAGAGGATTATTAAAATAATTTTTTTTGATTTTTTTGCAGAAAATTAAGAAATCTAGGACGCTATTGGCAGACCAAGGAAAAAATTTTTTTTGATTTTTTTTGACACAAAACGCACCCTAACGTGGGAGAAAAAAAAATGGAAGGCAAGAAAGGGGAGGGTGTCAATTAAGAAATTGACACAAACCACCTCTGATACCAAATTGATGCAGGCCACTATCCGCCACGAGATAACCTTATCGTTCTATCGCACGCGACGCCTAACACCCACAACACTAGCCACACAAAGCTCAAACGCAGCGCACCACTATGCAAACTAAACAAGTAAACCAACACGGTAGCCACACCGTCGGAAAGATCGGACAAGCGGCTAGAGGCCGATATCCTTTCAAGCAAAAGGGACCCACCCGGTCCGGACGAGCGATGTTGTACCAAAGAAGATCTACCCGAAAATACGATCGAGAAACGGTAGATCTCCCCCAACAAAAAGAGCGGGGTTCGCCAAACCCTTTTCGGAAATAAAGCGTAGTGATGTTGCAACACTTAAAGCAAAACCCACGAAAATCAACGATTCGCAAGCAACGCAAAAATTACTCCAGCCGCTAGAAAAATCAAGAGGGAAACACACCGAAGTGGAGAGATTCGTTACCCAAGTCGGAATGGATGATTCCAACTATTTTACCCAAAGATCACTCGCACGCGGTTCCGCCGGAGTTGCACCGAATGGAGTAAGAGATTCTGCCGTCGCCGCGTCACGCCGTCTCCAAGTTCCTCGGAGGTTGAAATACTCCTCCTCCACCAACAGGGGGGTAGTCGGCCAAGAGGGAAGAGAGGTGGTGGTCGGCCTTGGAGGTTGGTGGCCGAATGGTAGGGGATGAGGTGGTCGGGTAAGGCGGTTTTGGGAGGAGAAGATGGCGTGGAGGAAGTAGATGGAAGAGGGAGGAAGGGAAGAGGAAGGGGGGCGGCTTTGAGAGTGGAGAGAGGGGGCGGCCGAAGTTGTGAGGAGGAAGAGAGAGAGAGAGGGGGGCGGCTAAGAGGATGAGAAGGAGAGGGATAAGTTTAGGGTTTCAATTTTCTTCTTCAATACTTCAAAAGGAAAACATCCTATGCCTATATATAGGCTTACAACCATCATACGGCTATTAGCAGCCCATAATGAAAAATAAAGCTAATAATGTTTTTGTTAAACTTAAAGAGACAAATAAAATGCCAAAACAAGTGGCACAACAAATACGCTAAATCAAATGACATAAATAAAAGATTAAACGGGCTTGAGCCGAGGGCGGAGATTATAACGTCGCCCCGAGTGGGCACCATGGCGACGCGAGTCCTTTGTTGTAGACGAGGGAGGGTCTTCAGCCAGCTGTGGTTCGTCGTCTCCACCACCAGGCTTATCTCCCCTTTCTCAACCCCTTCCTGCTCAGCCATCTCCATCTCCAACTCCTCTGCCTCCGCCATCCATGACACGGTATTAACCGCCGTCACATAGCATTGTCTTGCCATCTTCGGATCCCCCCTGATCCTAACCTGCACTCCTCCATTGTTGAACTTGAGGCATTGGTGGTATGAGGAGGGTACGCAGCGAAAGGCGCTGATGAGGGGACGTCCAAAGATGGCATTGTAACTACTCGGGGCGTCTACGATCACGAACCGACAGTTCCGTGAGACGCCCCCAAGCCTCACATGCAGGCCCACTCCCCCTTCCACTTCTTTCCTTTCTCCGGAGAAGCCAAAAAGCGGTCCATCAGAAGCCAGGACCCTTTTTCCTTCCACCCTCATCTCATCGAAGGCCTTCTTGAAGATTACGTTCACCGAGCTCCCATTATCCACCAGTATCCGGGAGACGGTGTAGTTTTCTATCGCTGTTTGGATCACAAGCGCGTCACAGAACGGATCCTCATAGTCTGGCATATCCGCGGATGAGAAAGTGATCTTTTCCTCTGGGGGGGGAGCCTGGGAGGTTGAGGCGACCCCTCGGCGGAACATGGTTTGAAGGCTCCCCTTGCGGGTTGCCTCGATCCCCACTCCCCCATGGATCACTCCGATCCCTCCTCGGGTCCCCACGTCTACCCTGTCTTCACATCTGTCCTCCACCTCTTCTCGCTGTACTTCGACGATCCTTACAGGCGGATCCTGCCTTCCGACCCCTCTAGTCCCTCTAATCTCCAGAAACTCTGGGCAGGTAGCCGTTGCGTGACCTTCCTCCTGATGGAAGTCACAATAGGGCAACGCCTCCCTGCCTCCTCTTCCTTCTCCTCCTCCCCTTCTTCCGGCTCCCCAAAATCTTCTTCCTCTTCCTCTTCCCACCTCCATGGCCTCCTGCGGTGGTGGGAAATGACCCCTTGGTCCTTGTCGCCATCCTCCCTGCTCCAGCCTTCTTTGCTCCCGGAAGTTATCTCTTCCCTGAAGTCCTCCTTGCCCCTGGGGGCGGCCCTCCTGAGGCCTCCAACCCAGTCTGTTGTTCGGCTCCCTGGCCCCCCCATGCTGCTGTCCCTGCCCTCGGGGCTCTTCTCTTCTCCTATCTTCCCTCGGCTCCCTCTGCTCTCTCTGCCTTCCCGCCACCGGCTCCTTCACATCATCCTCGGCCAACCTGGCCAGCTTCCTTGCAAACGCAGGGTTCGCCCTCTCGAAGTCTATCTCCTTCGCCGCCCTCTCCATGTGCTCCTCAAAAGAGAGAGGGGGCACTCTCTTCAATTCCATGCTGAAAAACCCTGGTCTCAGCCCCTGGGTGAAGGCAAGCATCAGCGCGTACCCCGGGACCTCCTGGACCAGGAGAACCTCCTCTTGGAACCGGTCGACATAGTGACCCAGCGTCTCTTCCGGCCCTTGCCTTACTGCAAACATGCATTCAGCCTCCTTCTTCCTTTTCTTCGAAGTTGAGAATCTCAACAGAAAACCCCTCCGCAGATCCTCAAAGCAGTATATGGAACTCGCCGGCAATTGGTGGAACCAGTCCCTGGCCTTCTCTTTCAGAGTGATGGCGAAGAGCCTACACTTGAAGGCATCCGACATTTGCCTGATGGACACTACGTCCTCGAACCATTGCACGTGCTGAACCGGGTCATCCTTCCCGGTGTAGTAGGTCATGTCCGGCTCCCGGAACCCCTCCGGCACTGGAGCCGAGACAATGAGCTCACTAAAGGGGGTCTCGCCTCCAGCCTGGCGAGAGGGCACATCTCGCGACCTCGGTTGGCTGGACCGATCCGCGAGACCATGCCCAGGGAAGAGTTCCCGCACCGTCGCCTCCTTCTCGCCCAGATCCGCCGGAAGCTCCTTCTCGAGACGCTGGCCTGGGAAAAGCTCCTGCGCGGCTACGTCCCTCTCACCTGCCTCCACCGGGACCTCCTTCCCAGGGCGCTGCCCCGGAGCGTTCTCGCCTAGCAGCGGAACCATCTCCACCGGAACCTGCGGCGTCTCCCACTCATTCCTTGCCGAGAAGGCCAAGTTGATCGTCTGCATGACTTCCCTCCTGAAGTCCTCAAACATCTTCTTCGTCGCCTCGTCCACCCGGGTGGGGGATCCTCCTGCGCCTGATCCTTCACCTTCGCCTCCTGCCATGGGACTTAACTCGAGATTTTCTTACACCGGCTGCTTCCACGCTCACCGCACCAGAACTGTTGAAGCCAAAAATGACCCCAACGAATGTTCGTAAACCCAAGTGCAGCCGACGCCTACTTCTCTCTTACCTCGACCCTTGACTGGCTGCTAAGGTCAAAAGACTGACCCAAAGCCTCAGTTGGGAGGTCCCACCACACACCCGGATGATCTCTGAGAGCTTCCCCTCCAAAGCCAAATGCTGGGCTGGGAGCTCCTCAGAAGGCACTAGAGTTGGAGAATAATGAAAGAGCCTGCCTTCCAAAGAGCCCCTATGGGTCTTTTTATAGTCTTGTTTTGACCTGAAAATGCTGAAATACCCCTGAAGGATCTGCCAATAGCCAAATCCCGCTATTCTCCCAAGGACATTTGGGTAATTTTACCTCGGGATAACAATAATAAAATAATCCCCTCTACGAGCGTCGGGTCCTACCACGTGGGCCCACTTGGCGAGAACCCTGGCCGTGAAGGCTCTCGCTGGGCCCCCAACTGGGCCAACCTTGGCGAGACCCCTTGCCAGGGAGGTTCGCGCCCCTCACGGTCTTGAAACTACCGCGACTGAAGGCTTACTTAGGGCCTTCTCGCCTGCCCTGGGCGGGAGCTTCCGCAGTCAGGCCCTCTGCTTCGGTCGTTCGACGATCTCTCCTACCGAGAGCTCGACTATCTGCCCTTGTCGGTCGACGATCTCTCCTGCCGAGAGGTCGACTATCTGCACTGGTCGGTCGACGATCTCTCCTGCCGAGAGGTCGACTATCTGCCCTGGTCGGTCGACGATCTCTCCTGCCGAGAGGTCGACTATCTGCCCTGGTCGGTCGACGATCTCTCCTGTCGAGAGGTCGACTATCTGCCCTTCGCGAGAGCTCCTACAGGACAAGAACTCCCCAAGTATGCCCTAGGGTTAACCCGAGGCTAGCCTGAGACTAGCCCAATCCTGACCAGCGAATATGGGGTTGTACAAATAAATTTTTAGTTTAGTTGAAAATTATATAATGTCTTATAAATATTTCTCTTACTTTTGCTCTAGAATAGCAAAAGTCTAAGCATGGGGGAGTTTGATGACTAGTTTTAGTCATCATTTTTTGGGGTAGTTTAGTACGTAAAATGCTTAAGTTTATTTATAATTTATGCTTGTTATGCTTTTATTTCATGTTTAAATGTTTTTTAATAATATATTAATTCTTAGTTTGATTATGTGTTTTATGTATTTTATGTTCAATTTTATCTTCTATGTTTGCATGTGTTTTGTTATGAATACAACTATTATTAGGCTACGTTATGTTTGTAAAGTTTAATAACTAAAGTTATGCTATCTATTAATGGTATGTCATGTTATAATTAACTAATGATATGTTTTCATATAAAAACTATAGTTTAGTACATGCTTCACGTTTGCCTATGTTTCGTTATATAATTAAATAAATTAAAAGTATGAAATGTTATTTTTATGTTTAGTTTTATTAAATAATATTTATTTTGTTTTATTTTTTTTTGTAAGTCCATGATACATAGTGCAGCCCAACAAGAGAAGCCCTCTACCCGAGCCCACAATGCTCTTGATGCAGCCCTCAATCCCAACTTGGAGCAGCCGACAACCTCAAACCCGAGCCCATGAAGAAGCCCATATACATGTGGCCAGCCACCTCATGTCCCTACCTCTCTCCTCTTTTATTTTCTTTCCCTCTCTTTATTTCTCATTCATTCTCCCTTCTCTATTTTATATTTTCCACTCTCATTTCATTAAAAATGCATGCATTGAATCATCCTCATTAATTTAGTACATGCATGCATTTTTAATCCTTGTGGTCGGCCACCTTCCTCTCTCTCTCCATCATTTAATATAATACATGCATGGAATGGCCGGCCCCACTCTTTCTCTTCTACATTCATCCATTTTTAATTCATTAAATGTCATTACATGCATTGAATTTCTTCCTCCTCTTTCCCCCATTAAATGCAATGCATGAACCATTCCCCCCTACATGGCCGGCAACACCTTTGCCCCTTCATTTTAGCCTTCATTCTAGAATCTTCCCTCTTTACCTATAAAAGGAACCCCTTGCCTCTTTTTTTTGTTAAGTAGTTTTTTTAGTGAAGTGTTTGTAGGAGATTTTGTAGAGAGCAAGCTTCCATTTCAAGTATTTATTTTCTTGTTGTTTTATTTCATTTCTCCAAGCTATAGTGTAGTATTTTTCATCTTTTTATGTACTCTTATTCCTACTTTAATGATAATGCAATTTTCTTTTCTTTTGTTTTCATCCTCAATTATGCGTAGCTAACTTTATTTTGTGCCCGATCGCGATAAGCTTTGTGATGAAATAACGCACCTTTTATTTTATGTTTTCATTTGTATTTTTCTATTTTTTATCCTTCCTTGATTTATTTCGTATCGACTCTGTATTGCTAGTATACGGTAATAGATTCCGATCTCATATTTGAGTAGCCGAGAGGCTCGTGAATATGAAAGATTACTCAAGGAAGGAAGGAGTTGCACGCAACCCTAGAGATAGGAAGACGTAAATCCTCTGGATTGGAGTCAAATCCAATAGTGCGGGTCACTTCGGTAATGCGGCTTTAGGCCTTTTTGACTTGAAAGAGATTTCGATCAAAACGTCTATAAGTCAGGGGATTTAATGCTCTAGCGAGATTATTTCCTAATATCGGATCCGTCACGGTCTTAATAGATTTACAAATGTTAAACTAATTTATTTCGTTATTTTATTTCAAAGTGAATCATCGATCGAGCACTCGTTTGCAATAAAATGGGAACAATGGCTAAGAAAAGAAAGCTGTCTGTGTTAAAGAAGAAGAGTTCTGGATATAAGAAAGCTTTGCAAATGGGAACAACACCATCTACATCAACTTTGGGCTTCAGTTGTTTACTGGTCCAGATGCAGATAAAATTAGATAATCAAGGGCAGACTATAGAAAAATATGTAGATAAAACTCATACGGAGTTACAGTTTTAGTTGGCCCAGGACATCAAATCCATAAGATTTGAAGTAAATCAAAATAGGAAGGAGATGACAGATTGCTTCTATAGAGGAGGTAATGTTGTTGTGTTCTTGTGCCAAGCAACAACAAGATATACAAGCTAAAGTGGATGAGATTGAAGTAAAGCAGGGATATGTCCTAGAGAATCAGATTAGAATGAATGAAAATCTCAAGGATTCACATCATGAAATATTGATAAAGCTCACTAATTCTAGCACTACTCTAAAAGCTAAAATCTCCAAACAAATCCAGGATGATATATCTGTTGTCAAAGCCACATTCCAAGAATCTCAGGAGAAAATAAAAACCTTCCTGACAAAATTCAGAGCTAATTTTAAAGAGGGAACTGAATATCTAGCTGATCAAGTCAGATTCCAAAAGGAAGATTTAAGAGATCATATTGCAAGAGAAGTCATAAAGGGGGAGAGATTACTAGTCAAAGCCGGCTCTGACCATGCTAAATGGACTACCAATTGCATCAAAGCAACTCTTGGATATCCTCCTCTGTGTGATGATGCTAATGTAGCTAAGTCTGGGATTCAACCTGATTATTTTGAATGAGATCAGCCTGAAGTTGCTCAGGTGATCTACCCCCCAGCTGATTTTGAGATGGTTCAAGAAGAAGTGCTGAAAATGTATAATCCTCCACCAGATGTTCAAAATGTAATTCTTAAAAAGGTTTAAATGTCAGAAGCTGCATTGGAAGCTCAGAAGGAAGCTCAACTCTCAAAGAAGAGATTCGGAGAGCAGGCTGAACTGAAGCCATATTTTGAGCAATAGAGCCCAACTTCTAGAAATATCATACTTACTGCCTTGAAAGCTGTTAAGGATAAAACCCATGACAGGGGTAAGTGGTATTCTGAGAAAGAATGGAATAAATATCAAGCTAGACAAGAAGCAATTCTACAGCATAGAAGAAGTGCTAAGGCTGGGAAGCTACCTGCTAATGCTCAAGAGCCAAGCAAGTACTTCACCAAACCTTTTCACTATTTTGAAAGACAAACGATCAAGGCTAAAGAATTGAAGAAGAAAGCTCTCAAAGGGAAAAAGCTAGTTGAAGATGTTGAACCTTCTGTGCAGGCTAAAATCAAGTCTGGCAAAGGGATAGTTATTAAGAAACCTAGTCAGTAATAGGATTTATAGGTTCTTGTAATAGAACAATGTATTACTTTTCCTTTTATTCTATAAGAAATTTATGTAAACCAAAGTTTTTCTGATCAATGAAATCTTGTTCAGTATTAAGTGTGTGTTGTTTATAATGATTATGTAATTATCTGCTCTGAAATATTTTTACTTCTATTACAATTTTGTTTTATCTAAAGATATGTATATCTTTGACTAAGGGTTATGACTACTCCAAATAGGGGGAGATTGTTGGGTACATTTGAAAATGTGTACTAGATTTGGAGAAGCCACAACTTAGTCAATGATATGCATCAATGTGTATTTGATATAAGTTTGAGTTTCATTGTGCAGGCTTTAAAAGTTTGAAGGAAAATTTTCTAAGTACAAGTGTCGACATTTGTGAAGAAACTGTGTCGACACTCAGGAAACTTGTGTCGACACTCAAGAGAGCTGTGTCGACACACAAACAAATTGTGTCGACACTCAGGGAAGTTGTGTCGACACCCAGCTACTATGTCGACACTCAGGAAAGCTGTGTCGACACACTGGCAAAATGTGTCGACACTTATAAAGAAGTTGTGTCGACACTCAAAGCTATGTCGACACCTAAACAAGCAGTTGTGTCGACATTCAGAATTGTGTCGACAACTAAAAATAGAATTGTGTCGACACTTAAAACAGAGGATGAGTCGACACTTAGGAGCTATGTCGACACCTGAAGAAATTTTTTCGACACACAGGACTTGTGTCGACACACCAACTCTCAAGAGGCTGTGTTGAGTTTAGAAGTAAATGTGTCGACACACAAGACTTGTGTCGACACACACTCAACTCCATTTAAAAAACACTCAACGCCATCTGTCTGCAACAAAAATGTTGAGACAAGAAGCTTCTGTGTCGACACACAGGACTTGTGTCGACACATACAACAAAACGTAGTGTCGAGAAGTAGAAGTATGACTGTGTCAACACTTGGAGTATTTGTGTCGACACCTTGAACACTTATGTCGACACTTAACCTATATGTGTCGACACATGTAAAGCAGTCTGCTGAGTGTTATATGCTGAGTTCGACAAACATTGAAGAACCTGGTGATGTAACTTGTGACTTGACTGCTGTCATAAATAACCGGTTTGACACCACTGTCAGAACTATCAGAAGTCCGTTATGAACCGGATCAGCCGGTAACCATGAAGAAAGCTCTATATAAGAGACAGATCTGAAACAATAGAACATATATCATCAACGTGAAAAGATCTCTGGATCATAAAGAAGAATTCTAACAGATCAAGGCCTGTCTGCAAGAAAGATTCAGAGTTCGATCTGAATCTAAGGAAGAAGATGACTGAAGATCAACTTCAGCTTCAAGAGTAGATCCACCTTATTTATCCAAATCAAGAAGCTTTGAAAAGCTAAGTCAGGTTGGATCAGAAGAATCAGTTTATACAAGAACTGATCAAGAAGACAACATCAACAGAGGAATCTAGCTGGTGAAGTTTTTTGAAACTTATTACTCACAAACTCTTGTAGGATCTATTATTAGATCTGAGATTATAAGCCTACAATTATAAAGGTAGAGGTAGGGCAGTGTGCCTGAGGTAGGACTTGTGGAAAGTCTAAGTGGTAAGCCTAATTATAAAGGTTGAGGTAGGGCTGAGGACTGAGGTAGGATTAAGGGAAGAATCTGAGGTTGGACATGCGGAAAGTCTGAGTTGTAAGCCTAATTATAAAGGCTGAGGTAGGGCTGAGGCCTGAGGTAGGATTCAGGGAAGAATCTGAGGTATGACTTGTGTAAAGTCTGAGGTGTAGGAACAATTTATGGTTCTGAGTTTGTAAGATCTGCGGATCCGAGCCAGTGAAAGGAAGTTAGGCTGAATCCAGTTATCTACTGGATAGGCGAAGGAGGAAAGTGGATGTACCCATATCTTTGGGAACCACTATAAATCTGGTGTTTGCTTTGTTGCATTTAATTTATGTGGATAGATTTATTCTGTGCTAAAAGTACTTACAAACTTCTGTTTGCCTTAAAATTAAAAAGACACAAAAAGATAAGAACCTATTCACCCCCCCCCCCTCTAGGTGTTTAAGATCTTGAATCAAAGTCTTTCACATCCCCCAGATGGCGAAAGTCCATGGAGACATGATGCTCCTAAGTCATTGAGTAGGCAAGAGTTGGAGGGGGCGTACAACTGACATTTTTGGCATCTCTTCGCGAATTCCGCTACATCATTCCTCAGGGTCTGCCAGAAGTACCCCTGCCTTACCACTCTTGCTTCCAACGTCCTTTGTACCGAGTGGCTATCGCACTCGCCGCAGTGTTCCTCCCTCAAGATCCTCGAGATCTCTTCTTCAGTAACACATCTCGCCAGGAACCCTGACAACATCTTTCGATGCAATCCCCCTTCCAATATTAGGTAGTGGGATGCCTTATGCCTGAATATTTTGGTGTCCTGAGTCCCTTTTGGAAGCTCACCCATGGTCAGGAAGGTCACCAAGGGGTCCATCCACGAGGGTCGTCGATCTACCTCCATCAATTCCCCTTCCTCAATTACTAGCCGAAATAGTTCAGTGAGGGTCCCTCCCCCCCCCCCCCCCCCCGAGGTCCGAACTTTGTTAAACGATCGGCGGCTGCGCTCTCATCTCTGGGGACATGCTGGATTAAGAACGATCGAAACCCTCTGATGATCGCCCTTACCTTGGATATGTATTTTACGAGAGTAGGCTCCCGGGCTTCAAACTCCCCTCGGATCTGTGATGCTACCACCATCGAGTCTGTAAAAGCCTCCACGTCCTAGATCTCATGCTTCTTCGCCAGACGAAGGTCGGGTATCACTGCCTCATATTCTTCTTAGTTGTTGGTCACTGGAAACTTGTAGGCCACAGCCTGCTCTATAGCGACTCCCTAGGGGCTTATCAACACCACTCCTCCCCCAAGGGAATGCTTCCCCGAGGCCCCATCAAAAATCATCTTCCACGCTCCCTGTGGCTGCGGCTCCTCTTCCCCGACTTCAATAACATAGTTTGCTAGAAAATTTGCCACCGCTTGCGCCTTGATGGAGAGTCTTGGAACGAATGAGATGTCGAACTCACTTTATTCGATGGACCACTTGGCAAGTCTTCCCGAGTGCTCTACCCCTTCAAAGATCCCGTGAAGAGGATGGTCGGTCACCACCCTAATCGAGTGTGCTTCGAAATATGGTCGAAGCTTCCTTGCCGAGATGATCAGGGAATATGCCATCTTTTCCAGGATGGGGTAACGGAGCTCCGCCTTCTTCAAAATCCGGATCGCGCAATAGATTGGTAGCTGCTTCTTCCCCTCTTCCCTGACAAGAACCGAGCTCACGGCCTCCGCTCCTACTCCTAGATATAGGGCCAAGTCTTCTCCTTCTTTTGGGATTTGAAGTAGAGGAGCCTGGGAGAGCTATCTCTTTAGCCCTTGGAAGGCATCTTCACATTCGGCGGTCCACTCAAACCCTTGGTTACTCCTCAACTCCTTGAAGAATGATAAACACTTGTCTCCTAATCTTGAGAGGAACCTGCTTAGACTGGCCAACTTGCCTGTTAAGCGCTGGAACTCATTGGCATTGCGAGGTGATTCCAAGTCTAGGATGGCCTTCACCTTATCCGTGTTAGGCTCTACTCCTGTCGGGGTTAAGAGATGCACAAGGAACTTCCCGCGGCTTGCCCCAAAGACACACTTCAAGGTGTTCAGCCTCATCTTGAATCTCTGTAGAGTGGCAAAGGTCTCTACTAGGTCTCATAGGTGCGAGTTCACACACTTGCTTTTCACCATCAGGTCGTCAACATAGACCTCCAAGTTCCTCCCCCTTTTCCTCTTATGCGTTGGTAGGTAGCCCCTGCATTTTTCAACCCAAAGGGAATCATTTTATAGCTGAAGCACCCCTCCCTAGTGATGAAGGAGATGTCCTTGATATCGGGATGGTGCATCCGGATCTGGTGCTAACCTGAAAAAGCATCCAAAAAACTCATAACAGAAAAACCGACGGCTGAATCAAACACCGTGTTGATTCGAGGCAGGGGGTAGCAATCCTTAGGGCACGATTTATTTAATAAAGAGAAATCGATACACATTCGCCAGCTCTCACCCCCTTTTTAACCATTACCATGTTGGAGATCCAGCCTGGATACTAGCTCTCTGAGATGAAGCCGGCTTCCAGGAGCTTCCTGACCTCCTCGCGGATATGCTCCTCTAGCTTGGTGGCGATGGTCCTCATCTTCTGGCGTATGGCGCAAGTCTGGGGGTCCAGGTTCAGGCGATGGCAAGCCACATCCGCATCAACGCCCAGCATGTCTGCCACTCTCCAGGCGAAGATATCGACATTGCTCTGGATGCAAGCTCTCATCTGCTCCTAGTCCTAGGTACTTAAGCCCCCGCTGATTCGTACCCTCCGCGCATGTCTCGTGCTGGTGAAGACTTCCATTTCCACCACTTCTTCGGCCGGCTCTAGCCGTGACTGCTCCCAGCCGACCCTTGCATCTTCTTCTAGATACAACTCCTCCTCTCTTCCTTCTTAAACCTCCGCTGCCTCCTCCGGCCTCTCCTGTTTAACTCATGTAGCTCGCTCCTCCTCTACCTCCATTGCCTCCTCCAGGCTCTCCTGCTCAACTCCCGATGCTAGCTTCTCCTATACCTCCAACGCCTCCTCTAGGCTCTCCTGATGCTGCTTGAATTCTCCCTGCTCCTTCGCACTCTCCCTTAATGCCTCCCCTAGGCTCACCTCCTCTTCTTCGATATCCTCTCCCTGCTCTTCCATCTCCCTCTCCAGCTCCTCCGCCTCGGCCATCCAAGACACGGTGTTGAATGTCGTTACGTAGCACTGCCTCGCCACCTTCAGGTCCCCCCTAATCCTTACATGCACCCCTCCATTATTAAACTTGAGACATTGATGAAACGAGGAGGGGACGCAGCGAAAGGCGCTGATGAGGGGACGCCCAAAGATGGCAATGTAGCTGCTCGGGGCGTCCACGATCACGAACCTGCCGTTCCGCGACACGCCTCCCAACTTCACGTGAAACCCTACACCCCCTTCAAATTCCTTCCTCTCACCCGAGAACCCAAACAGTGGTCCATCTGAGGCCAGGACCCTCTTCCCCTCAACCTTCATCTCATCGAAAGCCTTCTTAAAGATCACATTCACAAAACTCCCATTATCTACCAGTATCCTGGAGACCATGAAGTTCTCCACTACTGTCTGAATCACGAGGGCATCGCAGAACGGATCCTCAAAGTCCGGCATATCAACTGATGAAAAGGTGATTTTTTTCATCTAGGGAGGGTGGACCAGAGAGGTCAAGGAGACCCCACTTCGAAACATGGTCTGAAGGCTAACCTTGTGGGTTGCCTCAATCCCTACTCCTTCGTGGATCACCTTGATCCCTCCTAAGGTTGCCACATCTGCTCTGTCCTCTCACCTATCTTCTCCCTCTCCCTGTTGCACTTCCACGATCCTTACCGGCGAATCCTGCCTCCCCGTTCCTCTAGCTTCCCTTATCTCTAAGAACTCTGGGCAGGTAGTCGTCGCGTGACATTCCTCCTGGTGAAAGTCATAGAAAGGCAATGCCACCCTGCTCCCTCTTCCTTCTCCAACTCCCCCTCTTCCAGCTCCTCGGACTCTCCTTCCTCCTCTCCCCCGACTAATCTTCATTGCTTCTTGCGGCGGTAGGAAGTGACCCCTCGGTTCCTACCTCCACGCCAGTTGATCGAACCTTCTCGGCTACCGGAGGTTGTCTCTTCCCTGGAAGCCTCCCCCTTGACCCTGGGGGCGACCCTCCTAAGGCATCAAACCCAACCGATGGTTTGGCTCTCGGGCCCCCCCATCCCTGGTGATGACCCTTCCCTCAGGGTTCTTCCCTTCTCCTCTCTTCTCTCGGCTCCCTTTCCTCCCTCTGCTCCCTCTGCCTTCCTGTTGCTTGTTCCTTCACATCATCTTCTACCAACCGGGCCAACTTATTGGCGAAAGCCGGATTGGCCCTCTCAAAATCTATCTCCTTTGCCGCCCTCTCCATGAGCTCCTCAAAAGAGAGGGGGGCTCTCTTCAACTCCATGCTAAAGAAGCCTGGTCTCACCCCCAGGGTAAAGGCAAACATCAACGCGTACCCCGGGACCTCCTGGACCAGGAGGATCTCTTCCTGAAACCGGTCAACGTAATGGCCCAACGTCTCATCTTGCTTCTGTCTTACTGCGAACAAGCACCTTGCCTCCTTCTTTCGCTTATTCGACGTCAAGAACCTCAACAGGAACCCTTTACGTAGGTCCTGAAAGCTGTAGATCAAGCTTTCCGGCAACTGATGAACCAAGTCCCGAGCCTTTTCCTTCAGCGTGATGGCAAACAGCCGACACTTGAAGGCATCCGTCATCTGCCTTATTAAAACCACGTCTTCAAACCATTGCACATGCTATACAGGGTCGTCTTTTCCCGAGTAGTAAGACATGTCGGGCTCCTAGAACCCCTCCAACACTGGAGCCGAGATGATGAGCTCTATGAAAGGGCTCTCGCCACCTGCTTGCCAAGAGGGCAAGTCTCGCAGCCTAAGCTGGCTTGATCGATCTGTGGGACCGTGCCCAAGGAAGAGTTCCCGCACTGCCGCCTCCCTCTAGCCCTACTCTGCTTGAACCTCCTTCCCGGGGCGCTAGCCTGGGAAGAGCTCCCGCGTCACAATATCTCTCTCGCCAACCTCTATTGGGACCTCCTTCCCCGGACACTGCCTAGGGGCGTTCTCGCCCAAAAGCAGGACCACCTCCATCAGAACCTAAGGTGTCTCCCACTCACTCCTCGCCGAGAAGGCCAAGCTGATGGTTTGTAGGACCTCTCGCCTAAAATCCTCCAGCATCTTCCTCATTGCTTCCTCTCCCCAGGTGGGAGAACCTCCTAAGCCAGACCCTTCACCATCACCTCCAGTCATGGGACCAAACTCAAGGCTTTCTTGTATCGGCTGCCTTTCCACACACACCGCACCAGAATAGTTGAAGCCAAAAATGACCTCAACGAATGTTCAAAAAATCAGGGTGCAGCCAACACCAACTTTTTTCAAGCCTCGACCCTCGACTAGTTGCAAGGGACCTAGAACTGACCCAAAGCCTCAGCAGGGAGGTCTCACCTCTCACCCAGAAGATCTCTTAGAGCTTCCCCTCTAAAGCCAAAGCTGGGCTTGGAGATCCTTAGAAAGCACCTGGGGATTTTTAGAATAATGAAAGCTTGCCTTCTAAGGAGCCCTTATGAGTCTATTTATAGCCTTCTGCTGACCTAAAATTAACGAAATACCCATGGCTGGCCTACCAATAGCCAAATCCCACCGTTTATAAAATAATAAATGCATCCCTAGGGGTATGTATGTAATTCTAACTGAGGACAATTAAGTAATCTTACCCTGGGCTTTGGGCCCCACTCGGCGAGAACCCTGAGCCGAGAACCTTGAGTCGAACCCAGAACCTTGAGCTGCGGTGAGAACCCTGAGCTGAGAACCTTCCTGCCTCCACTTAATACGGCATTGAGTGAGCTTGATGCTCTTACTACCGAACACGGTGTTGAGTGAGCTTGATGCCATTACTGCCGAACACGACGTTGAGTGAGTTGAGCTGACTCAATGCGGCGTTGAGTGGGCTCAACGCCCTTGCTCCTAGACATTGGCATCGAGTGAGTGGAGCTAACTCAACACGGTGTCGAGTGGACTCGACTCCTTTGCTGCTTGGACATTGGCGTCGAGTGGACTCAACGCCCTCTCGCCCGCCTTTGGTCATCAGTGGGTCTTGGCTGATGTCACAACCCGCATTTTCTCCGAATTAAGAATTATCAGAGTAAGAGAAAACACGCGTCATGATGCCACGTCAAGCAGGGGATAACTGCTGACGCTCAGGCAAATCCAACTACAATCTTTATGCAAGGAAATCATGTGCTTAATGAATAGAAAATCAGTTATGTTTAGAGTCCGTATCCCTCAGCTCAGTGGATCATCTAGTCCACAAAAGAAAACTATATTTAAACGCTGCGGAAAATACTTTAATTAGGTTTTACACCCTAAAGAGCGCATAAGGGTCCCAAGAGAACCACTCATGCTATGCAAGACACTATACTTAGTTTATATAATATATATAAGAAAACGGTTTTCGTACGCGATTTGGAAAATAGTGATTAAGTTTACAAAACATGCTGATCATGAGCTTCATTTATAATAGTATTTATAGTTTAAAAATAACTAGCAACCTAGCATAAAACCTTCTCAAAGCAAGTAGACTATCTCCAGAAAAATAAATGGTAGCAGCAATAGTATATATCTAGTACAAGGTAAAAACTACTAGTGGGCGCTAACAACCTGACACGAACCCACCAGCACACATATATGTCTGTAAGAAAGTACTGAAAACAACCTCACTAACAAGGTAAATAGAACTCCAAAGGTCCGGAAGTCCACCAACAACACCACCTCCAACTAGCCACCAGACTGGCTACAGCTCAGAACCTGAGGCATTCCAAAAGAAAACAGAATACCTCAGCAAGCAAAAATCAAGGTAAAACTGCATGAAAGAGTCAACCAAAAGGACAAAATAACAGGAAACATGCAGTAGAAAGAGTCACAACTGTCCAAAATAGGACAACAAGAAATGCACAACGTGCAAAGAAACAGCAACGACCCAGCCCAGGAACCACATCCTGCAGGGCCTACTAGGCTACCAAGAGCCAGAATGCTGCAAACAACCAAAGAAGAAACTTCTAACACCCTAAACTGCGGGAAGTGATAGTAGCAAAAACAACAACGAGGAACCGGAACGAAGGCAAACGCAGTCCCCCAATCCACCATGTCCAAGTCAAAAGCTCGAGGGTCAACACGTGAAAACACAAGGGACCTTCCACCCGACATGCCCAGCCCGTACCTGGAGCAAGAAATCCATGGGTGGCCTTGGCTATATCACACAACTCCACCCCCATAAAGAGCTACAACCACCACTACTATCCACGACCCACGATTCGGCCTTTAGGAAAATAAAGAAAACGGCCGACAAGGAAAACCCAGAAATACAACTGGAAATCCACTCGGAAATGAAATACAAGGTAAAGGAAGAGTGTTGAAATAAACCAACACGACTAGGCGTTGAGTGAAACGCACTCAGTGCCTACCTAAACTTTGGCGTTGAGTGAGCTAGCCTCACTCGCCGCCAAAATTATACCACTACCCACAAGCCCACTAAAGAATGCGGAGCTCGATGACAGTCGAACGACCAAGGCAGAAGATCCAGAACTCGAGTAGTTGCCTGCCACTTGAGTATCTAAACTCCCGCACTCGAAACCATCTAAATTCGCTTATCAACAGAAAATATACAAAGCGCACGATCAGTGACGCACGATCAGTGGTCGTGCGCACTCATCGGCTGATGATCGTGCGAAACGAACCTGGAAAACCTGACAGAAAACCTAGCAACTGCGCACGATCAGTGTCGCACGATCAGTGGTCGTGCGCACTGATGTCAGCGCTCGTGCGATTGCCCGAGACAGAACTTTGGAAACTGAAGTTTATACGCGCACGAACAGAGGCACACGACCAGTGGTCGTGCGCCCTAAAGGTTGATGACCGTGCGCGGTCAACCTGCACCGTTTGGAATTTCCCGAACGACACCGGAACGCGCACACGACTCACGCCACTGCAGTAGCAGTAGACAATTATCACGTCGCACACTACTACCATTCAAACTATGCCTAACCAATCGAATAATACCTTAACGAAAATTGGCAACCACACCCCCCCTCCTAACTCTCCCTCTCGGCTACGCCCGAACCAGAGCAACATTCAGAGCAAGGGAAACAACGGCTTCACGCCAACAATTTGGATTCCAAACACCACAACATAGGGGGGGTTTCAGTAGGAAGAACTAAGCCCTATAGTTAGCAAGAAAATGAGAACAACAAGGCCTCTAACCTGGGCTAACCGGGATTTCAATTTCAGCAAA
Organism: Platanthera zijinensis; assembly: GCA_039513925.1. Lineage (NCBI taxonomy): Eukaryota > Viridiplantae > Streptophyta > Magnoliopsida > Asparagales > Orchidaceae > Platanthera > Platanthera zijinensis. Next base: position 71,818,117 of record CM077092.1, read on the forward strand.
TAAATTCAAAGAAAACACTTGGCAAGGGCAAGAATACCACTTGCCTCAAATCTCAGCGAAGCTTTGGACTGCTTTCCTCCTCTTCGCACGGATCAAAATGGCCGCAACACCTAGAACAAAGATTTGGACATTAATGGCGGAAAACTTCCAAAACCGAAAATTCCAATCCTTCCAAAACTCCACGAAAATCGAATTTCTTACCGCAGGAATGAAGGTCTCGACGAGAGCAATCCGTATCCACTCTCGGAATCGAATTCCGTCCACAAACGCTCCGGGAATCGGCGTCCGAAGGGAAGGCTCGGCGGTTACTCGTTTCTCTCGTACAAGGCCGGCGGTTTTCTATCGTGAAGAAGATGATGGCTTTTCCTTCATTCTATACTATATATATATATAATTATATAATTAAATTATTAATTACAAAATTACATAAAGCACCAAATCGACTCGAAAACCGATTCACCTCGGAATTCGACGAAATTCGCACCGTAGCTAAATATCCACGCTACGAACACAACGGCGAAGTCGAAATTAACTTTCGACGAACAGAACTCGAGTTACACCCAAACGAAGCCAAACACAAACATCCCCCCGAGAGGCCACACCGGTCAACAAAACGACTCGGTTTGCTAGGGAGATCTTGCCAACAGGCTACCAAACCGGGCACTCAGTTCTAAGGAGCTAAACCATACTCCACACATGGCACAAGCCACGGAAACGCGTCATCGTAATGCCAAACGAGAATAAAAATAATCGCTAAAAAAACGGGGTGTTACAGTCACTCCCCCTAAAAGAAAGTTTCGTCCCGAAACTTTACGCACAACCCTCCTACAAAAGAAGGAAAAGTAACAAATAGAAGTTACAAAGGGAAACATACCGATCAAATCAGAGAAACAGGTGAGGGTACGCCGTCCTCATGGCCGACCCTAGCTCCCAAGTCGCGCTCTCCAAATCCTGATTTTTCCATAGAATTTTCACCATCGGTATGGACTTCTTTCGCAGCACACGCTCCTGAGTATCCAAAATACGAACTGGCACCTCAACGAAAGAGAGGTTGGGCTCTAACTAGGGCACAACATCCAAGAGTTGCCCACTGCTGCGCACACACTTCCGCAATTGGCTAACATGAAAAACATTATGAACACCAGGGAAGTTCGCTGGCAAATCCAATTTATATGCAGACACACCAATCCGCTCCAAGACCTCAAACGGGCCCACATACCTTGGGTCCAATTTCCGATTTTTACCAAATCTCTTTACACCAACCATTCGAGAAACCTTGAGGTATACATGATCCCCTACTAAAAACTCCAAGGCAGACCTACGCCGATTGGCGTTCTTTTCATACCTCTCCTGGGCTAAACGAAGCTTCTCCCGAATAAGCTTCACGGCGACTTCCATCTCTTCCAGAGCATCAGGACCCAACAAAGGCTTCTCACCAGCCTCAGCCCAAAACAACAGAGTCCTACAGCGCCTCCCATACAAAGCTTCAAACGGAGCCATCTGCAAGCTTTCCTGATAACTGTTATTGTAAGAAAATTCCATGAGTCGCAGACGCTCATCCCACGCTCCACCGTGGTCTAAAATATAGCACCGGATCATATCCTCAACAATCTGATTGACCCGCTCCGTCTGCCCATTGGTCTGAGGGTGGTACGCAGTAGAATACCTCAGATCCGTACCCAAACCCTCCTGCAGACTCTGCCAAAATCGAGAAGTAAACCGGGAGTCTCGATCAGAAATGATGCTAACCGGCACACCGTGGAGTCGGATGACTTCATTCAAGTACAACTCCGCTATCTTCTTCATCGGGTAATCAATCTTATAAGGCACGAAGTGAGCACACTTCGTCAATCTATCCACTATAACCCAAACAGAATCAAATCCTCTAGGGGATTTTGGCAAACCCGTAATGAAGTCCATTGATATACTCTCCCACTTCCAAGTCGGGATATCTAGCGGAGTCAACTTGCCACCAGGCCTTCCATGATCGGCCTTCACACGCTTGCAAGTGTGACACTCAGCAACATATCGGGCTATATCTCCTTTCATACCATACCACCAAGCAATTTGTCTTAAGTCACGGTACATCTTCGTAGATCCTGGATGGTAGGCAACGCTGGAACCATGAGCCTCACTGCAAATCATACTCTTAATGTCCCCAACAGCGGGAACGCAAAACCTGCCGCGGTACTTCAAAGTACCCGCATCATCAATAGAAAAATCTGGCAACTCTCCCTTCTCTGTCCTGGTAAAAAGGTGCAACAGATCCGGATCGTCCTTCTGATGCAGTCTAGTCAAAGAAATCCAGGACGGCTCTTCCACTGATAAGCTACTCTGCAAACTTCAGCATCCCACTGAAATATCCATAAGGAGGAACTCCTCAACTAATCGATCGGCGGAGAGGTTAAAGATCTTTCCCGTCTTTCGGCTCAAGGCGTCGGCCACCACATTGGCCTTGCCCGGATGATACTGGATTTCTACATCATAATCCGCCACATACTCAAGCCACCGCCGCTGACGCAGATTCAACTCTTTCTGCGTGAACACGTACTTCAGGCTCTTATGGTCAGTAAAAATCTTGCACTGAGCCCCATAAAGTAAGTGCCTCCACAACTTCAACGCATAGATAACCGCTGCAAACTCAAGGTCATGCGTAGGATAATTCCGCTCATGAGTTTTCAACTGCCTTGACCCATAAGCAATTACTTTTCCATCCTGCATTAATACGCATCCCAGTCCTATATGCGAAGCATCCACATACACATCATAATCCACGCCCTCAGTAGGAAGGGTCAGAACGGGAGCAATACACAATCTCCTCTTTAACTCCTGAAAAGCTTCTTCGCACTTCTCGCTCCAAACAAATGCCACATTCTTCTGAGTCAGCTTGGTCAACGGTGCGGCTAGAGAAGAGAAACCCTCCACGAATCTCCTGTAATAGCCAGCCAACCCTAAGAAACTTCTGATCTCCTTAGGAGTATTCGGCCTACTCCAATCCGTCACTGCTGCAATCTTTTCTGGGTCAACCGAGATCCCATCCTTGTTCACCACGTGGCCTAGAAAAGAAACCTGAGGCAACCAAAATTCGCACTTGCTCAACTTGGCGAATAACTTGTGGTTCCTCAACTCTGATAGGACCTGTTGGTACCCTAGTTTGATTTGAGTTTAGTCCTCTCCTTTGTGCCCTTGACCCAAGAAATATCCTTGGTCAATGGTTAGAAGTCTAGCTGTAGAGTCCTCGCTTTTCCAAATTGAGAATTTGGTTAAGTAGTTTTTTCGTTCGACTATAGTCGAACGCCGTTCGACTATCGTCTATCGGCTGATCGACGATCGTCTATCAGTTGGTCGACGCTGATAGTTCGACTATCTGTTGATAGCTCGACTATCTGTTCTGCGCTGATAGTTCGACTATCTGTTGATAGCTCGACAATCTGTTCTGCGCTGATAGTTCGACTATCTGTTGATAGGTCGACTATCTGATAGTTCGACTATCTGTTGATAGCTCGACTATCTGTTCTGCGCTGATAGTTCGACTATCTGTTGATAGCTCGACTATCTGTTCTGCGCTGATAGTTCGACTATCTGTTGATAGGTCGACTATCTGATAGTTCGACTATCTGTTGATAGCTCGACTATCTGTTCTGCGCTGATAGTTCGACTATCTGTTGATAGCTCGACTATCTGTTCTGCGCTGATAGTTCGACTATCTGTTGATAGGTCGACTATCTGATAGTTCGACTATTTGCTGATAGATCGACTATCTAGTTTGTTCTGATAGTTTGACTATCTGCTGATAGATCGACTATCTAGTTTGTTTTGATAGTTCGACTATCTTTTGATAGATCGACTATCTGTTTTCTGAGGTAGGTCGACTATCTGCTTGATAGGTCGACTATCTCTGTGCGCTTGATAGCTCGACTATCTGTCCTAGATAGATCGACTATCTGATAGTTCGACTATCTGTCCTGATAGTTCGACTATCTGCTGCGGTAGCTCGACTATCTGTTTGATAGCTCGACTATCTGGATCGTTCGACTATCTGCCCGATAGTTCGACGATCTCCGTGCGTCGTTCGACGATCTTCGAAGGTCGTTCGACGTTTTCTGTCTGCCTTTGTATTTTGTATTTATTTATTATATTTAATTAATTAATACATTTTCTGGCACAGTATTTTAAGCTGTATGATAATATTTCCAGGCATTATTTGCTCTATTCTTTTTGCCTGAGTTCAAATCTTTTAAGATAAAGTTGTTTGTCTCATTAGCTGTCATTTTAATTTACTTTATCTATTGTCAGCCCTTTATAGCCGTTAGACTGAAAAGTCTTCTTTTGCTATAAAGAGATTGTTTCTGATGTGACTTTATTTAGTCCTTCTGTTATCTGATTTAAGCCTGCAGCTTCTTAGAAAGTGATTTATTCCCTTTATAGAATGTTTTGCTGCAGAGATATTTCTGTCTTCTTGATATTTACAGCCCAGGTCTCAAGGCTTAGAAGAAGACAAATAATTCAAATGGAAGAGAGCCGTTGCTTGCTGATAATATTTAAAGGACCCTTTGAAGAAGGATTGAAGCTAGTGTTACACACATATTCTCAAGCACTCAAGCCTTCATCAAGCTCAAGCTTCCTGCTCTCAGCAATCTCCATCTAACTGAGAAGTGTTAAGATCTTCATCTCTTCTTCACCCGAGTTCTCCTGCTTTCAGGAAGTTCAACTCAGAGTTCCTTTGAAGAAGAAGAAGAAGAAGATAGCTGCTCGAAGAACTTTGATTTTATTATTTACTTTCTTCCTGTAGCTCTTTCCTTCAGAACTTTCTGAAGAGTTTCTCTGCACTGAAGCAAGACTTCACCTGGACATTCTTGAGCCAGGGGGAGCCTTGATTCTTTAGAGCATTCTAGCTCAGTGCAAGCTTTTGTGCTTCTCTAATCTATTGTAAAATAGAGAAGACATCTTAACCTTCTTCCCCCTCCTGTACAGGGTTATTACTCCCTTCAAAAGTATCCCTTGGTGGCAGGGCACCTGATCAAAAACCTGTGCTTGGTTTTTAGACACCTGATCAAAAGTCTAAAGGGTTTCTGAATCTACCTGAATCAGATTCTGTTGGTGGCAGGGCACCTGATCAAAAACCTGAGTGGATTCCTACCGTGTGGGTAGAAGAGTGGACGTACCCAAGTTGTTTGGGGAACCACTATAAATTTCCTTGTGTCGTCTGGATTCCACTGTTTAATTCCTGCATTGTGGCTGTGATTAGATATAACTAGGTTGCTAGTTGCTGATTAGGTTTTTCCAAGCTTAACTGTAATTACAGTTAGCTTGTGTTTGTACACATCACTTGTGTTAGGCATTAAGGTTAAATCAATATCTATAATCTTTTCATTCCGCACTTCACTCCAAGGGAGTTGGGTAGAATATTAAGTTTTGTCTGTGCAAAATTTGATAACTCTATTCACCCCCCCTCTAGAGTAGTATCTATCCCTTCACTTTCAATTGGTATCAGAGGGAGGTTGACTGACTGTATAGGCTAACACCTAAGTCACAAGATCCTGATAGATACCAAGAGCTTATAGATATTCACTATCATGGCCCAGTCTAAGGATTATTCTAGCACCAGACCTCCAGCATGCAACTTAGCAAAGTTTGGCATCTGGAAGGCAAGGATTAAATTATATATGAACTCTATTGATGAAAGCATCTTTGCTTCTATTTTTTCAGGTCCCCCAAGAGCACCTGCTGCTGCCACTGCCTCATCATCTGATATGAGTGCAGTGCCTCCTCCAGATTATAATGATGAATACAAGAAGGCCAAAATTGCTGATGCCAAGGCAATGAACATACTGGCTCAGACAATGTCTGATGAGGTGTTCCAGAAGGTGGCTGACTGCTCCTCAGCAAAGGCCATGTGGGACACACTGAACCAGATTGTAGCTGGTTCAGCTGATGAAAGGAAGGACAGAAGGTCCAACCTTATCTCACAGTATGAGAACTTTAAGAAAACTGATGCTGAATCAGTTGAGGCTATGTACACCAGGCTCAGCTCAATCATCAATGAGCTGAGGACCCTGGACAAGGACATATCATTGACAGAGGTCAATGATAAGATTCTTATGTGCTTCCCTAGCACATGGGATCTAAGAATCTGGCCCATCAAGGAAGCCAGAAGCACTAATGAGATCTCAACTGAAGCTCTCCTCGGCAAGCTCAAGTCTTTTGAGCAAGTGCTGAAGACCAGAGAAGCAGAAGCTGAAGCCAAGACCCCCACTCCAACAAGAAAAGAGCAATCTCTAGCTCTTAAGGCTGCAGATGTGTCTGAAGGCAGCCAATCTAATGAGGAACTTATGGCATTGTTTGCCAAAAGATTTCTCAAGATGGGAAGAAAGGAGTTCAGAAAGAAGTCTTCACGCTATGAAGACAAACCAAGGTATGATCGATCTCCTGCTAAAGAAATCATTTGCTATGGTTGCAGGAAGCCTGGATACATTTTGCCAGAGTGTCCAGAGGAGAAGAACAAGGAAAAGAGAAAAGACAAAGAACAACACAGGAAGCACTCCAAGCCATCCCCCTACAAAAACAAGAAGAAGGAGAGAGGTTTCATTGCTGAAACCTGGAGTGATTCTGATGAAGAATCATCCTCATCAAGCTCCAGTGAAGATGAGGAAGAGAAGAAGGCAAAAGAAGTTTGCCTAATGGCAATAGATGCCTGCAACAACCACTCTGCTGTAGAGAGTTCTGATTCTGATGAAGAGATGCCTACTGAAGATGAGGTACTTTCATCTTATGATTTTACTACAGAAGAGTTTAAGTTAGAATTTAAATCTTTGTGTTTAGATTTAATTAGTTCAGAAAAAGAAATAAAAGAACTTAGAAATAGGTTAGCTGACTCAGAATCAATAGCCTCTGAAAACATTAGGTTAAAGGAAGATCTCACTACTTGTAGTGAAGAAATTAAATTTCTTAAAATAGAATTAGCTAAGTCTAAGAGATTGGAAGAATCCCTTAATGGTAGAAGCCTTAAGCTGTTAGAAATTACCAGCATGACTAACACTAGGTCAGGTAATGATAAATTAGGCTTAGGAGCTTCTCCCAGTGAACCCCCAGTCCTCCTTAAAAATAACCTTTCAACTCCAGTGAACTTCATTTCAGCTAGTGGAAAGAAGAACACTGAGCAAGTAAACCTTGTAAATAAAACCCTAAATAAAGCTAAGAGAGAAAAGAGAAAGAAGTTTTTCAAAGAAATGCAAAGAGCGTCGAACGCCGCTCGACGATCGGATGCTCCATGGTCGAACGAAGCTCGACGATCTGAGCGCCCATCGTCGAACGTCGATCGACGATTTCAACATGATTTTCAAAATCATAATCAGTATCATAGAAACCTAAATGAAAATAGAAACCCTAGGTTTGTTGACCCATCATCTGCATGGAGAATCCCACCTAGGAGATCTCACCCACTAGGTTATCATCCTCAGCCTGCATTCTCATATATTTCAAGTTTTTCTTATGTGAAAAACAAGGGACCCAAGGTTACCTGGGTCCACACTGTCTAAATAATTGTCTTGCAGGTGAAGGCCTATCCAATCACTCAAAATAAGTGGTATTTGGATAGTGGATGCTCTAAGCATATGACAGGAAATAAAGATCTACTGTCAAAATTCAAAGCTAAGCTCGGCCCAAAGGTTATCTTTGGAGACTCCAGCTGTGGTCAGACAGAAGGCTATGGCAAGATCAAAATTGGAGCAGTTACATTCAAGAGAGTTGCTTATGTCAATGGACTGAAGCATAACCTGATTTCAGTCAGCCAGCTATGTGATGCTGGCTACCAGGTTTCATTTTCCAACTCATCTTGCAATATTACTTTGAATAATAATATTGTTTTAATAGGCATTAGAATAGGTAATATCTATTTAGTAGATTTTAATTCATCTCACTCTGAAATCTGCCTGTTTAATGAAGTAACCCTTAATAATAATTCCCTTTGGCATAAAAGGCTTAGTCATGTAAACCTTAAAAATATATCTAGGTTATCTAAGCACAACCTTGTTAGAGGTCTACCTTCTTGCCCCTACAAGAAGGAGAGCCTATGCAAGGCTTTTCAGCTAGGCAAGCAAACCAAGAATTCATTTAAATCTGTAAATAAAAGTGATTCTCCTAGAATCCTGTATTTATTACATTTGAACCTTTTTGGCCCAATAAATGTACAGAGTTTAGGAGGGAAGTATTACACTTTAGTAATTGTAGATGACTTCTCTAGGTTCAGTGGGGTTTTCTTTTTGAGAACTAAGTCTGATAACTTCAAAGCCCTTACAGACTTTCTACTTTGTGTGCAGACTGAGTACTCTACTCGTGTGGCCTTGATCAGAAGTGATCATGGTACTGAGTTTGATTCTCTTCTCATGCAAGAATTCTGTGAGAGAGAAGGTATCAAACATAGCTTCTCAGCTCCTAGAACTCCCCAACAAAATGGGGTAGTTGAATGGAAGAATAGAACACTAATTGAAGCTGCTAGTACATTGTTGGCAGATGCTAACATGCCTCTATCCTATTGGGCAGAAGCTGTTAGTACAGCTAACTATGTCTTGAATAGAAGTTTGATACACAAACTTAAGTGTAAAACTCCTTATGAGTTGCTTAAAGGAAAGAAACCAAAAATTAATTACTTTAGAGTTTTTGGCTGTATTGTGTATATTCATAATAATAATAAAGAATATATTAGAAAATTTGAAGCAAAATCTTCAATGGGAATTATGCTTGGATATTCCCAAGTAAGCAAAGCTTATAGGGTTTATAACAAATCAACCTGTAAGATAGAAGAATCTGTGCATGTGACCTTTGATGAGTCTCAGATGTTTTACAAGGAGAAGGAAAATTCTCCTTCCTCCAGTTCTTTGCAGGTACCTGATGCCCCTCAAGAAATCCTTTAACTATCAACTCTTCAGATCACTGAATCAGACAGTGATGAAGACATTGCTGAAGCTGTTGAAGCTGTTGTTGTACCACCAACAGTAGATCAAATTCCTCCTGAGGAATTAATCCCAACTGTTGCTGAAGATCACATCCCACCTGCTGATATTGTCATACTTAGAGATCACCCCACATCTCAAGTGATTGGAGACATGTCAGCTGGTGTGCAAACAAGACACCAATTAAGACAGGATGTGATGCATGCTTGTTTCCTCTCACAGGTTGAGCCACTCACCTTTAAAGATGCAGAGCTAGATCCCCACTGGATCATTGCAATGCAAGAGGAGCTCAATCAATTTGAGAGATGTAAAGTTTGGACTTTGGTTCCAAGACCTAAAGGCCAACTGATCATAGGCACCAAGTGGGTGTATAGAAACAAGTTAGATGCAAATGGAATAATAGTAAGGAATAAAGCTAGGCTTGTAGCTCAGGGCTACAGACAGGAGGAAGGTATAGACTATGACCAAACCTTTGCTCCTGTTGCAAGGCTAGAAGCAATAAGGATCTTCTTGGCCTATGCAGCCTTCATGAAGTTTAAGGTGTTCCAAATGGATGTCAAAAGTGCATTCCTAAATGGTGAGCTTAAGGAAGAGGTGTTTGTTGAACAACCACCTGGGTTTGTTTCTTCAACTCAGCCTTCTCATGTTTTTAAGTTGCAGAAAGCTCTTTATGGACTAAAGCAAGCTCCTAGGGCCTGGTATGAGACTTTAGCTAGTTTCCTGTTAGAGCACAACTTCACTAGGGGAGTAGTTGATAGAACCCTTTTCGTCAAGCATCACAAGGACACAATCCTGTTAGTTCAGGTGTATGTAGATGATATTATTTTTGGCTCCACTGATCCCAAACTGTGCAAAAAGTTTTCCAACTTGATGCATTCTAAGTTTGAGATGAGTAGTATGGGTGTGCTGTCTTACTTTCTTGGTCTCCAAGTTAAGCAAGATGCTGATGGTATCTTCATCTCCCAATCCAAATATGCCAAGGAATTGGTAAAGAAATTTGGGATGGCTGATGCTTCAGCAATGCCTACACCCATGGCTACTAATGTAGTTATTGATTCTGATGATCACGGCAAGCCAGTTGATCAAAAGAATTATAGGGCCATTGTTGGTTCCCTATTATATCTAACTGCAAGTAGGCCAGATATAATGTTTGCTACATGCCTTTGTGCTAGATTCCAGGTCAACCCCAAGGAATCTCATCTGATTCTTCTAAAGAGAATCCTGAGATACCTGAAAGGATGTCTAAATCTAGGACTTTGGTACCCAGCTGAGTCAGAGTTTGAATTAATTGGATATTCTGATTCTGACTATGCTGGTTGCAGAGTTGACAGGAAGAGCACCTCAGGAACTTGCCAGTTCCTGGGAGAGAGATTGGTCTCTTGGTTCTGTAAGAAGCAGGCTTCTGTCTCAACTTCAACTACAGAGGCTGAATATATAGCAGCTGCCAGTTGTTGTTCACAGATCCTGTGGATTCAAAACCAGCTTGTGGATTATGGTTACTCACACAAGAACACCAAGATCATGTGTGACAGTACCAGTGCTATTTCTATTGCACAAAATCCAGTGCACCACTCTAGAACCAAGCACATTGAGATTAGGCACCATTTCCTGAGAGATTGTGTGGAAAAGAACAAGATCTGTCTTGAGTTCATATCCACTGAGTTTCAGAGAGGTGATATATTCACCAAGCCTTTAGATGAACAGAAGCATCTGTTCGTTTTAGTTCAACTAGGCATGATTAATGGACGAGACTAAGTGTGACTATATCTGCCTTTGTTGAAATCTGCTTGAAGATAGTCAAACGATGATCGAAGATCGTCGAACGGATTGAGCCTATCGTCGACCTCTGGTTAATGGTAGCTTATCTGTTTGAGGATCGTCGATCGACGTTCGACCATCGTCGAACAGGTTGAGCTCATCGTCGATCTCTGAACGACGACAGCTTGTTGCGTGTGAAGCCAGAAATAGCCGAACGATGGTTCGACTACTCTGCTTCTGAGCCGATCGTCGAACGGCCGTTCGACTATCGGGTCAAGTATCTTTTTAATAGATCGACTATTTCCGGTCCAATATAAAACCGATAGTCGACCTAGGTTAAAAGATCTTTTGCTTTATCGTCGACGGAGTGTGCCCTTTTGCATTCTGCTTTCCCGCTTGCGATTTTCTGGCGCTTCGTCTTTCTCATTCTCTCTCCAGCTTTCTCGTGCTTTCTCCGGCGAATCCATGGCGATTTCCCCAGCTGTTCTAGCCGTAGTAAAGTTTGATGCCGGATTCAGTGTGGATTTCGAAGCTTTCAGCAGTTGCGATGCTGGAATCGTGGAAGTTCTCCAGCTCTGCAGGGATCAAGGTTTGGAGAAGTTAATGTCTGAAAGGATTAAGATCAACATTCCAGAAATAAAAGAATGGGATTTCACGTCGTCTTCCACAGACGAATCAATGACTGGTACCATAGGCGGAGAAGAAGTTATCCTGACTCCGGCCATCTTATCTGATGTTTTTGGTTTAGTTATTGGTGAAGAGGATTATGAGCAAGACGCTCAGGAATTTGGACGAATGCTGGTTGAGCTGGGACATGCTGAGGGCATTCCCACCAAGCTGCTCAAGGTAAACTTCCCCTTCAAGATCAAGTTCCTCGCTGAGGTAGTCGGAAAAGTGCTCCTGGGTAAGCACTCTGCCCACGACAATATAACAAGGCAGCAATTCGCACTCATGTGTGCAATTGTTAATCGAAAAAGGATAGATTGGGCAGCTGTTTTGTTTGATTTAATCAGGAAGAAGACTGGCAAGAAGGAAGTCACCCTAGGAAGGGTTATCGGTATTTTCCTTAAAGAGAAATATCCCCAGCTGCTGAGTTCCACTGCAACTACAATCAACGCCAGCAAGAAGATGGATCCCCACTTGTTCTCTAAGTGGAAGAGGACATTTGTGAAATCTGCTCCAGCAACATCTGAGGGCACAAGGACTGTAACAGTCGCTCCTCAACCTGTTGAAGCTGGCTCAGCTCTTCCTTCCTCCTCCTCTGTTTTGCCGTCTGCCTCAGTTGAAGTACCATCAACTTCTGCTGAGGTACGACCTTCTTCCTCTGCTGCTCCTGAAACAACTACGGTTGTTCCTCTGTCTCCTCCAGCCTCTCCTCTACCTGCCCATCTGGCTAGGATATCTGCTCCTAGCTTTGATTTGTTAGGATCAGAGAGAATTCTTACTCCTCCTGAATCTCCAATTCATTCTCCAATTCATTCCCCAATAAACTCTCCTGCTCCATCTCCTGCTCGATCCCCTGTCCACACCATTCCTCATCCCAGCACCTCTACCATATCTGCTGCAGCTCCATCCACCTCTCATCCTTCATCTTTTGAAATCTCTCCAGAGCTTATCTCCCGCATTGTGGAGCTGATTACCCCGTCAATCAAAACCATGATTGACGAGGCAATCGCTCCCCTTGCAGTCTCCATTGATCTTTTGTCTGCCTCCATCAAATCCTTTACTAAATCTGCTGAGCCATCTTCCTCTAGGGGCCTGGTTTCAGTATCTACTGAAATCAGGCAGGGGGAGATGTTCAATGAAGATGCCTCAGATCTTCCTGCCTCTCCTCCAGCTTTAAAAGATTCAGTAATGTCTGCTCAGGAAGAAATAGTTCCAGATGTTGTCATGACAGCTGAGAAAGAGATAGATCCAGCTGAGGAAGAAATAGCTCCAGCCCAGGAAGAAACAGCTCCTGCTGAGAAAGTTTTAGTTCCAGTTTTGTCTGAGAAGGAAATGGCAGATGGAATCCTGCTATCTGAGTTTGCAGTTAAGGTTTGCTTAGAAGATCTTTCCACTCCTATGATTGCTAGATTCCTGGAAGGAATCATAACTTCTTATCTGAATGAATCATGGGAAATGGTTAAATATGAAGGTAACTCTTTCATTCGTTTTGTTGATGAGTCAATTAATTTGATAGTTTGTGAATACCTTGAAGGAATGATTCAAGCTTATTTAGCAGATATGTATTCATAATTTTACAGATATTATTAAAGAAGATTTAACTGCTCAAATCATAGCAGTAGTTTCTGAGGCTGACCCAAGTATTCCTGCTACTCAAGTAGACCCTGAGTTGGAATCCTTCTTAGATAATAAAGAAGATGAGTCTGAGAAAGAGGAAGTCAAAGTTGACTCTCCTGTTCTGAGTTTGGAAGAAGCTCAAGCAAGAGCAGCATGGAATTTAAGAGTTCAATCTTTAAAAGAGAAAGAGAAAGATTTGCAATTTGAAAAGTCATCCATCTGGGATGACTCTCCAGGTTTAGATTTAGACTCCCTTCTGGCTCTGGATGCCATGGAAGAGGAAAGGGAGAAATCTGCTTCAAAGCTTAAAGAAAAGGCTGTCTCAGAAGCCTATGATCCTTATGAGAACCCTCCATCATCCCATTCTGATGATGATGATTCTGATATGTCTGAGAAGTCAAAGAAAAAGAAATCTGCTGCAAAGAAAAGAAAAGCTGCTCCTCCTCCACCTCCAAATAAGGATAATGATATTCCATATTACATTTTGAAGGGCATTGACCCCAAATCCAAAGATTTTCAGCATTGGATGAGGTTTTCGAAGAATCAGCAAAAAGAGAGAAAAAGAACCAAGAGGTATGATAGTCCTGTCTCAAGATGGACTCCCAGAGGTCCTCCTCCACCTCCTGGTGCAGGAGCCTCTGGGAACCTTTCAGCTCATCCTGCTGCCTCCTCTGGAAGATCTGCGTCTGTTCAGCCCCAACCAAGACAAGGTTATCAAAGCTCTCAAAGCAAATCATTTTCTGGATCTCAAAGACAGATGAAGGAGGTTGTGGCTCAAAGACCAACTTTTTCCCCACCTCCTTCTCCAAAGAAGAGAATTTCATCTCCATCTCCAGTTCAATCTGAGAGAACTGTATCAAAAGGTAAATAGTTTACTGTGTTTTAAAACCTTCTAGCAAGTCCCTTTTGCTAAGTATACTCCAATGTCTTATCTAGATATAATAGCTGATGCTGCTTCTCCAGAGCCCGTATATGAAAATCCTGAGCTCGATCCTAACTTTAGGATGGCTCGCTTTCAAGAACTTGTAGGAGCAGCCCAAATAAGAAAAGCAAGAGCCGAAGGTAAAGATACGACTGGTTTTACTACCATGTCAACCTACAGAAAGAAAGAATTTGAAAAATTCCAAGTCAATACTGAGATTTTTGATCCAGCAAAATACATGGAAAAACATCCTGAAGCTGTTGTCCCCAGAGCTACAGAGCTGAAGATCATTGGTGCTCAGGACCTGAAGATGTCAAAGAAAGAATCTGATGACCCTCTAAGAAAAATTTCCTTTGTCACTAGTTCTTCTGATCCTTTACCAGACTCTAAAGATTCTTAATAGTTTGATTAAACTGCTGTGATATATTTGATTATTTGTTTATCTGATTGATAGTCTGCCAGTTTATGGTTAACTATTTGCTGAATTTATTTTGTTTGTTTTATTGCTAGCTGTTTTAGATTTTGAGAGACTTAACTCAAATAGGGGGAGATTGTTGGTACCCTAGTTTGATTTGAGTTTAGTCCTCTCCTTTGTGCCCTTGACCCAAGAAATATCCTTGGTCAATGGTTAGAAGTCTAGCTGTAGAGTCCTCGCTTTTCCAAATTGAGAATTTGGTTAAGTAGTTTTTTCGTTCGACTATAGTCGAACGCCGTTCGACTATCGTCTATCGGCTGATCGACGATCGTCTATCAGTTGGTCGACGCTGATAGTTCGACTATCTGTTGATAGCTCGACTATCTGTTCTGCGCTGATAGTTCGACTATCTGTTGATAGCTCGACTATCTGTTCTGCGCTGATAGTTCGACTATCTGTTGATAGGTCGACTATCTGATAGTTCGACTATCTGTTGATAGCTCGACTATCTGTTCTGCGCTGATAGTTCGACTATCTGTTGATAGCTCGACTATCTGTTCTGCGCTGATAGTTCGACTATCTGTTGATAGCTCGACTATCTGATAGTTCGACTATCTGTTGATAGCTCGACTATCTGTTCTGCGCTGATAGTTCGACTATCTGTTGATAGCTCGACTATCTATTCTGCGCTGATAGTTCGACTATCTGTTGATAGGTCGACTATCTGATAGTTCGACTATTTGCTGATAGATCGACTATCTAGTTTGTTCTGATAGTTCGACTATCTGCTGATAGATCGACTATCTAGTTTGTTTTGATAGTTCGACTATCTTTTGATAGATCGACTATCTGTTTTCTGAGGTAGGTCGACTATCTGCTTGATAGGTCGACTATCTCTGTGCGCTTGATAGCTCGACTATCTGTCCTAGATAGATCGACTATCTGATAGTTCGACTATCTGTCCTGATAGTTCGACTATCTGCTGCGGTAGCTCGACTATCTGTTTGATAGCTCGACTATCTGGATCGTTCGACTATCTGCCCGATAGTTCGACGATCTCCGTGCGTCATTCGACGATCTTCGAAGGTCGTTCGACGTTTTCTGTCTGCCTTTGTATTTTGTATTTATTTATTATATTTAATTAATTAATACATTTTCTGGCACAGTATTTTAAGCTGTATGATAATATTTCCAGGCATTATTTGCTCTATTCTTTTTGCCTGAGTTCAAATCTTTTAAGATAAAGTTGTTTGTCTCATTAGCTGTCATTTTAATTTACTTTATCTATTGTCAGCCCTTTATAGCCGTTAGACTGAAAAGTCTTCTTTTGCTATAAAGAGATTGTTTCTGATGTGACTTTATTTAGTCCTTCTGTTATCTGATTTAAGCCTGCAGCTTCTTAGAAAGTGATTTATTCCCTTTATAGAATGTTTTGCTGCAGAGATATTTCTGTCTTCTTGATATTTACAGCCCAGGTCTCAAGGCTTAGAAGAAGACAAATAATTCAAATGGAAGAGAGCCGTTGCTTGCTGATAATATTTAAAGGACCCTTTGAAGAAGGATTGAAGCTAGTGTTACACACATATTCTCAAGCACTCAAGCCTTCATCAAGCTCAAGCTTCCTGCTCTCAGCAATCTCCATCTAACTGAGAAGTGTTAAGATCTTCATCTCTTCTTCACCTGAGTTCTCCTGCTTTCAGGAAGTTCAACTCAGAGTTCCTTTGAAGAAGAAGAAGAAGAAGATAGCTGCTCGAAGAACTTTGATTTTATTATTTACTTTCTTCCTGTAGCTCTTTCCTTCAGAACTTTCTGAAGAGTTTCTCTGCACTGAAGCAAGACTTCACCTGGACATTCTTGAGCCAGGGGGAGCCTTGATTCTTTAGAGCATTCTAGCTCAGTGCAAGCTTTTGTGCTTCTCTAATCTATTGTAAAATAGAGAAGACATCTTAACCTTCTTCCCCCTCCTGTACAGGGTTATTACTGTAACATCCCAATGTTACTTCTAGACCCCTTAACTTAGATTGGGTTAGGCATGGGGTGGGTGTTAGGGTAATGAGCTAGGTTTGACCCTAGATAGTGAGTTGTAGCCATGTGGGGCCCACTATGGGGCCAAAGTCAAACTAGGTCAAACTAGCCTAAACAGGAACCCTAGCCACACCATGACCCCCTCATGATGCCCTAACCCTAAATACAATCTAAGTAGACCCCAAGGTAGGTCAGGGGGTCAACCAGTTGACCATGATGGGTCAAGTCAACACCTCTGACCTAAATAAGTGAAAATGGTGCCATAGCCCAATTCACTGGGTTGGGACCACCCAAATCAACCCAAATTCATCATGTGGGCCTAAAGTGACCCTATAAACCCTAGGGGAGAGAAAAATAGGGCCTCTCAATAGTAAATTTGGAAAGTTACCTAGGAGAGAGAAAAGAAGAGAATAGGAGAGAGAAAGTGCCTAGGAATTATTTTGGGCCACTTGGGCTCATCCCACCAACCCATGATGGGTTGGCTGACCATGCATGGGTATTAGGAGGTGTGGGACCCCCACCATGCAGCCTTGGGCCAAGCCCAAACCCAACCCAAGCCCAATATGACCTAACCCATTCATGGAAGTCAACTCCCCCTCTTCACTCACCCAACTCGGCCCTAGACTTGGCAACCCGACCCACTAAGGTCTAGACAACCTTCATGGCCAGTGGGACCCACTCACCAGCCACCTAGCCGGCCAAGACACCCAACCCGACCCCTACCTTGGTGAATCCGCCCCCTACCTTGGTGAAGTCGCCCACTCCCATAACTCAGCCCCAAACCCTTCCCCCTCTCTCATTCCATCCAGTCCTACCCCTGAGACAGAGAGAGAGAGCCGGAGACCACAGCTGCCATGGCCAACAGAGGAGGAAATCGCCGGAGCTTGCATGCCATGGGAAATCGCCGCCACCCTCAGCCACAACCGCCGTCGTTGGTCCGTATCCCCTCCCCTCTTACTGTGCTAGTATCCTAGATCATCTAGGTTAGAGGTCGAGCTCAAACGAGCTCGACATAGGAATCAAAAAGCTTGGAAAAAGCTTTAAAAATGGCGGCCTGGAGGTTTTTCGGGTTGGTTGCGCCGCCGCCGTCCGCCGCTCTCCGCCGTCCAGTCGCCGGCCAGATCAAGCTCCGGCCACCGTGAGGCCGGGGAAGCAATTGGCCGGAGGCCCCGCCGCCGGCGATGGCCGGAATCCACCCCGAAAGGGTGGCCTGCACGGGTGGCCTTGCATGCACTGCATGGGGAAGAAATACAATGGCCGTCAGATTGCTTCAAGATCTGTGCAACAGATTTTCATTATTCATGTATTTTCTATAGTATGCATAGTGTATTAAATGTCACACTTTAACAGCAAACATGCATGTTAATTTTGAGGCACTTAGAAACCCCACCATAAGATGAACCCTGAATGAAAAAGTTAGGTAGATGGGTTAACTTTGAAATGCCACAGAAATCATGACTTTTGGATCAGTAGGCTGCCCTGTAGGGCTGTTTTGCTAGGACTGCCCCTACACTAGGGCAGAAACCAAATTTGATGCCCAAGACAAACCAAGCATCACCATGACCTGAAATTTTGGTCATGGGTGTATTTAGGGCATGCCTATGCCCTGCCAAAAATTTGGAATTTTTGGAAGAACTTTTTCTATAGTTTTTATCAAAATATCAAAAATTAAATTAAGGGCATGATTGTAAATTTAGGCACCCAAATGACCCCAAATTTTGGTGGTATGTCCTTGGGGACATTATTGGTGTCTGGTAGAAATTTCAAGGCAATTGGACCCCTGCATGAAGGGTTATTCCATGTGTTTGTGTAGGCTAATTTAGGCCTTGGTGTGCAATTAGCAATAATTTGTATTTTGTGTATTTAACTTAACTGAGGCACCCAAAAGCCATGCAATAAATTCCAGTGATACTTTAGGGCATGTTTCACCCCTAGAATTATTTTTGGGATTTTTGGAATTAAAAATACCACTTAATGGAATTTTTCAAATTATAGGCCCTTTTGTAAAATAAATGGGAAAAATAGGTTTTTGGCTATAGAAAACTTTCAGTTTCAGCCAAGTCAAAGTATGGTGTTTTAATTGACTTAAGAAAATTTCATATCTCTGTTTGGCAACTGTTAGAGCAAAATTCATGGAAATGACCATTTTACCCTTTTGTAAATGTTTATGAATTGGTATAAATACTTGTTGGAAAATTGTGAAAATAATCCTAGAGTTGCATAATTGTTATATTAGTCTTGTAGATTTATATCAGAATTTTTGGGTACAATGTTAATTATTAATTAGCATAATGGCATTTTTGGTAAATAATTAGGAATGGATTTTGATAGACCATTACCCTGTAGAAATTAATAAAACTCTGCCATTAGTCATAAAATGGTAATATAAATGCTCAGTAATTTTCCTGGAATTTTGGTGTATATATTTCTTGTACTTCATTTGGAAAGTGATAAATAGGTAGAATTTGTATTAATTATGGGAAAAATAGAAATATAAAAAGAGAAATTATGAAATTTTGTAGACAGTAATATTTTATTCATATGCAACTCAGGAAAAATTCCCTAGGTCAGAAGATGTTAATTGATGGTACTTCATGTGCAAAGTGACCTAAGGAATAACTGTAAAAGATTTAATTAAAGGCCTTAATGACCTAGGAAAATCATGAAAATCAACACACTCATTTTATTAGTCCATACCACCCTAGGATAAATATTTGGGGTCAGTTGGATCAAGGATTTAGAAGTTCGATTTCGGGGTGGTGTTAGGTCATGGGGTGCGCATAGTAAAAGTAGGCTGGACTATAGGTCGCCAGGGGATAAATCAACAACTGAGCTAGAGTCTAAGTTCGGAAGTATAACCCTGGGTGGCAGATGCATTATAGAGACGAGAGTAAAAGTGCAACATTAGCCATGCCTAGGTAGGGTTGACGGAAGACCGTCACTCCTTAATCTATACCTTAAATCACTAGGTCACTCTATGTAACAGGAGAGAGAAAAGGGGGTCTGGGGTAAGAAACAACTAAAGTAAATATCCTTGAGAAAGGGAGCTTTGGGATTCAGCCCATCGCAGCTCCTAGTGCCCCTGAGAACCCTTCACCGGGAATACCTTGGGCAGTCCTGGGACTAACCTTAAGACTCTAAGTATGATAATCTGTAGATAAGAGTAGTCTAATAGGCTAGGTGAACTGGACATGTGCTCACTCGTGCCGGGTTGGAGGGACTTGGAGTCTTTTGACTACTTGCTCACCCGTGCAGAGTTGGAGAAAAGAAACTGGCTTATATACACTCACCCGGCCAGGGTTGGAGGGTTTGTAGCATATACTCACCCGTGGCGGGTTGGAGAGATTTGAGACAGGATAGTCCTTGGAGCTGGAGGCTCAATATATAATACTTGCATGTGCATATACTAGTGGCGGGCCATGCGGTACTGGCCGGTCGTCACACCGACGGCAGTACGGTGGACCAGGCGGGTGCGAGGGTTAGAAGGACCAGTAGGATGTTTATACTGGAGTCTGGAGGACTTTTCCTAATAACGCGCACCCGACCCAACAAGACTGACAGGTAGTCAGCAAAGTGGTACGCAGAGACTCTAGAGTGCACTGTCGGTGTACAGAGGCGTACAAGAGAGGTCTAGGCCTGGTAGTGTGTATACCCGCCTAGAAGGCGGAGACGCCCGCTCCGCTGCTGCCGTAGCCACAACGGTGGTACCTGAGAGTGATGCTAGCTCTCGAAAAGTGGGAACTAAAGGTCTGTGATCACGGAGTCGTGTGTGTGTGTTGCACTGCATATTCATATCATACCCACCATATAGATGCATAACATTAACCTTCATAACAACTTAAGTCACCTAATGTATAAGTGGTATGGGACACTTATACATTAGGACCTGCTATACGATCCCTTAGCCTATAAGCCTGAGTGGGCATGTTTATAGGTTAAGGTTATTTTCCTTTATATATATGCTTGTGACTCTGACACCCCATTGTATAAATGGTATGGGACATTCTATACAATGGGAGCCTGCAAAAGATCCCTTGCTTATGCGTACCTGCATAAGTGGAGGTTACATTTCATTATATTTTGATTATATATATACCCTGTTAGTTTCCTGTCACCTGCTCGCCTTTGCCACCCCTTGTTGTCCTCCGCTTCGTCCTCCCGCACGGTGCCTAGGAGTTGCAGGAGGAGGTGCGGAGGATACGACTTAGTCTTTTTTACTAATGGTCGGTGACCTTACTATTTTAGGAGCTCGAGGAGGTGGACCAGCACGTCGAGGAGGCAGGACTTGAGGGGCAGATACCAGCTACTACTACTGGGGCACGTCTACAGGTGATGAGAGAGTTTTAGTTATTCCGCTGCTGTATGTGAGAGTGAGAGAGATTATGATGTACTGGGCATAAGCCCTATTTACTTTCACTTATGTGCTCATTATGGACTGGCTTTTATTTCATTTGATATATATATGTGATGTGGCTGTGGACTTGCTTCTGCTTTTACTCTGATTTATTATGCAATTATTCTCATATTGGCCGAACAGGATATGATCGTACTAGCCGGCAGAATCGGCGTCTTGCGGTGACGACTAACTCGTGCGTTAGTGTCACCGTAAGGCGGCGGTTCTGGGCATAAGATCCGGGTTACCTCGGATTTGAGGAACAGGATCTTACAAACTGGTATCACTTGAAACCACGATCATATGAGAATACAGTCCACCACACTGGAACACCCCGCTCCAGCATTAGTTTGCGGACAAACTATGCAGCGGAAGCAGTGGTGTGCCCATGCGTAAAAAGCCACATAATCAGTCCATCAAACAATGAGTTAGGACAATTTTGACGTTAAGTTTTTCCTTTATGCAGCCTCCGCAGGATACGGTTCCTCCCCCTCCGGCTGCCATTCCGTTCATGCAGACTGAGATGGGGCAAACCCTGACGGCTATCCTGGATGCCTTCAGAGCGCAGCAAGCCCCGGTTCAGCTGCCCAACCCAGGATCGAACTGGTTGAGTGCATTCAAAGGTCTGTCCCCGCCGCTGTACCGCGGGACAGAAGACGCGGTAAAGACAGAGGAGTGGTTGGAGACCATCCAGGAGCTGCTAGCCGGCATCAGCTGCCCCGTCAGACAGGCAGTTCCCCTTGCCACCTCGGCACTAGATGCTCATGCAAAGAGGTGGTGGAAGTCGGTGCGGGACTCTACATTCGCCGACCGGGAGCTGATGGACATATCTTGGGAGGAGTTCAGCGACGTCTTCTTGGAGCATTATGTATCTTCCACAGACCGAGATACCTTGGAGGCGAGGTTTCTGAGCCTCCAGCAGGGGAGCCGATCAGTTATTGAATATCAGAGAGAGTTCTCCCACCTGGCTAGGTTTGCAGGCTTCCATGACTGGGACGACCAGAAATACGCGAAGAGATTCTATCACGGGCTCCGCGACTCTTTGAGGCAGCCCTTACTGTTCATTGCCCACGGTACCATGGCGCAGATCATCGAGATGGCAAAGAAGCTGGAGGCTGACCAGCTGTTGGTGCAAGGCAGGGGGAAGAGATCGTTGGATGGACAGTCGTTTGGGGAGAGCAGCAGATCGTCTCAGAGGGGAAAGACGATTGGATACAGGAGAGGTGGGGGACGTCGTCGTCCCAACTATAGGCAGGATCAGGGGCCTCCTCCACCTTTGGCTCCCCCACCTATGCAGATTCCCGGACCGATGAGACAGGATGATCGAGGTCAGAGGCAGATCACCTGCTTTGGTTGCGGCCAACCTGGGCACATCAGGACGCAGTGCCCGCTTCAGGTCCACCCTCTTCCTCCTCCTCCACCTCCAGTGGCCCCTCCAGTTCACCAAGGCCGAGGACGAGGACGAGGACGGGGACGAGGCCGAGGCCGAGGATATCACGGCCGAGGCCGAGACCGGGAACAGGTATACGCGCTGGATCTCACGGAACAGAGGGACCCAGAGGAGGTGATTACAGGTACTTAAAATTTTATAAGATTTATAAATTTTAAAATTTTCTCTTTCTAAGAATACCTTAGACATTAATAGTAATACTATTCTTTGAACTCAAACGAACCCAGGCATAGTGATGATTAGCGGCAAGCCCGCTCACACCCTCTTCGACACGGGTGCGTCACACTCCTTCGTATCGGACTCGTTTATTGAAGGATTAGAAGGAGTGGAGAAGTTTTCCGGTTTGGAAAAGAGAGTGCGACTCCCTGATGGTACGGAACTTCGAACCACAGACTGCTGCAATATGGATGTCGAGATAGGAGGCAAAGCGTTCGAAGCCCCGGCAACAGTTCTGAGCCTACCGGATTATGATCTGATCCTAGGCATGAATTGGCTTCATTGGAACTACGCGCAGATAGATTGCCCCACGAAGAGGATCACACTCAGACACGGGGACTCCCACGTCATCATTGAAGGTATCCGTTCCATTCCCCGACTCTCTTTATCTTCAGTACAGGCCGTTAAGGCCTATGAACAGGGAGAAGAGGTATACCTCATTTGTTTCGAGATGGCTGTGGTAGAGAGTTCCATAGCTGATATTCCAGTGGCACGAGATTACGCTGATGTCTTTCCGGAGAAGTTACCTGGGCTACCACCATCGCGGGACTTAGACTTCAGGATCCAGTTGGTGCCAGGGGCAAGACCAGTGTCCCGAGCACCCTACAGAATGGCCCCTAGAGAATTGGCAGAATTCAGGACACAGTTACAGGAACTGGTGGAATCGGGTTTTGTACGACCGAGTTCTTCGCCTTGGGGAGCACCTGTTCTATTTGTGAAGAAGAAGGACGGATCGCTGAGGCTATGTATAGATTATAGAGAACTGAACCGATTGACGGTTCGGAATACATATCCATTGCCACGGATAGATGAGCTCTTCGATCAGCTTCAAGGAGCTTGCTGGTTTTCAAAATTGGATTTGCGCTCGGGTTATTATCAGCTCCGCATCAGAGAAGAAGATATACCGAAGACGGCCTTCAGCTCCCGTTATGGCTTATATGAGTTCACGGTGATGCCGTTCGGGCTCACGAATGCTCCCTCGGCCTTTATGACGCTCATGAACAGGGTATTCGAGCCTTATCTGGACCGGTTTGTTATAGTCTTTATTGACGACATTCTGATTTATTCGCGATCTCGAGAGGAGCACGCAGAGCATTTAGCACTGGTATTGCAGAAGTTAAGAGAATTTCAGATGTATGCGAAGTTCTCAAAATGTCAATTCTGGCTTCAGGAAGTGGCCTTCCTAGGACACACAATCAGTGGAGCTGGATTAGCTGTGGATCCTGCTAAGATAGAGGCAGTACGGGATTGGCCACGGCCAAAGACAGCGTCAGATATCCGTAGCTTCTTGGGTCTGGCAGGTTATTATCGTAAGTTCGTGGAGGGGTTTTCAAGGATAGCCCTCCCCCTCACGTCCTTGACGAAAAAGGATGCCGCATTTGACTGGACAGAGCGGTGCGAGTCAGCATTTCAAGAGCTCAAGGATCGGCTCACTTCGTCCCCCATCCTTGCACTTCCCTCGGGGAGTGAAGGATTTCAGATATATACAGATGCGTCCTATCAGGGGATGGGTGCAGTCTTAATGCAGCACGGACATGTTATCGCTTATGCTTCGCGACAGCTGAAGAAGCATGAGCATAACTATCCTGTACATGATCTCGAGCTCGGGGCCGTAGTCTTTGCCCTCAAGACATGGAGACATTACCTCTACGGGATTCATTGTGACATATACTCCGATCATAAGAATCTCAAATACATCGACACGCAGAAGGTTCTGAACCTGCGACAGAGGAGGTGGCTTGAGTTCCTCTGCGATTACGACTATAAGATGCACTATCACCCAGGAAAGGCGAATACTGTAGCAGATGCTTTGAGCAGGAGAGCCGGCACTTCTGGACCGGAGTCCCGGGTGATGTCTATGGAGCTACTACGCATGATGGAGGATATGCAGATTACCATGGTTTCGGAAGCCGAGCCAGTGCTCTATCGAGAGTACCTGAACTCTTTGGTCAGCAATGATGATATACAGAAACGCATTCTTACACATCAGAGATTGGATACTGATCTAAAGCCTATCTTTGACGCTCTAAAAGGAGGCAAGCATGAGGATTATACGCTGGAGGACGACCTTCTTCGATTCCGTGGCCGAGTGTACATTCCAGCAGGAGGTGAGATCCGGGATGACATCCTCAGAGAGGCACACTACTCCAGATATTCAGTGCATCCCGGTATCACCAAGATGTGGGCTGACTTACGGCGGACCATGTACTGGCCAGGAATGAAGAGGGAGATCATATACCTGGTGACACACTGCGAGACCTGCCAGCGAGTGAAGGCCGAATGCAAGAGCCCAGGCGGTATATTACAGCCACTGCCAGTCCCAGAGTGGAAGTTCGAGGATATCTCTATGGATTTTGTTCACGGACTCCCTCGCTCTCATTCTGGGCACGACTCCATCTGGGTCATTGTAGACAGGTTGACCAAGGTAGCACGGTTTATCCCGGTCAGAAAAGATGCCCCGGTTGCCGTACTGGTGAGGTTGTTTGTAGAGCAGTTCGTCCGGTATCACGGAGTACCCAGGTCTATTGTTTCAGATAGGGATGGTCGCTTTACCTCCAGGGAATGGAGGGCAGTGCACGCGTACTTAGGATCCAGACTTTCCTTTAGCACTACCTTCCACCCGCAGACCGATGGTCAGACGGAGCGGACGATACGCACTATGGAGGACCTGCTCAGGTTATGTATTTTGGATACAGGGAAACCTTGGGAGAGGCTACTGCCGTTGATCGAATTCTCATACAACAACAGCCACCAGGCCAGCATCGGGATGGCTCCTTACGAGGCGCTTTATGGGAGAAAATGCCGGACTCCGCTATCCTGGGTGCAAGATGTGGATACTCGAGCCCTTGGGTCAGACTTTGTAGAGGATACGGAGGCTCGGATTCATTTGATCAGGGATCGGCTTCTGGAGGCTCAGAGCAGACAAGCGAAATATTATGATGCTCGACACCGGAAAGTGGAGTTCCAAGTTGGGGACAGGGTTTTCCTGAAAATCCGACCGGTACACGGTATTTCTCGGATTCGGAGACATAAGAAGCTCAGCCCCCGGTACATGGGACCATACCTGATTCTGGAGCGTGTGGGCCCCTTGGCTTATCGGCTGCAGCTACCTCCGGAGCTGAGCAGCCTACACGATGTGTTCCATGTCTCTTCTTTGCGAAGAGCTCTCCTTTGCCCTGAGCAGCATGTCCCTACTGCAGCTGGACCGGTAGAGCCTGACCGTTCGGTTAGATTGGAGCCGATCCGGATCGACGATTCAGCGGTTCGAACGTTGAGGAAAAAGAAGGTTCCACTCGTAAAGGTGCTGTGGTCCAACCATGGACAGGAGGAGCACACCTGGGAACCTAGGGATCTGATGCTGGAGCGTCATCCAGAACTATTTACATCAGGTACTATTATGTTATTTTCTACAAAATTTCCTTAACAATTTCTGCAACTGGAACCCGTAGACCCAAACTTAAATTTCGGGGACGAAATTATTTCTTTTGTTTATAGGATTTGTAACATCCCAATGTTACTTCTAGACCCCTTAACTTAGATTGGGTTAGGCATGGGGTGGGTGTTAGGGTAATGAGCTAGGTTTGACCCTAGATAGTGAGTTGTAGCCATGTGGGGCCCACTATGGGGCCAAAGTCAAACTAGGTCAAACTAGCCTAAACAGGAACCCTAGCCACACCATGACCCCCTCATGATGCCCTAACCCTAAATACAATCTAAGTAGACCCCAAGGTAGGTCAGGGGGTCAACCAGTTGACCATGATGGGTCAAGTCAACACCTCTGACCTAAATAAGTGAAAATGGTGCCATAGCCCAATTCACTGGGTTGGGACCACCCAAATCAACCCAAATTCATCATGTGGGCCTAAAGTGACCCTATAAACCCTAGGGGAGAGAAAAATAGGGCCTCTCAATAGTAAATTTGGAAAGTTACCTAGGAGAGAGAAAAGAAGAGAATAGGAGAGAGAAAGTGCCTAGGAATTATTTTGGGCCACTTGGGCTCATCCCACCAACCCATGATGGGTTGGCTGACCATGCATGGGTATTAGGAGGTGTGGGACCCCCACCATGCAGCCTTGGGCCAAGCCCAAACCCAACCCAAGCCCAATATGACCTAACCCATTCATGGAAGTCAACTCCCCCTCTTCACTCACCCAACTCGGCCCTAGACTTGGCAACCCGACCCACTAAGGTCTAGACAACCTTCATGGCCAGTGGGACCCACTCACCAGCCACCTAGCCGGCCAAGACACCCAACCCGACCCCTACCTTGGTGAATCCGCCCCCTACCTTGGTGAAGTCGCCCACTCCCATAACTCAGCCCCAAACCCTTCCCCCTCTCTCATTCCATCCAGTCCTACCCCTGAGACAGAGAGAGAGAGCCGGAGACCACAGCTGCCATGGCCAACAGAGGAGGAAATCGCCGGAGCTTGCATGCCATGGGAAATCGCCGCCACCCTCAGCCACAACCGCCGCCGTTGGTCCGTATCCCCTCCCCTCTTACTGTGCTAGTATCCTAGATCATCTAGGTTAGAGGTCGAGCTCAAACGAGCTCGACATAGGAATCAAAAAGCTTGGAAAAAGCTTTAAAAATGGCGGCCTGGAGGT
This sequence comes from Platanthera zijinensis, assembly GCA_039513925.1. Classification (NCBI taxonomy): domain Eukaryota; kingdom Viridiplantae; phylum Streptophyta; class Magnoliopsida; order Asparagales; family Orchidaceae; genus Platanthera; species Platanthera zijinensis. Next base: position 71,845,135 of record CM077092.1, read on the forward strand.
TTTTCGGGTTGGTTGCGCCGCCGCCGTCCGCCGCTCTCCGCCGTCCAGTCGCCGGCCAGATCAAGCTCCGGCCACCGTGAGGCCGGGGAAGCAATTGGCCGGAGGCCCCGCCGCCGGCGATGGCCGGAATCCACCCCGAAAGGGTGGCCTGCACGGGTGGCCTTGCATGCACTGCATGGGGAAGAAATACAATGGCCGTCAGATTGCTTCAAGATCTGTGCAACAGATTTTCATTATTCATGTATTTTCTATAGTATGCATAGTGTATTAAATGTCACACTTTAACAGCAAACATGCATGTTAATTTTGAGGCACTTAGAAACCCCACCATAAGATGAACCCTGAATGAAAAAGTTAGGTAGATGGGTTATCTTTGAAATGTCACAGAAATCATGACTTTTGGATCAGTAGGCTTCCCTGTAGGGCCGTTTTGCTAGGACTGCCCCTACACTAGGGCAGAAACCAAATTTGATGCCCAAGACAAACCAAGCATCACCATGACCTGAAATTTTGGTCATGGGTGTATTTAGGGCATGCCTATGCCCTGCCAAAAATTTGGAATTTTTGGAAGAACTTTTTCTATAGTTTTTATCAAAATATCAAAAATTAAATTAAGGGCATGATTTTAAATTTAGGCACCCAAATGACCCCAAATTTTGGTGGTATGTCCTTGGGGACATTATTGGTGTCTGGTAGAAATTTCAAGGCAATTGGACCCCTGCATGAAGGGTTATTCCATGTGTTTGTGTAGGCTAATTTAGGCCTTGGTGTGCAATTAGCAATAATTTGTATTTTGTGTATTTAACTTAACTGAGGCACCCAAAAGCCATGCAATAAATTCCAGTGATACTTTAGGGCATGTTTCACCCCTAGAATTATTTTTGGGATTTTTGGAATTAAAAATACCACTTAATGGAATTTTTCAAATTATAGGCCCTTTTGTAAAATAAATGGGAAAAATAGGTTTTTGGCTATAGAAAACTTTCAGTTTCAGCCAAGTCAAAGTATGGTGTTTTAATTGACTTAAGAAAATTTCATATCTCTGTTTGGCAACTGTTAGAGCAAAATTCATGGAAATGACCATTTTACCCTTTTGTAAATGTTTATGAATTGGTATAAATACTTGTTGGAAAATTGTGAAAATAATCCTAGAGTTGCATAATTGTTATATTAGTCTTGTAGATTTATATCAGAATTTTTGGGTACAATGTTAATTATTAATTAGCATAATGGCATTTTTGGTAAATAATTAGGAATGGATTTTGATAGACCATTACCCTGTAGAAATTAATAAAACTCTGCCATTAGTCATAAAATGGTAATATAAATGCTCAGTAATTTTCCTGGAATTTTGGTGTATATATTTCTTGTACTTCATTTGGAAAGTGATAAATAGGTAGAATTTGTATTAATTATGGGAAAAATAGAAATATAAAAAGAGAAATTATGAAATGTTGTAGACAGTAATATTTTATTCATATGCAACTCAGGAAAAATTCCCTAGGTCAGAAGATGTTAATTGATGGTACTTCATGTGCAAAGTGACCTAAGGAATAACTGTAAAAGATTTAATTAAAGGCCTTAATGACCTAGGAAAATCATGAAAATCAACACACTCATTTTATTAGTCCATACCACCCTAGGATAAATATTTGGGGTCAGTTGGATCAAGGATTTAGAAGTTCGATTTCGGGGTGGTGTTAGGTCATGGGGTGCGCATAGTAAAAGTAGGCTGGACTATAGGTCGCCAGGGGATAAATCAACAACTGAGCTAGAGTCTAAGTTCGGAAGTATAACCCTGGGTGGCAGATGCATTATAGAGACGAGAGTAAAAGTGCAACATTAGCCATGCCTAGGTAGGGTTGACGGAAGACCGTCACTCCTTAATCTATACCTTAAATCACTAGGTCACTCTATGTAACAGGAGAGAGAAAAGGGGGTCTGGGGTAAGAAACAACTAAAGTAAATATCCTTGAGAAAGGGAGCTTTGGGATTCAGCCCATCGCAGCTCCTAGTGCCCCTGAGAACCCTTCACCGGGAATACCTTGGGCAGTCCTGGGACTAACCTTAAGACTCTAAGTATGATAATCTGTAGATAAGAGTAGTCTAATAGGCTAGGTGAACTGGACATGTGCTCACTCGTGCCGGGTTGGAGGGACTTGGAGTCTTTTGACTACTTGCTCACCCGTGCAGAGTTGGAGAAAAGAAACTGGCTTATATACACTCACCCGGCCAGGGTTGGAGGGTTTGTAGCATATACTCACCCGTGGCGGGTTGGAGAGATTTGAGACAGGATAGTCCTTGGAGCTGGAGGCTCAATATATAATACTTGCATGTGCATATACTAGTGGCGGGCCATGCGGTACTGGCCGGTCGTCACACCGACGGCAGTACGGTGGACCAGGCGGGTGCGAGGGTTAGAAGGACCAGTAGGATGTTTATACTGGAGTCTGGAGGACTTTTCCTAATAACGCGCACCCGACCCAACAAGACTGACAGGTAGTCAGCAAAGTGGTACGCAGAGACTCTAGAGTGCACTGTCGGTGTACAGAGGCGTACAAGAGAGGTCTAGGCCTGGTAGTGTGTATACCCGCCTAGAAGGCGGAGACGCCCGCTCCGCTGCTGCCGTAGCCACAACGGTGGTACCTGAGAGTGATGCTAGCTCTCGAAAAGTGGGAACTAAAGGTCTGTGATCACGGAGTCGTGTGTGTGTGTTGCACTGCATGTTCATATCATACCCACCATATAGATGCATAACATTAACCTTCATAACAACTTAAGTCACCTAATGTATAAGTGGTATGGGACACTTATACATTAGGACCTGCTATACGATCCCTTAGCCTATAAGCCTGAGTGGGCATGTTTATAGGTTAAGGTTATTTTCCTTTATATATATGCTTGTGACTCTGACACCCCATTGTATAAATGGTATGGGACATTCTATACAATGGGAGCCTGCAAAAGATCCCTTGCTTATGCGTACCTGCATAAGTGGAGGTTACATTTCATTATATTTTGATTATATATATACCCTGTTAGTTTCCTGTCACCTGCTCGCCTTTGCCACCCCTTGTTGTCCTCCGCTTCGTCCTCCCGCACGGTGCCTAGGAGTTGCAGGAGGAGGTGCGGAGGATACGACTTAGTCTTTTTGACTAATGGTCGGTGACCTTACTATTTTAGGAGCTCGAGGAGGTGGACCAGCACGTCGAGGAGGCAGGACTTGAGGGGCAGATACCAGCTACTACTACTGGGGCACGTCTACAGCTGATGAGAGAGTTTTAGTTATTCCGCTGCTGTATGTGAGAGTGAGAGAGATTATGATGTACTGGGCATAAGCCCTATTTACTTTCACTTATGTGCTCATTATGGACTGGCTTTTATTTCATTTGATATATATATGTGATGTGGCTGTGGACTTGCATCTGCTTTTACTCTGATTTATTATGCAATTATTCTCATATTGGCCGAACAGGATATGATCGTACTAGCCGGCAGAATCGGCGTCTTGCGGTGACGACTAACTCGTGCGTTAGTGTCACCGTAAGGCGGCGGTTCTGGGCATAAGATCCGGGTTGCCTCGGATTTGAGGAACAGGATCTTACAATTACTCCCTTCAAAAGTATCCCTTGGTGGCAGGGCACCTGATCAAAAACCTGTGCTTGGTTTTTAGACACCTGATCAAAAGTCTAAAGGGTTTCTGAATCTACCTGAATCAGATTCTGTTGGTGGCAGGGCACCTGATCAAAAACCTGAGTGGATTCCTACCGTGTGGGTAGAAGAGTGGACGTACCCAAGTTGTTTGGGGAACCACTATAAATTTCCTTGTGTCGTCTGGATTCCACTGTTTAATTCCTGCATTGTGGCTGTGATTAGATATAACTAGGTTGCTAGTTGCTGATTAGGTTTTTCCAAGCTTAACTGTAATTACAGTTAGCTTGTGTTTGTACACATCACTTGTGTTAGGCATTAAGGTTAAATCAATATCTATAATCTTTTCATTCCGCACTTCACTCCAAGGGAGTTGGGTAGAATATTAAGTTTTGTCTGTGCAAAATTTGATAACTCTATTCACCCCCCCCCCCTCTAGAGTAGTATCTATCCCTTCACTTTCAGGACCAAACGCAAATGCTGCTCGTGCTCCTCAGCACTGCGAGAATAAACCAACACGTCATCAATAAAGACCACAACGAACTTGTCTAGGAAATCCTTGAACACCCTGTTCATCATATCCATGAAGGCTGATGGTGCGTTGGTCAGACCAAACGACATCACCAAAAACTCAAAGTGCCCATGCCTCGACCTAAACGCAGTCCGTGGAATATCTGCCTCACGGATCCTGAGCTGATGATAGCCCGAACGAAGATCGATCTTGGAGAACACCGTGCTACCACGCAACTGGTCAAATAAATCATCGATACTCGGCAGAGGGTACCTGTTCTTGATAGTGACCTTGTTCAACTCTCTATAGTCGATGCAAAGCCGCATCGACCCATCTTTCTTCTTTACGAACAAAACAGGAGCACCCCAAGGCGACGAACTCTGCCTGATAAAACCTTTAGCCAACAACTCATCTAACTGAATTCGCAACTCCTCTAACTCACGAGGGGCCATCCGGTACGGCGCCTTAGCAATAGGACGCATACCCGGCTCCAAATCAATAACAAACTCCACATCCCGCTCAGGAGGGATACCAGGAAGATCATCAGGAAAAACATCGGCGAAACCACGAACAATAGGAATCTCCTCCAAGCGTGGCACGCTAACAACGGTTCCAACCGCCGAGACTAAACAAACACAATAATCAGAAAGAAACAATCTCTGAACACATACCGCAGAGAGAACGGGAGAATCCTGACACGGGTCAGCATACACACTGCCGGGCTGACCGTCGTCCCTGATGAAGCCCAAGCGCTTTCCTTTGCACTGAATGACCGCATCATACCAAGAGAGCCAGTCCATGCCCAAAATGACATCGAAGTCCTCTAGATCAATCATCTTCAGATCCGCCTTCGCAAGAAAATCCCCCAACAAAACCGGGCAATCCAAAATACCCAAATCTGACAACACAGATTCACCAGAGGGAAACTTGACACGGAAGGAATCCCGAACACGATCTAGAGACAACCGATGACGCTCCACAAAGGCTCTAGCCACGAACGAGTGGGTAGCGCCGGAGTCAAACAGAACACGCGCCCATCGGTTCTTCACCTTAAATTTCCCTATAGGAACGCACCAAGTTAAGGAACTAGCACAACAGTACCGCAAATAATCTAGCAACTAAACTACCAGGCTAGAAAGTAAAAACAACTAACTACTAACCTGAGATCACCTGGGCCGAAGTCTGAGCCTCCTCGGAAGAAATCACGTTCAGCTTCCCTTTTCCCTTGTCCACACGCTGAGGTGGAGGTAATGCCTGCAATGGAACTGCAGGAAGAGCTGACTGAACCTGAGGACACCTCGACTTAACGTGACCCTTCTGCCCACACTGATAGCAAACTCTATCCCTGGACCAACACTGGGCTGCATCATGCCCGGATCGCTTGCAAACTGAACAGGAGACATCTCTCCCAGGAGCACTCTGAATAGCATGAACCTGCTCCTTCTTCTGAGCTGTCGCCTTCTTGAAACACCTCTCAACAGGATGGCCTAACCGGCCACAAAAACTGCACACCACCCTGCTCCTCTTTCCCGGAACAGCATCGGGTACCAGGGGTTTCTTCTCCTCTACCAACTTCCTCTTATCCTTCCTCAACTGCTGGCCTCTGCTCTTCGCCGTCTCAATGGCCTCAACCTTAAGAGCAGCCTCTACAACTCCAGCATAAGACACTGACCCATAAGCACTGGCCAACTGCTGCACCTCACTCCTCAAACCACCGAGGAATCGCTTAACTCGATCAGCCTCAACGCTGACCAATCCAGGGGCAAAACGGCTCAACTTACTAAACTCTATCTCATACTCACCCACCGTGAGCTGCCTTTGCTTCAGATAGAGGAAATCATTCATGAGGCGGTCACGCTCGACCGAGGGTAAGAACTTCCTCAACAGCATCTCCTTGAACACTTCCCAAGAGCATCTCGTCAACCAGGCTCTCCTTCTCTCTCAGCCACCAACTCTTAGCCAAACCTTTAAGCTGATAGGTGGCTATCATCACCCTCTGATCATCTGAAATCCCTGAGTACGAGAACATCTCCTCCATGGAGATCAGCCAGTCGTCTATCACCATGAAATCTGCCTTCCCATCATAAGTGGGAGGGCTCAGCCTCTGAAACTGCGAGATGAAGGCCATCTCTGCTGGCACCACCACTGGAGGCCTCAAGGGTGCAGGAGGAGGAGGAACAGCTAACCCCCCTGCAGGAACTTGCGCACTCTGAGCCTGCCCTGCCACAACTGCCACCAAAGACTGAATCTGGGCTTGCACCTCCTCCAACTGCCTACACATAGCTTCGCTACTCTGACGCAGACCCTCGATCACCGCATCGTTCTGAGCTCCAGAAGATTCACCCTCAGAAAGGGGAGTCGATCGAGTCGCAGGACACCTAGACATCCTAAAAAAAATCAATACAACGCAATTCAGATCCCAAATCCCACGACGAGAATCGACTACCAGTACAGACAATACATATGTAGATATAGACTTAAAGCTGCTAAACTTGCTCTGAGAGTTTATCTTCTTCACAATAATTAGATGATATGCCCTAACCTAGGATGGTTAACCACCACCTCACTAACTCTTGTGCCTAGATCAGATGCATGAACTTATTTTAGTTTGAAAATTTATGTGTGTACATATGTCATCCTGCAAATCTTTAGCTCGGCGCGTTGTGCTTATGCAATGTTATGATATGCATGATTGTGCTATGCATTCTAAAAAAAAAGGCCCTAATGCATGATATGAGCGGCGTACATATGAAAATATTATGCATCCCATACTACATAACATTTCCATGCAACGAAAAAGAAACGTGCTAGTCGCAGTCATGTGGTGAGGTTATGCATCCCATACTACATAACCCTCACATGTAGCCCCTATGGTGGATCCATATACGAACACATATTATGCATCCCATACTACATAATATACCCCGTATACTTCATGTTATGCTATGAGTGTAGTGTTCGTGCTTTTGCCAAGACGTGCTGATGACATATCGGTGTGTGAATGACATGATGCTGAACTACTAAAAGCATCCAAGGAAGGTTGCCCAACTAACTTGTCAAGCAACCTCCCTCTGATACCAACTGTCACAACCCACATTTTCTCCGAATTAAGAATTATCAGAGTAAGAGAAAACACGCGTCATGATGCCACGTCAAGCAGGGGATAACTGCTGACGCTCAGGCAAATCCAACTACAATCTTTATGCAAGGAAATCATGTGCTTAATGAATAGAAAATCAGTTATGTTTATAGTCCGTATCCCTCGGCTCAGTGGATCATCTAGTCCACAAAAGAAAACTATATTTAAACGCTACGGAAAATACTTTAATTAGGTTTTACACCCTAAAGAGCGCATAAGGGTCCCAAGAGAACCACTCATGCTATGCAAGACACTATACTTAGTTTATATAATATATATAAGAAAACGGTTTTCGTACGCGATTTGGAAAATAGTGATTAAGTTTACAAAACATGTTGATCATGAGCTTCATTTATAATAGTATTTATAGTTTAAAAATAACTAGCAACCTAGCATAAAACCTTCTCAAAGCAAGTAGACTATCTCCAGAAAAATAAATGGTAGCAGCAATAGTATATATCTAGTACAAGGTAAAAACTACTAGTGGGCGCCAACAACCTGACACGAACCCACCAGCACACATATATGTCTGTAAGAAAGTACTGAAAACAACCTCACTAATAAGGTAAACAGAACTCCAAAGGTCCGGAAGTCCACCAACAACACCACCTCCAACTAGCCACCAGACTGGCTCCAGCTCAGAACCTGAGGCATTCCAAAAGAAAACAGAATACCTCAGCAAGCAAAAATCAAGGTAAAACTGCATGAAAGAGTCAACCAAAAGGACAAAATAACAGGAAACATGCAGTAGAAAGAGTCACAACTGTCCAAAATAGGACAACAAGAAATGCACAACGTGCAAAGAAACAGCAACGACCCAGCCCAGGAACCACATCCTGCAGGGCCTACTAGGCTACCAAGAGCCAGAATGCTGCAAACTACCAAAGAAGAAACTTCTAACACCCTAAACTGCGGGAAGTGATAGTAGCAAAAACAACAACGAGGAACCGGATCGAAGGCAAACGCAGTCCCCCAATCCACCATGTCCAAGTCAAAAGCTCGAGGGTCAACACGTGAAAACACAAGGGACCTTCCACCCGACATGCCCAGCCCGTACCTGGAGCAAGAAATCCATGGGTGGCCTTGGCTATATCACACAACTCCACCCCCATAAAGAGCTACAACCACCACTACTATCCACGACCCACGATTCGGCCTTTAGGAAAATAAAGAAAATGGCCGACAAGGAAAACCCAGAAATACAACTGGAAATCCACTCGGAAATGAAATACAAGATAAAGGAAGAGTGTTGAAATAAACCAACACGACTAGGCGTTGAGTGAAACGCACTCAGTGCCTACCTAAACTTTGGCGTTGAGTGAGCTAGCCTCACTCGCCGCCAAAATTATACCACTACCCACAAGCCCACTAAAGAATGCGGAGCTCGACGACAGTCGAACGACCAAGGCAGAAGATCCAGAACTCGAGTAGTTGCCTGCCACTTGAGTATCTAAACTCCCGCACTCAAAACCATCTAAATTCGCTTATCAACAGAAAATATACAAAGCGCACGATCAGTGACGCACGATCAGTGGTCATGCGCACTCATCGGCTGATGATCGTGCGAAACGAACCTGGAAAACCTGACAGAAAACCTAGCAACTGCGCACGATCAGTGTCGCACGATCGGTGGTCGTGCGCACTGATGTCAGCGCTCGTGCGATTGCCCGAGACAGAACTTTGGAAACTGAAGTTTATACGCGCACGAACAGAGGCACACGACCAGTGGTCGTGCGCCCTAAAGGTTGATGACCGTGCGCGGTCAACCTGCACCATTTGGAATTTCCCGAACGACACCGGAACGCGCACACGACTCACGCCACTGCAGTAGCAGTAGACAATTATCACGTCGCACACTACTACCATTCAAACTATGCCTAACCAATCGAATAATACCTTAACGAAAATTGGCAACCACACCCCCCTCCTAACTCTCCCTCTCGGCTACGCCCGAACCAGAGCAACAATCAGAGCAAGGGAAACAACGGCTTCACGCCGACAATTTGGATTCCAAACACCACAACATAGGGGGGTTTCAGTAGGAAGAACTAAGCCCTATAGTTAGCAAGAAAATGAGAACAACAAGGCCTCTAACCTGGGCTAACCGGGATTTCAATTTCAGCAAATAAATTCAAAGAAAACACTTGGCAAGGGCAAGAATACCACTTGCCTCAAATCTCAGCGAAGCTTTGGACTGCTTTCCTCCTCTTCGAACGGATCAAAATGGCCGCAACACCTAGAACAAAGATTTGGCCATTAATGGCGGAAAACTTCCAAAACCGAAAATTCCAATCCTTCCAAAACTCCACGAAAATCGAATTTCTTACCGCAGGAATGAAGGTCTCGACGAGAGCAATCCGTATCCACTCTCGGAATCGAATTCCGTCCACAAACGCTCCGGGAATCGGCGTCCGAAGGGAAGGCTCGGCGGTTACTCGTTTCTCTCGTACAAGGCCGGCGGTTTTCTATCGTGAAGAAGATGATGGCTTTTCCTTCATTCTATACTATATATATATATATAATTATATAATTATATTATTAATTACAAAATTACATAAAGCACCAAATCGACTCGAAAACCGATTCACCTCGGAATTTGACGAAATTCGCACCGTAGCTAAATATCCACGCTAAGAACACAACGGCGAAGTCGAAATTAACTTTCGACGAACAGAACTCGAGTTACACCCAAACGAAGCCAAACACAAACATCCCCCCGAGAGGCCACACCGGTCACCAAAACGACTCGGTTTGCTAGGGAGATCTTGCCAACAGGCTACCAAACAGGGCACTCAGTTCTAAGGAGCTAAACCATACTCCACACATGGCACAAGCCACGGAAACGCGTCATCGTAACGCCAAACGAGAATAAAAATAATCGCTAAAAAAACGGGGCGTTACAGCTGAGGCTGGGCGCAAATGGTCCCTCCTGCTGGTAGGCGGGACCTTATTAAGGTGCAAGCGGTTCTGGTCTCGAGTTCTCTGGGTTCCCTCCAGTGAATATGGAGTTGTACAACACCAAATTCGAATTATGTTCCATGGTGACTTCTGATTCTAACCACTGAGAAGTTTAATTCGCTCTGGATTTGCCGGACAAAATTTGTGAAAGCACCAAAAGTATCTGACTTTCGTTTCTGAAAGAACACCCAAGAAAAAATTTGTGAACACATAAAAAGTATCTAACTTTTGTTTCCAAGACTCTTGCTTGACCTTTTCAACGTGTGGTCTTGTAGGGGAGACGGATCTGGAGGTAAAGGCCTCAAGATGATTGCACTCAGAAGGCTTTTGCACCTTCTTTTCCTTAGGTACAACTATCTTGGCCTTAGGTTCCTTCTTAATATTATGGCCATGAACGTATGGACCATAGTATTGCATTTGTATTTCCTCAAAAGGTGCCTTAAAGACACTCTCACCGAAGTTCCGGGGACAGGTCCATCCTTAGTAGCACGACTTAGGCTCTACGTTAGTAGGCCTGGTAAGATCACCGTAGGATGAATCAAAATCAAACTCATTTGTTGGGAATATGACCTTCTTAAACAATGTTTGATCTAGAGGAGCCTTCCCCTTCTTTTTGGCTAAAGCATTCTTAGCAGCCTTATTTCTTCTTTTAGCTTTATTCTTCCTTGAAGATTTACTAGGAGCAGTCTCATGGCCCAAACCAGCTCCTTTGGCCTGTGTAAAGAATTCAGTAATAAGTGGAAGAATTGTCTTGGGCTTGGAGAAACTTTCAAAAAGTTTCTTTTCAGCGTCAAGCTATTCTTCAAACTTCTCAATGATTTTCTATTTCAAGTAAAGGTGCTCGAGATTGTTTTTATATTCTTCGACCAGGGCTTGGTGATCCTTTCTGAGTGAGTCAATACTTGTGACTTCCTCCCTCATAATGATCTCCTCAGCTTTAAGGGATTTTATTTCCTTGGTCTGAGTTCTAACAACCCTTCTTCATCGGTCATAGACTTTGATCAACTCTTTATACTGACCCATGAGTTCTGATCAATCATCAGAGGAACAGTCCTCATGGTCATAATCAGGAACATCAGATTCAGAAATAATTGTGTGAGAATTTACCTCCCCATGAAATTGGGAGGCATCTCCTTCTTCGTTAGAGTGAGCCATGAGCCCGAAGTAGGCTTCTTCATCCTCACTTGATTCAGACTAGTCAGAGTCACTAAGAGTCTTCGGCTTCTTTTCTATAAAGCTCTTCTCCTTCTTTTTGCTCTAGGAGGACTTGTGCTCTTCTCTTCTTCCACCCTCGTTCTTCTTGGGAGGGTAGTCATCGATTACATAACCTATCTTGTTATAATAATAACACATGATGTTAGTAGAATAATGTTTGTTTGGTTTAGATTTATACCTGTCGGATGTGTGATTTTTCTTTTGATAATAACTATCGTGTTGTGATCTTCTTAAAGAAAAGTCATTGTCTCTCATTTGTTTATTCTTACTTAGAAACTTTTTGAACTGCCTGGAGAGAAGAGAGAACTCTCCATCAGATAGTTATGAGCCCGAGGTGCTTGGCTCTGATTCTTTTTCTTCACTTTCTTTGAGAGAGGTAGCAGGAGATACTACCTTAGCTTTCTTTGAGCTGTCTACCTTCAGTGCAAAAGATTTCTCTTTTGATGAAGATTTGTTGCCCTCTTCTTCAGCTTTTCTGGCATTGATTTGAAGCTCATATGACATAAGCTTCCCGAAGAGGTTCTGGAGTTCAATGTCGGCATGTCTCCCAAACTACATGATAGCACAGATCTTATTGTCCCATTCCTTGGTTAAGGATCTTAGGAATTTGTCATTTAGTTCTCCGTTAGTGAAAACACGGCCGTAGCTATTCAGGTCATTGACGATCTTGAAGAACTTTTCAAATGTATCAGCAATTGTGTCCTTGGGGCCTTGCTTGAAAGCCACATACTTCTGGTTTAGAAGGCATCTTCTATCATCCCTTACTTCTTCGGTACCTTCCATTAGAACAATCAAAGACTGCCACATTTCCTTAGTAGATTGGCAGTGAATAAGGTTCTGCAACATGGAGTCATTGACTGCACTTGTAATGATATTTTTTGCTTTCTTGTCCGGAGAGACAAGTGAAATCTCATCTTTGTCAAGATCCATCAGTTTCTTTGGTACCTTTTTGGTTGGATCAATAGTGGAGACTGTCATGGGAATATATCAGCCTTCTTCCACTATAATGAAGATGCGGGGATCAACAACTTCCATGAAAAATCTTATTCTCACTTTCCACATGTGAAAGTTGGCCTTTGTGCACACTAGGAGCTTAGAGGAATCCTTGGATCTTTCCATACTTGATAATCTCTTTGACAACTAGAAGGAGGTTTGTTCAAGGTGTGTGTAACATCCCCCCTTGCATCGTTCGTGATTTAATCACTAATCCTTAGGTCTGGACTGTTACATGGGCTACAGCCCAGCGCCACCCCAATGCCTCTCTGGCTTGTTTCTCAGTACAATGCGTTGTTGAGGGCAGGTCTCCGCAAACCCGTAACAAGGTGTCATCAACAGCCCTCAACACCAACTGAGCTGCAGCTTAGTTGGTGATGAGGGTTGTTGATGGTGCCTTATTAAGGGGGTGCGGGTTCGAGACCCGCCCTCAACATTGCACAATGCTGAGAAACAGGGTAGAGAGGCGTTAGAGTGGCGTTGGGCTGCAACCCATATAACGGTCGAGACCTAAAACTTAGTGCTTTATCACGAACGGCGGAAGGGGGGATGTTACAGTGTGAACCTTATAGCGAGCAACCTCCCTTTGATACCAATTGAAAGTGTCTAGTTGTCTACCTAAATCACCTAGAGGGGGGTGAATAGGTGAGATCTGCGTCTTTTACGAAATAAAAAGTTGAGAGAGTATAACATAGAAAATAGTCAAGCACAATCGAAAATACACATGAAATTATAATGGTTCCTCAATCTTGGGTACGTCCAGACGAAATTTCAAACATTCCGTTCTGAATTTGAAATTCCGTCTGAATGTTTTAATCTTCAGAATCTGCAATAGCATTTCTCGATAAGAAGAGGACTTCTAGAGAAAAGAACTGTCTTCTCGAGAGAAGAACTTGTCTACTCGAGAAAAGAACTTGAAGAAAATTCTGTGAGAGGGAAAATCGATTTCTCGAGAAGAGCCTTATTTCACGAGAAAGACACTTGGCGGAATTCTAGAGCAGGAGCCAGGTTTCTCGAGAAGAAAATTGTTTCTCGGGAAAACATCCAAGTCTTTCGAGAAATTTACTTAACAGAACTTTTGAAGCTTGAGAAATGATTTCTCGAGAAGGAGTGGATTTCTCGAGAAAGAAGTTTCATCTTCTCGAGAAATAAATTCAACTTCTCAAGAACTCCATTGCGTTAATTGAGAACTGAGTTAGCTTTCGAGAAATCCTCATGACATTTCACGAGAAATAGACTTAGAAAACTTTCAGACAATTTCCAGAGAATTTTTATAGTATCTCGAAAACATCAAGGCTTTCTCGAGAACTAGACTTAGGCTTCTCGAGACAAATAATTTCAATTTCCAGAGAAATGAACTTAGAGAACTTTTTTGAATAATTTGGTATTCTTCTTTGTTGAAAACAGCTACCCTTGAATTCTTCCATTTCCTTAGTACTTGTAAATGAAGTGTATGCCAATATAGAGATGACATATATATCAACACTATGGATCATATAGTGAGGGATTACATTGCATGGTTCTGTGTTTGGTGACTCATTATAAACTGACATTGGTCGACACTAAGTAATTATGACGTATAAGTACTTAACAAAAAAATAACATAAAAACAAACTTAATTCATCTTTGTTCAAGGGTGACTTCACAAAAATCTGGGGTGTTGTAGATACAATACCCAATAAAGTCTTTGTTTAAGAGTAGCTAAACACCTAGAGGGGGGTGAATAGGTCTTTTATTCTTTTTCGAAATTTCTTTGACTTTTGTGTGTAGTGTGATTGATTTTATGTTATCTTTGAAGAACAAGAACAACACACCAAAATTTATAGTGGTTCCCCAAAATATGGGTACATCCACTTTCCCTCCCAACTTTTTAACAGTGTGTTAGACAAGACAATCTTCTCCAAACTCAGCTCAAAGAGCATTCAACATAGATCTCTCAAGATCTCTTAGACTTCCTCCAAGACCTATCTCAGACCACAGCCCTACCCACTCAGAGTAAACTTTACTCCTACAGCACAGTGGTCCCCAAATTACCTACCTTAGGCTTAACAAGAATCCCTATAACTCAGGCTAGAAGTATAGCCCTACACTTAGAGATAATTACTCTCCTACCTCAGATCTGACTCAGTTCCCACATCAGGCACAACGGCCCTACCTCAGATTCTCAACAGAATCCTACTACTCAGCCTTTATATTTTAGGTTTACAACTCAAATAAATAATGATCCTACAGAATGAGTAAATAGTTGATGATGTTTAACTCTATAGAAACATTCTCTGAGTCTTCTTTTGAAACTTAGTAGACTCAGCCCTTACTTCTTCACTACACCAACAAAGTAAAACTTCAGGAAATTTTTGCTTGTGTTGAGAGGACAACTATAATGCACTGCTTCTTCAAGACTTTGATGTAGTAGTGTTGAGTGCAGTGGCCTTGAAGATGAACAGTAACTTGAGTTTGCTCTTCTTCTTCTTCTTATATAGAAACTGAGATTTCTGATCTTGCTATTGAAGATTATTTGATTTCACAGTTCTTTTTATGTTCTTTAACCAGCCAACCTATGTCTGTAATTCATAGACTTACTACAAAAATGTGTTCCATGAAATATTCTCTTTTTTGAGGGGAAGAAGATGACAAAAAAATTTCGTTGATTTCTCTGAAAGTCTCTTTATTACTCGCCATCCAAAAACTCTTTATGCGGTATGGACCAGCTAGAACAGGCAACTGCAACACATCTTTTGCATTAATTGTTGGACTAAAGCATTCAACACCTTTTGTCATCTAACATACAAGTCCTGCGACATTTGAATTTAGGATGATGTCAGCATGACACATCGCTTGTGGACTTGGTAATTTCCAAACAATCTACATAGGCGTTTAGTGAGGTCTTCTCACTCAATGCATAAATACTTAGCATAAAATCTGCATCTTGAGGCGTTTAGTTAACCTTCAACACTTAACTCATTTGACATTTGCATTCTAACATTTAAGGCGTTGATTGAGCCTTCATCACTCAATGCATCTACACTTGGTAGAATTTTCCTGCATGAAGGCGTTGAGTGAAGCTTTTACACTCCACACTTCTGGACTTTGCCAGACTCCTTGATGAGGCATTGTGTGGCTCGTCTTCACTCAATGCTTTTATACTTAAGTAGAAATTCTATTAATTAGGAGTTGAGCGAACTTTCTTCACTCAATGCTTCTATCCTTAGACATATTTCTAGTCAGCAATACTAAGGCTTTGACTGCAGATCTTCTGTCAACTCTTTTAGTCTCCTGGCATTGAGTGAAGAGAGTTCACTCAACGCTTCTGGACATAGCATATTTTCTACTTGTTTAGTAACATATCTTGTGTCCAACTGTCAATGCAACCTTGACAGCCTGTTTAATCAATGTAATAGAATACAACCTGCAGACAATGAACTTTGAACATATATTAGATACATTAATTTGTATACCATTGACCTGTGAACTTTCTTTAAATATAAGACATTGTGATCAATAGACCCAACAATCTCCCCCTATTTGAAGAAGTCAGAATCCTAGTCAATGATATACAATACCATATAAATAGAAAAACATTCACAGCAAACAAGAGTAATAGGCATCATAATGACATAATAAGATTATCACAACAAAAATGATAATTATAAATAGATAGTGTGCTTATAACAATAATCATTTCCTAAAGCCCTTATGATACATAAACATTTTATGTTTCAGGTTAATTTATAACTATCCCCCTGCTGGGTTTCTTTGTAGTCTTTTCATCAACATCAGCCTTCTTTTGCTTCTGTCTCTCAAAATAACTATAGGGCTTTGGGAAGTATTTGTTGGGCTCAAGAGCATCTGGTGGCACTGCACCTGTCTTCTTCTCTCTCCTAAAATTCCTCCTGGCCTCTTCATCACTTTCTAACTTAGCCCATTCTAGGGAGCTATACAACTTTCTCCCATCTATCATGTGATCCTTGATTTGTTCCCAAATAGACATAATGATAGTCCTTGATTGAGGACTCGATTTTTCAAATTTTGTTTGATCTCCATCTCTTCTTTATACCTCTTTTTACAGAGTTCGATCTCTTCCTCTTCTTCAGCAATAGACATTCTTTTAGCTTTTGCGATCTGATCAGCAGTGTGGCTGAAGGTATGAATATTTTCAACAGAGAATTGAGCCCCTTAAACATCATATTGATTCCCATACTAATCATCACCATACTGATCATCATACTGATTTCCTTCAGTCTGTCCTTCTAGAATAGGAGCAGTAATAATGTTATTATATGAGTATTGTTCAAGTCCCAATGAACTTTTGATTACATTGGCAATCCAAATAGCATTCTCAGTGTTGGCTTTGATCATTGACTTCTCCCCCTTTATGTCTTCTTCACTAACAGTTGCAGTCAGGAAGTTCTTGGTCGTAGAGAGTCTTTCATCCAATAAATTGAATCCTTTGGTAACATGATTTTTAACATCTAACATGTGATCATCCAGATAATGAGTACATGCAACTATTCTCCTCTCTAAAGTGGTCTTGTGATTTTCCATGAGGATTTTCCCCACATTATGGACCATTTCCATGTTGCAGGCAGTGATGTTCTGATTTTCCATAATATAAATCTGCTTTTTCTCGATTTCCCCAAGCTTGTCTCAAGTGTGTGTAATTGCTGGGACAGCTCTCATGAAAAATGAAACTGTGTTGGCATTTAGGAGGTTTACTTCAAATCTGATGGACTTTATCTCTGTAGATAGATCCTTTCTTAGCTATTTGATTGAATCATCAACAAAGTGTTCATGTTGTATTCTTTGGTCATCTAGCAGACCTTTAAGTTGTTCCATAAATATTGAGGACATCTGATCAGCTTGATGAGATGTCCCTTGGTCACAGACATCCTCATCCTCTTTACTTGTCACTTCTCTCATCTCTGAGTTAGTTCTGATATATTCAAAAGAATATCAACAACATCACTCTTTGGCTCATCAACTGCAGGTTCACCATCCTTAGAAATGTCAATAACTCTTTTAATTGTTTTAGCAGGGAGCTCAGTTGAAATCTCCCCCTCACCCTCTACATTCCCCATTGGAGTTGGCTGGTTTGTATCAAGTATGGCTAGAGCATCTTCAATCACTATATCAGTAATTAGCTCCCCCTCAACTTAAGGATAGAAAAGTATCACCTCAGTTCCATCTGGAGTTTGATCAATCCTATTCTATTAATTTTCAATGAAGGAATCAAGCTAGTCTTGGGCTGATTGTACTGTCTCCCCCACAGTATGTGCAAGCATCTGGGAATTCTCCCCCTCAATGTCTGCACAGATTTTGTCCATAATACCTTCAGTCACTTGTTTAGCTACCATTGTTGCGATGCCTTCAGATTGTGAGCAACTAACTTGGATTGTCTTTTTGTAGGTTTAGAGTATATTGAAACCTGAGCACTCATATCTCTTCTTATTTCCTCAGAAGAGTTAGACAGCTGAGGATCATACGACTCTTCCTCACTGCTCTTAGAAGAACTGCTTCATTTGCTTTCCACTGTGATAAGTACAACTTTCTTCTTCTTCTACTCACTTGTACGTTTATGTGGAAGCAACACTGTCCAATCTATGAAATATATTTGAGTCAATCCTCCTCATGTGATGGATCTTAGTTACTAGCCTCACATTGAGGATCCCTGGAAAAGTAACATTCAAATACAAGGACATGATTCTTCCCAAGTTAGGCTCTAGAACACATTCCACAACTATGTCAAACATCACCTTGCCTTTATTAGTTCTCTTAGTAAGAATTACCCTTGTCATGAGCTCAAACATTCTTCTGGATATCTTATCATGGGACCCTATCTTGCAAATCGGTTCCTTTCCAATCACATCAGCAAGAAATTTTCCATTGACATTCGTTTCTTTTCTTAAAACTGGTCCAGTGGTGTTCTTTGAAAGCCCACACCACTTGAGGGCAGATTTCACATTCTCCTAATATAGTACTTCTTCTTCATCAAACGACCTGAACTTGGGCTGTTCGAGGGCCTTACTAAATATTCTGGGAGTGATCTTGATAGTATGCCCTCTAATAGATGATTTGATTTTATTCGAAGATGAGTCTACATTGGCATTCGAATAGAGTTCAAGCACTTCTCTCTTCCATATCGAGCATGGCTCCGACACAGGACGTATTCTAGGTCAGCGATCTTTAATAAATGGAGAATGAGTTGTTCCTCATCTGGATCATCCTTAAATCCATTTATTATAAACTCTAAACCCTCGAATAGGAAATCTATTCCTTTTTGTGCCATGAATCCTTTGAATTTCTCAGGTTTTCTTGAGTATTAATTGCAGGGAGCAAAATAGTTAAGAAGGTATAGGAATAGTTGTTGGGACCGACGGTTCACATATCCTTAGTTTGAAAACATCAAATCCTACGCTATATTTGAGCATATCTTATTTTTGTTATAGTGTGCAGGTTTACAGGTTCAAGTGATGCAAGGAGCTCTCATCTAGCACCTACCGCCGAGCTATAGTACCTACCGCTTGGCGGTACTCTTAAATAAATGGATATGGCACTTGGGTTTATACTGCACCGCACTAGTCCTACTACAAACGCTAGCTCGAGGAATTATTTCAGCCAAACACTCGGGAAGCTACCGGCAGGTGAAATCAGTATACCGCGCTACGCTAGCCACTCCATGATCATCAAGATGGATTCATCGAGATGCCTGGCCTACCACGTGGCATTACCTTTCCTACCGCACCTCTTTAGCATTGAAAAAAGGAAAATATTCATTTTTAATATTATTTTAAATTTTGCAGGACAACTCTCACATCAAGCACGTGAAGCTATCGCCGGGCGCTAGCCTTACCGTCGGCGGTAGCCTGTTTTTACAAAGACCTATAAAAGGCGTCTCGTTTTCATTATTCCTCACCAAGACGAAAATAGACAGAGTTCTGTGATTTCTAGGGTTTGGTCGCCTCTCTGTGGTTTGTTCCGCCGTCTTCATCGAAGGAAAATAAAACTGCTTCCATCTCATTCCCGCACGAAGAACTCCAGCGAGCTAAGTACTATAACGACTACAAAGTGTCTACCGGTTGCGAGCACATGAAGAACTCAAGCACTGGTCACGGATCGCTCAACAGAGGAATCATCTAGAGGGAAAATAAATCTTAAAACCTTTTAAACCTTTATTGTATTATTTTCTTTTCTCTAAATTCTTATGGTGAGGGAAATCGACCGGGGAAGTTTGTCGGAATCATGGGTGGATTCCGTGAGAAATTGTCCCGGGGAAGGGACATCTAGATCTGGTGATCTAGCGAGGCTCAAAGACCCTACTTTGTATGAAGGTGAAGAGCCGGCTCAAAGACCTTTCATGGTGGGAAAGTGAGAGATCCAACCGGTTCAGGGAGAGGGTCGGTATAAAAACCAAAAGCTTTTTCCATTCACCGCCTTCAATCTCTGGCATCATGGAGATCAAGATTTTGTAATTGTTAAAATAGTTGTTGATTTAGTTTTTCAATGAAATTCATTTTACGCTTCTTTACTTGCGTGTAATGTTGTGAATGTTGGTTTGTGTTTTCCTGAATGGTGCATATATCTCCAAGGAGTAATCTACCCAGAAAATGAGTTCTGTGACTTACTGCCGCTCATTAGCTTCCTAATGCCCCGCTGTAGCTTCGAAAACTAGTTTTCTTGGAATGAAATAATTCAAATTTCTCATAAACGATGAAAACCTTATTCGCATTCCTTTTATGGTTGGCCAATAGATCCAACAAGTGGTAACAGAGGAGGTTATACCAAAATGGTTTCACCACCATGAATAATGGCAACCCCTAGTCTCGAATCGATAAGTGGTGATGAAAAGTTATACATAGAAAAATCAATAGCACCACCATTATTTTTAGGCAAAACTATGAAGGATGGAATATGTTGATGAGAAAATTTCTTATAATTCTAGACATGGAAGTGTTGAACATAACGTGTATCAAGCCGCCAAATAACCTCACTGAGAGGACTTAGCGCTACCAACTGCACCAAAAGACCGGCCTGAAGGTCAAAGGCGCATACTAATCTATATATCAAAGGTCCTCGGGCGGATCCACGGGGCAGCCAGTTAGGCTCGCAGGGAACACGTCCTTCTGCTTCGACTAGTGCCGCAACACCGGGGGGGGCAATTCCGGACCCGCAAGCCCCAACAATCCCCCCCCCCCCGGAAACGACCCCGGGGTTTCGAACCCGCGACCCCCTCTGATACCACTTGAGAGGACTTAGCGCTACCAACTGCACCAAAAGACCGGCCTGAAGGTCAAAGGCGCATACTAATCTTTATATCAAAGGTCCTCGGGCGGATCCACGGGGCAGCCAGTTAGGCTCGCAGGGAACACGTCCTTCTGCTTCGACTAGTGCCGCAACACCGGGGGCAATTCCGGACCCGCAAGCCCCAACACTCACTAAGCATGAATGTCATATAAATGCTAAAGCTATGAATATTTTTTTTGCGGGCTTGGTCAAGAAATTTTTAAACTCATCTACACTCTACCAACTGCCTATGATATATTGAAATTTCTTGAGTATACTCATAGTCCTCTTTCTATAGTTGACGAGACTGAGAAATTTCTCATGGATCCGTGTGAAGAACCAAATGGAGATCTGCTCTTGGAGAAAGACATGGCAAACACATCACAGGAAAGGGAAGTATAAATCTCAACTATGGATGAGGCAACTCACAAATAAATCAAAGAAACTCTATGCTCAAATCTTTCCCCATCCAAGAGAACTGAATGAGAATTAAACATCCCTCTTATATGCAATTCTATTTTTACATTGAATATACTAGATGTTGTTAGACGTAGAATTAAGAAACTGAAAAAGTATTAACACAAAACTACATTTAGAAAACAACTGTTTAAAAGCAAGTGTAAAGGTAGAATCTACTATTGTCGTGCCTACTTCTCCAACATGCTCTTTAGATAAGACCTTTACACCTTATGTAGATTGTAATAAATTAAATAAAATAAATCAGGGTGTTGAAAAATCACCTCTCTTTGCAAAAGAACAAACTGAGAAACCCTGTCTAGAAGAATCATATGTCAAAAGGGAGTGCGCTAGATGCAATGATTATAAAAATTAAAATAAGGAGATGAATGAGACTATTGACAAATTCAGGAGTAAGTATGATGCCCATATTGAATATGTCATCTCCATTTTTATGAATAGCATAATCGTGTACAGTAGAGCTAGACAAAATATCAAAATTAAAAATAAATAATTAATTGCAAAAATTAACATGCTTAAGGAAATAATGCTTAAAAACTCGCAAAGCCAACTCCTAAGTTGCACGTAAAACCCAAAAGGATGTTGAACATGAACCATCATCTAGAGGCTGAGTTAACAAAAGGAAGAAGAAAATCTCAAGCTAGAACAGGTTAAACTCCTAACTATAGAAATCAATTTCACCTTGATAAACAAATTACTCGCCACTCAAAAACAAATGAATATTGATTTATGGTAATCAACTACTATGCTATGAGTCCTTATGTTAAGCAAAAATATTTTAACATGGAGAACTACTTCAACATATATAAACCTCCAACGCAATACTACTCAAGTAAAGATCATCACATAATGACTCATAGAAAGTAAAATAAAAATCGAAAATATAAACGTAAACTTAAACTGAAGTATGAATGGAGGCCCGTAGTTAAAAATGATTTACCTACACTATTCGACAGGGGACACTCACTGGTGTCATCCCCAATTGTATCACGCAGCATTTGGATACCCAAGAGAACCGCCCCACTAGGTCGCACTTGGATACCTAAGCCACATATCCCATAACATCGACAATATGCGTGAAGTAAGTTCTAAAATGAACAACACTATATCTGTTGAAAATTGTGAAGTTAAATTTGGGGTAGATCAGGTAGACCGTGCGGCCTAGGCTGTCTGATGGTGCGGCCTAGGAGGACTGTTGTTGCATCCTGGTCGGATCATTGGTGCGGTCTGGGAGGCCTGTTGTTGCGGCCTGATGGTGGTGTCTGTTAGGTTGGCTAGTGGTCCTAGAATTGGTTGTTCCCTGGTGTAACCTTTTTGATAGGTGGAGTATCCGCAGAAGGGCGCACTCACTCTAAGTCCGCAAAGTTCGTTGTATGCGGACTGTTAATGGAGCTTGCGAGTTCAGCTGTTTGCCTTGTTCTGGTGAAGCGTATTGGCGGACTGCTCTTGGAGCTAGCGGACTGGGTCATTGTCTGCTGAGCTTGCGCCAGGCTCTTGGTTGGTTGTTGGACTTGGTCACAATCTGTGACAAGTCTGTGGTGTTCGCAAAGTCCGCATTGTCCGCTGGTTGACCGGGCAATGTGCATGTTTATCGTGGACTTGTGTTGCATGCTGGTGCAGTGTTCGCGGCCTGTGCGGGATGGTTCTGAGTCCGCGTGTAGTGTGCTGACAATTGTAGTGTGTGGGTTGTTGTTGTTTCCGCATGTTGTGCAGCGTGCAGGATAGTGCGGTGATCGCGGCATGTACGGGCTGGCCTCCAACCTTGGTGCCAAGCAGTCTTTTGGTTGGCTTGTCCGGCCTTATCTTTGCAGACTTGGCGGACTAACTTGTGCTAGCTGCGGGCTGTTGTGGTGATTCTATCCACTAGGGAGGTTACCACACTTCTCTCTATTCCTATAAATAGGACCCCCCTGTCACATCAACAGTAATTGAGGAATAGTAAGTTGAGCGTTGGTTAATTGCTGCAGCCTCAGTTTTCTTGTCTGCGTGGTTTGAGAAGGATTAACTTGTTGCTGTTTGCAGGTTGTGCGGCTAGCACTGTGAAGCCAGGAATCTAGTTCTGACTGCGTTCAGGAATTAGTGGAGCGTGGGGTTATCAATCGGTGGTTTCAACGGGTCATATTTGTGGCCAGCAAGTCTTCTTTCCTTCAGCATTTTCCAAGTTCAATAATCGGTCTGTCGATCTCGACGGACTAGGCGGTCTGTTCTCTCAGTTCGGCGGCGGCTTGCAGAGCAGTCGTTCAACAGAATAACGGGTAGTCCGCAGACTTCGCGTACTCAAAGCTTTAGTTGGTGCAGCAGGGCTTGGCGGTCTCGGCAGACTCGGTGGACTCAGCGGTCTCTGAGGCAGACCGCCCGGCTTGATTTCTTCTTATTTGCTTGTTTACTTCTCCCTTGTACTTGGCGAAATCATGTCTCGCCATGTTTGTATTGCCTTGTAAAGAAGATAGTTGATTTTACCAGATTTGTGTTTGCTCTCCATTGTCTCTAATTTACATAGCTCGATTTTTTGTTGGAGTGTTCCAGCGCCTAGTTCTCTTTTCCGCTTGATCAAGAAATCAGCTTGATAGCTCTGAAAGTTTTACATGGTATCAGAGCTATCATCTGATCAGCTTAAGATATTTCAATATGGTATCAAAGGGAACAGTGGCTTGATCAGTGATTAACCTCAGTTGTGCTCGGCGCTTCTGGAAGCTATTTGATCAGTGGCTGTTGCAATGGAAGGAGCTTTCGTAAGGGGTCTTGGTATTGAACTTCTTACAGTGACTAACTTCAAGAAGTGGAAGTCGTGTATGAAGAGCTATCTTATTGGTGAGGAGTTGTGGGAGATCATCGGTGGTGACGATAAGCAAGAAGTGACTGCTGTCATTAATATTGCTAAATATGTGAGAGCTTGGAGGAAGACTAATGCAAAGGCAGAGTTTTCTCTCAAGCAGGCTATCTCATCTAAGCTCTTTCATCACATCTTAGGATGTGAGTCTACTCCTAATATCTGTACATTCATTGATGGATTGTTCAACTAGAAGAATGTAGCGTAGCTAACGTTCTTAGAGAATGTGTTGGCTAAAGCAACTCAAGGAGATCTTTCCATCTCAAGGTTCTTTCTTAAGATGAAGAACCTATGCACTGAAATATCAACTTTGGATCCTGATGATCCCATTTCTTAAGCTAAGTTAAAGAGGCACATAGTCCACTGGTTGTGGAAGGAGTATGTGGCCTTTGTGACTTCTGTTCAAGGATGGGCGACTCAGCCATCCTTGTTGGAGCTGGAAAATCTGCTAGTATCATAGGAGAGCTTCGCTATGTAGATGGTCGAGGTTACTATAACTGAAGGAGGTTATGAAGCTCCCTTCTCTGATAAGAAGAAGAAGAGATGGGAGAATAATAAGAAGCTTGTTGCTGCTGACGTGCATTCAACTTCCTATCAGCAAGAGAGGAGAGCTGCTCCTAAGAAGAACTGGAAGAAGGAGTTAAAGTGCTACAGATGTAATCAGATTGGGCACTTCAAGCGTGACTGCAAGTTCAAGCTAACCCTTGGGCATGTTATTGATAAGGAGGGAGCTGGTTCCAGCGGTGAGGAAGCCGGATGGGGACGAGCCTTCTTGATAAGAACGTGTGTTCATGCTCTCTCGACCGTCGACGACCAAGATGACTGGATAGTTGACTCGTGGTGGTCATCACCTCAGTAGATGTAACATCCCATTTCCGGCTAGACCCCTAGGATTCGGTTGGTTGTGGTAGAACCCTAGGGAGCCCAAAAATTGAAATAAAGCGACCAAGGATTCGGGTCACGGGTTGGTCATGCCCGTGACCGACCCGTCACGCCCGTGACCTAGGGTGTGACTCATTCGACGATCGTTGATCTCAGGGAGACGATCGTCGGATGCAGAATTTTCAACCCGGCCCTGTCACGCCCGTGACTTGGGGGCGTGACTCCTTCGACGATCGTCGATCTCAGTTAGACGATCGTCGGGCGCGGAATTTGCCTCATGGCCTGTCACGCCCGTGACCCGCAATGTCACGCCCGTAACATAGGGCGTGACCACCTTCGATGATCGTCGATTTCAGTTCGACGGTCGTCGGCCAGGAATTGGCCACACGGGCGTGTCACGCCCGTGACCCATAATGTCACGCCCGTGACATAGGGCGTGACCACGTTCGACGATCGTCGATTTCAGTTCGACGGTCGTCGGCCCAGAATTAGTCACCAGGCATGTCACGCCCATGGCCCGCAATGTCACGCCCATAACATAGGGCGTGACCACGCTCGACGATCGTCGATCCCAATTCGACGATCGTCGGCCCAGAATTGGCCACACGGGCCAGTCACGCCCGTGACCCGGGTGTCACGCCCGTGAACACCCTTCGACGATCTTCGATCTCAGTTAGACGATCGTCGAACCCAGAATTGGCTAACCAGGCCTGTCACGCCCGTGACCTATGTGTCACGCCCGTGACCAAGGTCGAAACGACAGCCAGATTGGAAATTTCGGTAACCGACGTCGTAATAAAATCAGATTATGGGAATGAAAACCAAGAGTATTTATGGGCCGTTTCCTACTTTAATTATTTAAATAATTAAGTAAATGTTGGTTCAATAGGAAATTGCCACCTGGCGAGCACCTCTTCATCTCCAGCGTTTCAAATGCCTTTGCCATAACCGAAACGTCATTAAGGGAATTATTAATGGCCGCGAACGTTTCATCCTTTCCCCTCCCCACTTGCTGACCTATAAAAGACTCATAAGAGCAAGAGGAAAAGGTTACACTCTCCCTCAAACTGTTTCATATTTTCCCCCTTGCTGTTGAAGAATTTCCGGCGACGCCACCACCGCGCCAATGGCTTCCCGACGCTCTGCACGCCTCCAGCCCGCGAACAAGGTCCTCCCCTCCCTCTTCTTCTGCGGATAGATCTTAGAAATCGTTAGGAGAGATATCGGGCTCAAAAGAGCCAGATCGGGTGAGCGTATTCGTGGTTTTTCCGAAAATTTCATGGTGGCGGGTTTGCCGGAAACCGCCTCTCCGGCGGCCGTGCCGCCGCCCGACGATAGCCCTCACCTCAACAGAGGTGGTGGTGGTGGTGGCCGGCCAGGGAGATGGCTGGATGGCCGGGAAATAGCTTGGAAAAGCTACAGGAAATTAGGTTTTCAGGGCTCTGGTTTCGGGCTGTAGAAGAAGATGAACAGTGCCATTTAATTAGATTTTATTTGTGAAGCAATTTCTGAATGAAAATATCTGTCACTTTAAATAATCTAGGAAAAATTTCTAGAGGCTCCTACAGGAAAAGTGGTCAACATAGAAAATGTAGCCCTTGAAGTTTAGTTTAATTTAAAATTAATTTCACTCGATTTGGAATCCTGGTTAGACCACAGCACCCTTTTTGGTGAGGTCTATCAGAGGGCTGTCTTGACCTTAGAAAAATTCCCCACTCCAATCCAGTCATCAAAATGACTTGAAATTTGGGGTGTGGCCTAATATTATCTATATTTAGATGCTGTCCAAAATTTATGATTTTTGGGAAATATTTTTCTATAGTTTTTAGAAAAATTCAATAATCTTAGCCGAATTTAATTAGATGGTTAAATAATTTCCAAACCCTCCCAAATTTTGGTGAGTGGTCCCTGGGTTCACCATTAGGTTCTGTTTAATTTTTCATCTCATTTGGAGATGGTTTGGATTAGAAGTGATCAAACCTAACTTTTGCCCTAATAAGGGGTCTTAGGTTAAAAGTGCACTTTTGAGATTTGAGTGGTCAGATCACCTCAACAGAGGCTGAGATTTTTACCACTAGCTAGTAATATTCTCTAGCACCCCCTCATAGAATTTGGGGTGGATCGGGGTAATTTTGCCCTAAGAACCAAGGCCAAACCCTAAGGATGGATCTTGGTGGTTTGTGAAGGTCATGTGGTCAAATGACCTTGGATTGACCCGAAATTGGGTGAAGAGAACCATAGGGCCAATATAGTTCTCTGGATGAAATCTTAGTAGACTTGGAGACCGTTGGGATACCTAAAAATCTAACCCTAGTTTAGGGTGCAAAACTTGTAGAGATAGGAAATGACACCAAATCACATTGAAAAGTGTTGAGATTTGGGTAGAGTTTATTATAGGAAAGGTACAAGCTCTGGATATTTTTCTATGAATTTTAAGATCATTATTTTGGATACCTTGTTAACGATTTAGTAGCTTGTATGATTTGCTTAGAAAATTTATTATGGAATACATACTTCCTGGAAATTGATGAAATTTAAGCAGAGAACGTGTATTATGATTTTAAATCTCTATGAATTTTTATTGGATTTTTGGAAGTTTAATTCTAAGGCTTGCTTCATTAAGTATGTTTTACCTAGAATATTTGATTAAATCTTTAGTGGTGTTTAGCAAGCTGGTAAAATTATGATTCTCTGCACAAAGATCTTTTATATATCATAATACTGACTAGTACTTTTTCTATAATTTTTCGATGAATAATTTCAGTACTTCCTTCATTACATAGAATTAACGTGATTATACTGGATAAATTATTTAGAGGCTAAATACTTTCTGTAAAATTCTGGAAATTTGTATTTGAGGTTATCTTGCTATTATTTAATGATCATGATTTTTGAGTAGCCATTACTTAGGAGAATCATGTAGTTCACGTTTAAAATGACCCATGGCCCGTCCTTTGGGAAAATTAATTAAATATCAGATTAATTAGGAAAATTATAAGTTTCTGGATTTAGACAAATTATGATATGGTAGACCTCCAGTAAATATTATAGGAGATTTGGAAGATAATTTGGTGTACCTCCCCTTGTGTACCTCATATAGCTTAGGATGGTCTGCATATAGTAAAGCCACGGAATTCTAGTAGTTGATGGTTGGTAGGGCAAGTTAAGATTGAGTTCATCATTGGAAGTCAAGATAAGTAGAGTGAGAGACTAGTTAGGATAAGGGAGTACGGGAACGACGAAAGATCGTCCATCCCGGGAAGAAGAGGAAGAGTCTTAATACTCTAGGGTTAGAACTAAAGTAACTAAAAGAGGATCGGGTTAAGGGAGATCAACCAATAATAATAAGTGCCTTGCGAAAGGGAACTTCGGGCCGTAATGCCACCGTCTTGGTTCCTAGTGCCCCTTGAGAGCCCTTCACGGGGTATACCGGGGGCAGTCCTGGGCTAACGTAAACCATAGGAATAATAAATTAAAAGAGTAACTAGTATAATTAGGGTTGCACGTACACACTCCCTGATAGCTAGGAAAGTAGAATTATAGGATTGGTTGCCATTCAGACAGTAGCTCTGAAGGTAGATGCACGGACGGACTGTCCGGGGGGCCGAGGGCTCGAGGGTTGGAGTACAGAATAAAGGTGGTGGGTCTTCGGTATCTGATTGTCGTTCACACCGACATTGGTACGCTGACTCGGCAGTGTGGGACACTTAGCCAAAGAAAGTCTGGTGGGTACAGCCAGCAGTAGTACGCGGATACTCTAGGTTGTGTTCTTCTAGGGGCGTATGGAAGGGCTAGGCCTGGTAGTGTGGATGCCCGCCTAGGAGTGGGGGGCCCGACCCACTGTCTCCGTTTGCCACTACGGAGGTTCCTGGGAGTGAAGCTAGCTGCCCGAACAGGGGGAACTAAAGGTCTGTGCGCATAGAGTCGTGTGCGTGAGTTGCACTTGCATGAATCATGGCATAGCATATCACTACACTCATAATTGCATACAACCAACACCCCAACGTATAAATCGGTATGGGACTTTTTATACGATGGGAGCCTTGCAGAAGACCCATTAACTTATAAGTTTGTATGGGCATTCATATAAGTTAAGGTTACATACTTATTTACTTGCTTATTTACTTACTGTTCTCTAGCTGTCTTTTTATACAAATTGCTACTTATTAACTGTTCTGTTTATTACTTACTGCCGTAGGATTGTGATAATACGTTTTGTAGCCTAAACTATTATCGTATTTTATATTTTATATTGTACAAATTATGTCTATTATTAGTTTATTTTTATCCTTTTTATGTAAATTTTATTGCCACTAACTTTTTCCTGTCTTTTTGCAGGTTTCCAGAAAAATTGCCAAAATGGCCTGTCACGCCCCCCTGTCACGCCCTCCCTGGGCGTGACCTAGGGCGTGTCACCCGATCCCGAGGACACCTGCTGGAAGGGACAGAAAACGGTCAAAACCGCTGTCACGCCCCCCTGTCACGCCCTCCCGGGGCGTGTCACTAGGCGTGACCAGGGGCGTGTCGCCCTCTGCCGCAAAGCTGCCGCCGCATTAAATGCCCTTCCGCCTCAGCACGCAAATAGTACTGTCACGCCCCATGTCACGCCCGTGACATGGGCGTGACACCTTCCTTTTTCGGCAACTGACGGATTTCCGACCAATGATTTGGACATGACATGCCTGTCACGCCCCCTGTCACGGGCGTGACCTAGGGCGTGACCACCGACGTACCGAAGCAATCATCCCTCCCGCCAGAATCCAGAGCCCGAGGTCAAATCCGTACCTGTCACGCCCCCTGACACGCCCCCCCTAGGGTGTGTCAGAGGGCGTGACCAACCCGAGAAAAAATCTATAAATTGAGCCCCCCTCCTCCCCATTTCAGCAAGCTTTGGTTGAGTGGGGGAGGTGCTGCCCCTTTGTTTCTTGATCCTTTTTCATGCTTTCTCTCTCTCTCTCTCCCCCTCTCTTTGTACTTTTTGGTTAACCCTAGTTTAATCTTAGTTTGTGCTAGCTTTTAATGTAATTTTCTTCTTGCTTAGTGCTTAATGTAGGGCTAGAATAGGGTTTAATTTTCATGCACTTGTAATTTTATTTTCATTAGTGTAACTTGCCCTTTTTCATTAATAAAATTGTTCTTCCCTTAGCTTGTGTTCTTCTTATGTTTTTCTACTCATCTCCCCCCTCCACTCCATTATGATTAACTAATCCTCCTTGTACTCGATCTTGATGATCCGAGGTTAGAGCGATTATGTAATGATGTTTTAATCAATCTTTTCTTTTTAGGTTAGGGCCTTGAATTACTCTTGATTAATCACGGGTTGGGGGTATATTTTCGATATATACTCTCCGCCTTTGCTTTCATTCTGGGCTAGCCGAGAGGCCGAAAGAATGAAGTGAGCATTCAAGAGTAAAGGGAGTTGTACGCACCCCTCGAGAGAGGCAGACGTCCAAATCTCCCGGATTGGAGTAAAATCCAATAGTGGGGTTCACCGCGTAAAGCGAGTTTTAGGCCTCCGATTTAGACGAGAGTCGGTCGGACCTTCCTAAACTCAGTTGGGCATGACTTCGAGAGAAGCGTGTTCAAGCTTTAGGAACCTCCACGGTCAAGGACCCTTATCCTATTAAGTTTAGATTTTTATCGCATTTTCTTAATCGTCTTTAGCCGAGGTGAATCTCGATCGGGTGCATTTCCATTTCATATTTTCTTCCTTTAGTAGTAATCTCCTATCTTGTGCTCTTTAATTAACTGCAGTAGTTTCCTTTCTAGCATAGTTCTTTTCTTAATAGCGTAACTTAATTGCGGTAGTTCTCTTTCTAGTTTGCTTTAATTTCTCCATTGCGCTTAGATTTTCTAAAACCCTAGTTTTTCCGTCGATAAGATAATAGCGTTCGTGTGAGTAAGCTTAGCCAACAGTTCCCAGATTTCAATACGACACTTGTGTCCCCTTGCTACAATTCGATAGGTATACTTGCCTCATCAGGTTGCTAGTTCGGTTGCGTTTATTTTCTTCGAACCCTAGCGCGCAACAAGTTTTTGGCGCCGTTGCCGGGGAGCCAACTTCCGTTGATATTTTGAAAACACGAACCTATTAATTTTATCTCTTCTCTTTCTCATCCCCTTTCTTTAAAGTTTTAAAAAATTCAAAAAAAAATTATCACCGCTCTTAATAGAAACCAACCTCGCAATTTTTCTACGCCACCTAATTCTCTCGAAAAGGGCAAAGGGCTTTAAGCGCCACTGTCTTGTCTAGTACCTTGCGAACCCTTCACGGGGTAGTCCTTGGGAAGTTCGGGAGTTAATCTATAAAAAAAAAATTTAATTTTCTAAATCCAGTTTTTCTTTCTAGTTTATCCTTTTTCTCTTTCTCCTCTTCTTTTCTGTTCTTTTAGTGCATGACCCGCGGGAGTCCGTCGGTTATTTTGGACTTGGACCACGAAATTGAGCGTACTCTTCGGAGAAGATCGCGATTTCAAGGTCCTACCATCCAAGTGCCGGTTGAGGACTCCGAGTCATTTAATACTTTAAGAATGGAAGAACCCAATGTAGATGAGGCCGTGCAAAGGACTATGTCCTATTATGCACGACCGAACCTCGAGGGAACAGAATCGAGTATAGTCCGTCCTACTATAGCAAATAATAACTTTGAACTAAAGCCTAGCATAATTCAAATGGTGCAGCAATATGTGCAATTTGACGGACTTCAAGATGAAGATCCGAACGCACATATAGCTAGCTTTCTTGAAATTTGTGACACCTTCAAGATAAATGGTGTCACAAATGATGCGATCAGGCTAAGACTCTTCCCCTTCTCTCTAAGAACTAAAGCTAAGCAATGGCTTAACACACTTCCGAAAAATAGCATAACCACTTGGAATGAATTAACTGAAAAATTTTTGGCGAAGTATTTTCCGCCAGCTAAAACTGCAAAACTTAGGAACGACATCTCTGCCTTCGGACAAATAGACTCTGAAACCCTTTACGAAACCTGGGAGAGATTTAAAGAATTATTAAGATGAGTCCCACATCACGCGCTGCCTGTATGGTTACAAGTGCAGACGTTTTATAACGGGCTAAATCAAAGCACGAAGCAAATGATAGACGCAGCTTCTGGCGGTACTTTAAATCATAAGACCCCGGAAGCTGCTCTTGAGCTTTTTGAGGATATGGCCATGAACACTTATCAGTGGAATGTACCTAGGTCCTGGCCGAACAAGCCTGCAGGTATCTATGAAGTGGACAACGTCTCCCAGCTCGCTCTGCAAGTAGAAATCCTAAGCAAAAAAATCACGGAGATGACTGCTGCCTCCGCCCCTCAGGTATGGGAATCTGCAACCCCTACTCCAGAACATTTAGATTATGTTAATAATTTGCCTAGAACTGCTTTTAATAATTTTTCTGCTGCGAATTTTCATCCGCCTGGTTTTAATTTTCCGAATAGTTATAACCCCGCTTTAAGAAATCACCCGAACTTTTCATGGAGTAATCCATCGAATGCGATGCGCCCACCTCCGCAAAATGATTTTTCTGCACAACCACCACCACCACCACCACTTCTTCAAAATTACCCAAAACCTCCGAGCTTGGAGGAATTACTTTCTAAATATATCACCACAAATGACGCTACCATAAGAACTTTAACCGGAAGCGTAAAAAGTTTAGAAAATCAGGTAGGACAGCTCGCGAAAATAATTTCTGAGCGACCCGCAGGGTCTCTTCCTTCCAATACCGAACCCAACCCGAGAGAGCAAGCGAAAGCTATAACTCTTCGGAGTGGGAAGCAAGTCTCCGGTATGGTAAGTGAAGAGCCCGAGGCAAGCTCCGCTTCTGCTTTTAAAAATCAAAGCTCCGCTTCCGCTTTTAAAAATCAAAGCTCCGCTTCCGCTTTTAAAAATCAAAGCTCCGCTCCGCTTCCACCCTCTGCTGAAGAAGTAATCACCCCCACATTAGAAAATAATCTCACTCCACCACCCATCTTCAAAAATAATTCAACTCCTCCATACCCCTCTGAACTTAATAGACAACGTCAAGATGATCAGTACTCCCGCTTCTTAGAAATCTTCAAACAAATCCACATTAATCTTCCCTTCCACGAGGCTATTTCGCAAATGCCGAAATACGCCAAATATCTTAAAGACCTCCTCACAAACAAGAAGAAGTTAGAGAATCTTTCGCACGTCACGCTAAACGCCGAGTTCTCTGCCGTTTTAACAAACGGTTTGCCGAAGAAAATCAGTGACCCGGGTAGTTTCTCTATCCTGTGTGTCTTCGGTGATCTCTTTGTTAAACACGCGTTAGCCGACTTAGGCGCAAGTATAAACCTGATGCCCTTTTCGTTGTTCAAAAAGTTAGGGATTGGTAGCCTTAACCCCACGCGTATGAGTATCCAGCTAGCCGATAGATCCGTCAAGTACCCGTTAGGAATAGTGGAGGACGTTCTGGTGAAAGTCGACAAGTTCATCTTCCCGGTGGACTTTGTCATTTTGGACATCGAAGAAGACGTCGAGGTTCCCCTGATCCTTGGCCGACCCTTCCTCGCCACCTCCCGAGCCATCATTGACGTAAGCAATGGTAAGCTCTTTCTTCGAGTAGGCGACGACGAAGTCACATTTCCTATCACCCCTTCGATGAAGAACACCTTAGCGAACGATGACTCATGTTTTTTCGTAGACGCCGTGAGTGATGATTCTTCCTACTGCCTCTCCGACTTTGAAAAAGAATTTTCTACTTTTTGCTCCTATTCTCTTACAACAGAATCACTGCAAGGAAGTGATGAATCTTCTTATTGTCTTTCCGACTTTGAAAAAGAGTTTTTTGATTTTTGTTCTTCCTCTTTTCTTGCCACTGAATCTGTACAAGAAGCCGTCTTGGCTGCTAGCCCCACCCCTTATTACGTTCCTTATAAAAAAGTTTATGAAGATATTATTTTCGAAAAAGAAAGAATCTCAAAATCCTCTTATGAAGAACCCCCTACCCTAGAACTTAAAGAACTTCCCGAACACCTTAAGTATGCTTTCTTAGAAAAAGACTCCAAGTTACCAGTTATCGTTTCGGCCTACCTCACGGATACGCAGAACGATAAACTTCTTCTAGTTCTACGTAAGCATCGCCGGGCTATTGCTTGGCAAATTTCTGATATCAAGGGCATAAGCCCATCTTTCTGTACACATAAAATTTTAATGGAAGATAATTCGCGTAACTCTATCCAACCTCAGCGCCGTATAAACCCGAATATGAAAGAAGTAGTTAAGGGCGAGGTTATGAAACTATTAGACGCAGGAATTATCTACCCTATATCGGACAGTAAGTGGGTTAGCCCCGTTCAGGTAGTTCCAAAAAATGGAGGGATAACTGTAGTTAGTAATGAGAATAATGAATTAATCCCGACACGGACGGTGACGGGTTGGCGTATGTGCATAGATTACCGTAAGTTAAATGACGCCACCCGTAAGGAACACTTTCCTCTACCGTTTATCGACCAGATTTTAGAACGTCTCTCCGGCCATAGCTTTTATTGTTTTCTCGATGGCCTCTCGGGGTACTTTCAAATACCCATCTCTCCCGAGGACCAAGAGAAAACTACGTTTACTTGTCCCTTCGGCACCTTCGCGTACCGAAGAATGCCATTTGGATTATGCAATGCGTCGGCTACATTCCAACGATGTATGCTCGCAATATTTGACAAGTACGTAGAAAGCATTATGGAGGTATTCATGGACGATTTCTCCGTGTTCGGCGATACCTTCGATAGATGTTTAGAAAACCTCGAAAAAGTCTTAGAACAATGCGAAGAAACTAACCTTGCCCTAAATTGGGAAAAATGCCATTTTATGGTGAGGGAAGGGTTAGTTTTGGGTCATAAAATTTCTGCTAAAGGTATTGAGGTAGATGTTGCCAAGATAGAAGTTATTGAGAAGTTGCCGCCACCTACAAACATAAAAGCTATAAGAAGTTTCCTAGGCCACGCTGGTTTTTATCGTCGTTTTATAAAGGACTTCTCCAAGATCACTAAGCCCCTCACCCATCTCTTAGAAAAAGACGCTCCATTCATTTTTGATGACTCTTGTATTTCTGCCTTTGAATTAATTAAAGAAAAGTTAATTAACGCGCCAATTATGATAGCTCCGGTGTGGGACCTTCCTTTCGAGATTATGTGCGATGCGAGTAGTTTTGCGGTGGGAGCCGTATTAGGTCAACGCATATCTAAGAACTTCCACCCCATCTATTACGCTAGTAAAACCCTCACATCTGCACAAGAAAGTTACACCACAACCGAAAAAGAGCTCTTCGCTGTAGTATTTGCGTTTGATAAATTTCGCCCTTACATTACACTTTCAAAAATCATTGTTTTTACGGACAACTCGGCCCTCAAGTACCTTCTTGCCAAAACGGATGCCAAGCCTCGCTTGATTCGCTGGGTCTTACTCCTCCAGGAGTTTTACTTAGAGATCCGTGATAAGCGAGGAGCCGAGAACTTGGCCGCCGACCATTTATCAAGATTAGATAACCCCTTTATAGAAAAATTAAATGAAAAATCTTTTAATGATTATTTTCCTGATGAGAAGCTGCTTTTAGTTAATACATCTACTTCTCCTTGGTTCGCGCACATCGCCAACTATCTAGTGGTCTGGGTGCTCCCAAAAGAGTTCTCCTCTCAGCAGAAGAAGAAATTCTTTTCTGAGCTGAAGAACTACTTTTGGGAAGACCCGCATCTTTTCAAAATTTGTGCGGATCAAGTGATAAGGAGATGTGTTTCTTTTGATGAAGGAATTGATATTCTAAAACATTTGCATGAAGGTCCGACAGGTGGGCACTATCAAGCTGCTCGCACCGCTCATAAGGTGCTTTGCGCGGGTTTTTACTGGCCTAGCCTGTTTAAAGATGCGCAAGCCTTTGTGAGCAGGTGTGATAGTTGCCAACGGTCGGGCAATATTTCTAATAAAAATGAAATGCCGCAAAATTATTTCTTAGAGTGCGAAATTTTCGACCTCTGGGGAATTGATTTTGTTGGCCCCCTTCCTTCTAGCTTCGGAAACAAATATATTTTAGTTGCTGTTGATTATGTTTCACGATGGGCTGAGGCCTAAGCTCTTCCTACGAATGACTCCCGAGTTGTAGTCACGTTTTTAAAAAAATTATTTTCTAGATTCGGTACGCCACGCGCAATCGTTAGCGATAGGGGTTCCCATTTCTGTAACGCGCAATTTTCAAAAATCCTTACTAAATACGGCGTTACGCATAAACTATCCACTGCCTACCACCCCCAAACTAACGGTCAAGTCGAAGTAGTTAATAGAGAAATAAAAAGAATATTAGAAAAGACTGTTTCAACTTCTAGAAAAGACTGGTCAACCAAACTTGACGATGCTCTATGGGCCTACCGAACAGCGTACAAAACCGCCCTCGGATGTACGCCGTATCGGCTGGTCTATGGAAAATCGTGCCATCTGCCCGTAGAGTTAGAACACCGCGCCTTTTGGGCCTTAAAATTTTTAAACTTCGATCCCCACTCAGTCGGTGACCTTCGAAAATTTCAACTAAATGAACTCGACGAGTGGCGCTCTTATGCTTATGAAAATAATAAACTTTATAAAGAGCGGACGAAGCGTTTACACGATAAACACTTAAGGCACCCTAAAAACTTTAAGCCGGGCGACCAAGTCCTTTTATATAATTCTCATTTACGTTTATTTCCGGGCAAATTAAAATCTCGCTGGTCTGGCCCGTTTTCTGTTTTAGAAGTATTTCCTTATGGAACTGTTTTAATTTCTCACCCTGATAAGGGTAATTTCAAAGTGAATGGTCAGCGTCTTAAACTGTATTTCTCTGGTGATGATGATGTCAGTCCAAACACTATTAAGTTTCTGCTTCACGAACTTTAATCTTGAACTTTTTATTTTTTGCTAAAAACAATTTTATTTCGGGACAACAATATTTTTGGACAATATTATTTTTGATGCGTCGAGCTCAACGACGCTTTAACCAAAGGGCGCTCTTGGGAGGCAACCCAAGTTATCTTTTTCTGTTTTCTTTATTTTACAATATTTGCCTCGGATGGCTCCGACAAGCTAAAGCTTCTGCGATCGCCTGCTCCAACATTACTGAATCCATCACAAAGTCCAAAGAAGACATTCGGGGAGCGGCATCACTCAGTTTTCGCAGCAAATAAATCCGGGGAAGTACCTGTATTTCAATTCTGTCTTTCAATTCTGTACTTTATTTTTCTCTCCTTCTCCAATCCCCTTTTTTAGCCATTAAGGACAATGTCTGTTTTAAGCTTGGGGGAGGATTTCCTCCTTCATTTTTGCGTAGTGTAAATAATCTTCTTTTTGTATATATTGTAAATATTTCCAAAAAAAATGAATATCTTAAAATTCCAAAATCCAAAAAAAGAGAATATTCCACAAAATTAAATTAAAAAAAATTTATATGTGTTTTTGAATAGTTTAGACATTTTGGTATTTCAATAGTACCCCTAGTTTTTAGTTTTGTTTTACTCAAAATCTCCTATAAACAACTTAGTTAATTATAATATTTCTAATCGTCCTTGTTGGAACCCTGGTTCTGATTTGGGCTAGGATCTCTATTAAGTTGTTTGAGTTTAGTTTATTTGTTTTTAGTAGTTTTTAGTTTGTGAAAGACTTAACCCAAATAGGGGGAGATTGTTGGTACCCTAGTTTGATTTGGCTTAAGTCTTTCCTTTTAGATCTTGACCCAAGATTTATCCATGGTCAAAATCTCATTGTTGAGTATTCTCTTTTCCAGTAAAATTCTGGCTAAGTCTTTTTCGGGTTCGACTATCGTCGAACGCCGATCGACTATCGTCGATCAGCCGGTCGACGATCGTCTGTCTCTAGCCAGCTCGACGTTCTGCTAGATCGTCGAGCTCTGGTCGACTATCTCTTGATAGATCGACGTTTTCTGTCTTGCCCGAGTCGGTCGACTATATTCCTGATAGCTCGACTATCTCAGTAGGCCGTTCGACGATCTCTAAGGATCGGTCGACGCTTTCTGTTTTGTTTGAGTCGGTCGACTATCTGACTGATAGCTCGACGATCTCAGTAGGTCGGTCGACGATCGTCGAGGATCGTTCGACTATCTTCTGGTCTGCATATGTAATATTATATGCGTTTTATTTGTTGTTTTATTTCCTATATTTTCTGACATGTTTTATTATGGATTATTTAATTGATCTTATGCATATATCTCAAAGCAAACGTGCTTCTATATTTATGCATAAGTCAATTCTTTCTGGCAATGTCTTTTGTCTTATTATCTGACTTTATTGTTGCAGCTGTCCTTTATAGCCATTGGCTGTAAAGAGCTATTTCCGATGTGATTTATCAAACATCCTTTATGAGTCTATTTAT
Organism: Platanthera zijinensis; assembly: GCA_039513925.1. NCBI lineage: Eukaryota > Viridiplantae > Streptophyta > Magnoliopsida > Asparagales > Orchidaceae > Platanthera > Platanthera zijinensis. The sequence continues at coordinate 71,883,438 of CM077092.1, forward strand.
TACAGCTGCTGTAGTTTTCCCTTTTATAGGATATATATCTGCAAGACTTGTTTTTGTGTTAATTGCAGCCCAGATTCAAAATCTGAGAAGAAGACAAAAGTCTTGCTCTAATAGAGCCGTTGCTGCTGCACCTATTTAAAGAGTTCTTTTGGAGAAAGAAAGAAGACACACGACACACACGAAACATACAAGAAGAAGACAGTGACCAGAAACACACAGACGAAGCTGTAGAACAAATGTGAAAGAAGACTGCTACCATCAACATTCAGCAGTCTTCAAGAAAGAAAAGATACAGCTGCTCACAGCAATATCTATCCAACTGTGAAGATATCTCTTCTGCTCTTCCTCAACCTGAGTGCTCCTGTTCCAGGAAGATACACTCAGAGTTTCTCTGAAGAAGAAGAAGAAATAAGGAAGCTGAAGAAGAACATCTAAATCCAGATCTCTAGTCTTCTTCAGGCCTTACTCCTTCAGAACCTCGTGACAGTATTCTGTCATAAGTTCTGAAGAGTCTCTTATGCTTCTCTAATCTGTTTTAAAATAGAGAAGACAATCTAACTCTCCTTCCCCCTCCTGTAAAGAGTTTGTTCACACCTCTTCAAAAGTGAACGTTGGTGACAGGGCACCTTATCAACAACCTGCTTGGTTTTTAGACACCTGATCAAAAGTCTAAAGGGTCTGTTTGATCTACCTGAATCAGATCATTGGTGGCAGGGCACTGATGAGTCCCTATTTTATACTATATTTTGGACTCATCTAGGCCTATTTCCATGTCTTTGCACACCGTTTAGCGCCATTTGCACTCCTTTTGGTTCGCTACGGTTTTCCACGCCCTGTGCACCTTTTTTGCCCATTTCCGTGCTTGTGTGCATTTACTTTCTTGCTATGTTTATCACTGTTCGCTGTGGCTGCCGCGATCGATGCCCCGTGCAGTTTTCCTGCAGGTTTGGGGATCGTGAGGGCATTCGGGATAGGCGTTTCACTGTTTTTGGCAAAGGAGTCAGTGGTCGTGCGTTTTTACCCACGCACGACCATCGACCTCCTGGCGCACGATCACTGATCGTGCGCAGCCCGGTCTCATTTGTGAAACTCTGTCTTGAACCTTCCGCACGATCACTGTCATACCGCGCACGACCACTGCTCGTGCGCCGCCGATCGTGCGCAGTCATATCCATTTTGCAAAAGTCTGTCTGGCTATTTCCGCATGATCATCAGCCTTGCCTCGCACGATCACTGATCGTGCGCTGCTGATCGTGCGCGACTACTAATTTTCTGATGCAGGTCTGCAGGTTGCTCACGCACGGGCGCTGACCTTGGTCGCGCACGACCACTGGTCGTGCGCCAGTGGTCGTGCGCGCTATTTACTCTGCAAGCTATAAATACGCTGTTCCGCGAATTAGGGCGAGACGATTGTTACGGAACCTTCGCCATTCCGCCGTTTTCGCCCTCCAGCAGTCCCATTCACCTCCACCTCCATTCCTACCAACGGGAGGACTTTCTCCCGTGATTCCGAAGCACCCCTCATCCTCCGGCGATCCTCCGGCCATTAAAGCTCTTCTCCAAGTTCTTCACCGAGGAAGACGACGAAGCTTGCCTCAAGAACGGACTTAAAGGCCACCGAAGTGACAGCTCGGCGGTACCGGAAGCCCTCCACGGACTGCGCTTGGAAGCGGTTTGACAACCCGCACCTCCGGCCAACACCCGCGAAGGATCTTCACTCTTGTGGTTTAGCTTTCTCCAACCTTTCTTGTTGAATGGTTTATGTATGCAAGTATGAACGGATTAATCTCTTTTGCAATGAAATGTTTATGCTTTCATCTTGCTTGTGAGATTCGTTGTTAATGCGCTTCGCTCTCTTTCGTTCACTCCACGCATTTGCTTCACTTCATTTCACTTCACATCACACACTTCACTCACTAGCTTACCGCCCACTCGCCCACCGAAGTACGGCATCGCGGCCGCTACATCCATCTCGCCTTGCGAAGCGGTGATTGCGACCCGCAAAGCTCTCGTTAGTGTAATCGGTCGTATGACCACCAACCAAAGCCCCTTTCTTTTTCTGCTTATTTCATTTAACTCTCATAACGATAGTTTCAGAGTCTAAATCGTTCGACGCCAATTGCATTCCTCAAGAGACCGACATCCGGGGATTCATTCCCAACTTTATTACTTGAGCGACCGGTACGCTTGCCGTATTTTACGCGCATCAAGTTTTTGGCGCCGTTGCCGGGGAATGCAACTGTTGTACGATTATGATTCTGGAAGTATTGTTATAAGAGTTAGTGCTCTTTGATTTTTTTTCTTTTGTCTTGTTGTTTCAGTGGATGCAGGGACGTGCCGCGAGAGATCTCGTTGCTTACGATCCTGAGATCGAGCGAACTCTTCGTGCGCAAAGGCGTGCCGCTGCAATTGATCCAATCACAATGGGCGACCAGTTGAACCATGACAACGGAGTCCGTGTTGGAGGGAACCCCCCTGATAACCGTAACGGGGATGAGAACGAGGTAAACCCGCCGCATGTCCGAACCATGAGAGACTACACCACTCCCACTGTGGGGAGCATATATCCTGGGTTCGGACCGGCAATCACAAACCAGCAGTTCGAGATCAAGCCGGCAATTCTAAACATCATCCGGAACAATGCGCAGTTTTCCGGAATGGCCACTGAGGATGCCCATCTTCATTTGGCGGATTTTTCGGAAATCTGCGCCACGTTCCGCTATGCTGGGATCGCCGATGACACGGTCAAGCTCCGTCTGTTTCCCTTCTCGCTACGTGACAAAGCCAAGTCATGGCTTCATTCCCTTCCTCCTGGAACCGCCACAACATGGGATGCTCTCACCACGAAGTTCTTAGCCAAATTCCATCCAGTCGACCGTATTGTGAGCATGCGACGTGCCATCGCCAATTTCAGGCAAAACGACCAAGAAAGCTTAGCGGAGGTGTGGGAGCGCTTTAATGAATTGCTGCGGAAGTGCCCAAATCACGGTTTCCAAACGTGGAATCTTGTGGAATGCTTCTACTTCTCCATCGAACCTCAGCACCGCGCCATGATTGATGCCGCCTCTGGTGGAACAATTATGAATCTTGCTCCTGAGGAGGCTTTGAGAGTTCTGCAGGACACCGCCACGCACAGCGCCTTTTGGACCGCGGGAAGGAATACCCCCCGTGGGACAAGTGGAATCTTTGCTGTGGAAGCATCAAGGCCCGCTGCTGCTGTTCCGGTGTTGGCCATCTCATGTCAAGGATGCGGAGGATCCGATCATCACAGCTTCGAGTGCCCTGGACCGGAGGTAACATATGATCCCGCCTTATCTAATGAAACAGTTAATTTTATTGCTAATCAAAACAGGGGTGCGCCGTATGGAAATGTGTATAATCCGGGTGCGAGAAATCACCCGAACTTTTCGTGGAATCAAAACGCGCCGGGCCAACGATGGCAACCGGGGCAGCATCAAAATGATGCCGCCGCCTCCGGAAGCCAACCGCGGCCGCCACACCCGGATTACACCCAAGGCCCTCCCGCTGTGAAAACCAACTCTTTGGCTGAAATGTTTGAGAAATTTGTTGAAGTGTCCCATACTAATATGACTAACCAAGCCGCTTCTATGCGTAAGCTTGAGGCGCAGTTGGGCCAATTGGCTCAAATGGTCTCCGAGCGCACGCTTGGTACCCTCCCAAGCAACACAGAAAGAAATCCCCATGAACAAGGGAAAAGCTTGGGAGAGGAAAGGCTAGGGAACAACAACGAACTCGTGATTAATTGTATGATCAATGATGTGAAAACGACCGCACTTTGTGATTCCGGAGCATCGAGCAACATCCTCACTCTGCAGGATGTTGAGAAGATGCAATTACAAATTAACACCGATGACCGGAAGTCACTCATTTTAGCTAATGGAGATGTAGTTGCTACTGAAGGCGGTGTGAGGAAAGTTGAGATCGAGGTGAATGGAAAACATTTTACTACTGATTTTCAGGTTATGGGACCTAAAGAAAACGACTCCATTCCAATACTTGGGGTCCCATTCCTGACGGCCAGTGGCGCATCCTTGGATTTTTCCAAAGGATGTGTCACCTGGCCGACCGATGCGTCCGCCATCGATGATATTTCCGCACACCCCTCCAACATTCAAGAAATTGTTTTGCTAAGAAATGCAGGATCCAAGGAAAATTTGGGACTTCAAGTTTTGAACGCCGCCCGTTTGGACGAAATGATCAAGGAAGCACCTCCCGAGAAGACCGATGTAGAGCAAGTGGTAGTGACCGTGAAGGAGATCGAGTCAGTGGAAGCCACGGCGATTGTTCCATGTCCCCCAAAAGCGACTGAAGACAATGACATTAGTAGTTTTATTCGGGAGAAATCCCTGAACAATTCAGTTTGTAATAATTCTAATGACTGTGTTAGGCGTAATGTTGCTTGGGCCGATCCGGTCGCCGTCGCGGTGCCGGACATGACGCCATTGATTTCAAAATCTGCGAAAACTGTGGAAAAATCTGCGTGGAAGTCTCCCACGGTGGAGAAGATGAAGGAGGCTAAGCGCCTACGCGATAAGCGTTATTCCACCTTCCGGCGCGAGGAAGCGTATAAGCTGAGCAAGGGGAAATCCCTCCCTCATGATTCCATGAAAAATTCTGCTCCCCCCTCGCACTCCACCGGAGAGACTCGCCCCAAATCGGCGCCGAGTTGATTGCTTTTTCGTCGCTCTGCTTAGACATTATTCTGTGTTTCATATTCTTGCACTTTTATTTTCTTTTTCTGCACGAACATTATTTATAAACTGCTAAAACAGGTATTTGGTCCACCTTAAGGACGGTAAACAAAAGGGCTATTCGGGAGACAACCCATGCTCGGACCATTCGGTCCCCTTTCTTTTTCTAATTTTCTATTTTTGTATTTTCTTGTCTTTGGCCCAAATCGCAGGTTCAGCTTCTCTTTGGTGCGGCGCAGCAACTCCATCAACTCATAACGCCATCTTCCGGTATGCTCCCTCTGCGGAGCATAGGTACACTCTTCCCTGTAGACTTTATTCTAGTGCTATTTTGCATGTTGATCTTGTTTTCATTCAAGTTTGGGGGGAAGAGCCGCCTATGCACTCACGAGCACATTTCATTCGCACACCGGTAGATTTATTTATGCTTCATGTTTGTAGACTCCTGCTGTGCGCACACATTTGCACCCACATGAGCGCGCACTCTTACCACGCGCGCGGCTCGGGTTGAGTACTTATGTTGTGTAAGTTTTAAGATTGTGGTGCTGACGTAGGATTTTGTCGTACAGTAGTTCGAAACTCGTGCAGTGCTCCTAATCGAGTGCTCACGTTGTGTAGGAATTGTATAGAGCTAGTTTCTTCTCATGCTTGCATTTTATATTTTTTCTATATTCGTAATTACTGTCTGTCCTACTCAACTTCTGAATCCGGAGTGATCTCGCGGTAGTGTAGGCATGTGTGTAAGCGTCGCTGGCTTTGTTTTGCTCGAGTCGGGAGGACGGATCACTTTTCTCGGTGGCTAAGAACTTGCCCCAAGCGACTTTCGAAGCATTGGTGCCCGGTTAGTCGAGCGTGAGCGTGACGTAGGCCATCATGTTGGCCCGGTTGATCCTTGCACCCGTCCTAACATAGCCCTCGCTAGCCCCGTTGAGCCTACCTTCCCTTTTGATCAGCTCCACATGCAAGTCACCAGAGCCTCAAGCCACTCCTAGTCGCACACCCGCGTTGAGCTCTTGTTTCGTTAATTTCTCGTTGGGTTGTTGTGATGGGCGGATTTTGTGAACGTGTGGATATGCCGCAAAGTTTATAAATGCTGAATTATTGAGAAAAGAAAAGAGAAAAGAAAAATATGACCAAGAAAAGAAAAGAGAAAAGAAAAAGTATAAATGAAAAAATCTGAAATTGAGAAATTTGTTTTATGGTAGGCGGTGCACCCACTCATGTTGTAAAAGCTAAGTTTGGGGGTGTGGTGCACTCGCATTCTTGTTGTTAGCGAGAATTCTGATGTGTGCGAGCTCCGTTGGGTTGTGCGTAGCCTTCGTCTTCATCTTGTCCATCCATACCTACATCTACACCCAAGCCCCACTCTTCACCTCAAGTCCTACGGATTTACGCTCGAGTCAAACCCGCATCGTGGAGAAAGTGCGAACGGGCAAGCATATGGCCCCCGACATTGGTGGATTCCTTTGGAGGTGATCATGAGCCCCGGTCTTTCGCAATACCTCGCCATCCGACTTGCCTACTTTCTGCCTTCCCATGACCGTGCGATTCTCCGGAATTCATTCTTTGAGTAGTGACAGTATCTATTTACGTTTTTCGAAAATTATAAATTGCCTTGCATGATTAGAAACTCTTTCTATTATATTTTTTTACGCATGTGAGCTTCTCGATTTCTCGTCCTACTGTAGGTTGTAATTACTACGTCAGCTAGCCGTTTTAGAGCCCACAACGTGATTATTTGCCCGGGACGTGCAAATGGTTAAGTTTGGGGGTGTGATGAGTCCCTATTTTATACTATATTTTGGACTCATCTAGGCCTATTTCCATGTCTTTGCACACCGTTTAGCGCCATTTGCACTCCTTTTGGTTCGCTACGGTTTTCCACGCCATGTGCACCTTTTTTGCCCATTTCCGTGCTTGTGTGCATTTACTTTCTTGCTATGTTTATCACTGTTCGCTGTGGCTGCCGCGATCGATGCCCCGTGCAGTTTTCCTGCAGGTTTGGGGATCGTGAGGGCATTCGGGATAGGCGTTTCACTGTTTTTGGCAAAGGAGTCAGTGGTCGTGCGTTTTTACCCACGCACGACCATCGACCTCCTGGCGCACGATCACTGATCGTGCGCAGCCCGGTCTCATTTGTGAAACTCTGTCTTGAACCTTCCGCACGATCACTGTCATACCGCGCACGACCACTGCTCGTGCGCCGCCGATCGTGCGCAGTCATATCCATTTTGCAAAAGTCTGTCTGGCTATTTCCGCACGATCATCAGCCTTGCCTCGCACGATCACTGATCGTGCGCTGCTGATCGTGCGCGACTACTAATTTTCTGATGCAGGTCTGCAGGTTGCTCACGCACGGGCGCTGACCTTGGTCGCGCACGACCACTGGTCGTGCGCCAGTGGTCGTGCGCGCTATTTACTCTGCAAGCTATAAATACGCTGTTCCGCGAATTAGGGCGAGACGATTGTTACGGAACCTTCGCCATTCCGCCGTTTTCGCCCTCCAGCAGTCCCATTCACCTCCACCTCCATTCCTACCAACGGGAGGACTTTCTCCCGTGATTCCGAAGCACCCCTCATCCTCCGGCGATCCTCCGGCCATTAAAGCTCTTCTCCAAGTTCTTCACCGAGGAAGACGACGAAGCTTGCCTCAAGAACGGACTTAAAGGCCACCGAAGTGACAGCTCGGCGGTACCGGAAGCCCTCCACGGACTGCGCTTGGAAGCGGTTTGACAACCCGCACCTCCGGCCAACACCCGCGAAGGATCTTCACTCTTGTGGTTTAGCTTTCTCCAACCTTTCTTGTTGAATGGTTTATGTATGCAAGTATGAACGGATTAATCTCTTTTGCAATGAAATGTTTATGCTTTCATCTTGCTTGTGAGATTCGTTGTTAATGCGCTTCGCTCTCTTTCGTTCACTCCACGCATTTGCTTCACTTCATTTCACTTCACATCACACACTTCACTCACTAGCTTACCGCCCACTCGCCCACCGAAGTACGGCATCGCGGCCGCTACATCCATCTCGCCTTGCGAAGCGGTGATTGCGACCCGCAAAGCTCTCGTTAGTGTAATCGGTCGTATGACCACCAACCAAAGCCCCTTTCTTTTTCTGCTTATTTCATTTAACTCTCATAACGATAGTTTCAGAGTCTAAATCGTTCGACGCCAATTGCATTCCTCAAGAGACCGACATCCGGGGATTCATTCCCAACTTTATTACTTGAGCGACCGGTACGCTTGCCGTATTTTACGCGCATCAGGCACCTTAGCAAAAACCTGTAGTGGATTCCTACCAAGGTGGTAGAAGAGTGGACGTACCTATTGAGAGGGAACCACTGTAGCTCCTTGTGTCGTCTGGTTTGCTTGCTCTGTTTCTTTTGTGCTATGCTCTGTTATGTGTTTTAATTTTTAATTTTCCGCATTAACTCTTCCTAAAAGAAAATATAAGATCTACCCTCACTTTCAATTGGGGTAGGAATCCACTACAGGTTTTTGCTAAGGTGCCCTGCCACCAATGATCTGATTCAGGTAGATCAAACAGACCCTTTAGACTTTTGATCAGGTGTCTAAAAACCAAGCAGGTTGTTGATAAGGTGCCCTGTCACCAACGTTCACTTTTGAAGAGGTGTGAACAAACTCTTTACAGGAGGGGGAAGGAGAGTTAGATTGTCTTCTCTATTTTAAAACAGATTAGAGAAGCATAAGAGACTCTTCAGAACTTATGACAGAATACTGTCACGAGGTTCTGAAGGAGTAAGGCCTGAAGAAGACTAGAGATCTGGATTTAGATGTTCTTCTTCAGCTTCCTTATTTCTTCTTCTTCTTCAGAGAAACTCTGAGTGTATCTTCCTGGAACAGGAGCACTCAGGTTGAGGAAGAGCAGAAGAGATATCTTCACAGTTGGATAGATATTGCTGTGAGCAGCTGTATCTTTTCTTTCTTGAAGACTGCTGAATGTTGATGGTAGCAGTCTTCTTTCACATTTGTTCTACAGCTTCGTCTGTGTGTTTCTGGTCACTGTCTTCTTCTTGTATGTTTCGTGTGTGTCGTGTGTCTTCTTTCTTTCTCCAAAAGAACTCTTTAAATAGGTGCAGCAGCAACGGCTCTATTAGAGCAAGACTTTTGTCTTCTTCTCAGATTTTGAATCTGGGCTGCAATTAACACAAAAACAAGTCTTGCAGATATATATCCTATAAAAGGGAAAACTACAGCAGCTGCAATAAATAGACTCATAAAGGATGTTTGATAAATCACATCGGAAATAGCTCTTTACAGCCAATGGCTATAAAGGACAGCTGCAACAATAAAATCTGAGAAGAAGACAAAAGTCTTGCTCTAATAGAGCCGTTGCTGCTGCACCTATTTAAAGAGTTCTTTTGGAGAAAGAAAGAAGACACACGACACACACGAAACATACAAGAAGAAGACAGTGACCAGAAACACACAGACGAAGCTGTAGAACAAATGTGAAAGAAGACTGCTACCATCAACATTCAGCAGTCTTCAAGAAAGAAAAGATACAGCTGCTCACAGCAATATCTATCCAACTGTGAAGATATCTCTTCTGCTCTTCCTCAACCTGAGTGCTCCTGTTCCAGGAAGATACACTCAGAGTTTCTCTGAAGAAGAAGAAGAAATAAGGAAGCTGAAGAAGAACATCTAAATCCAGATCTCTAGTCTTCTTCAGGCCTTACTCCTTCAGAACCTCGTGACAGTATTCTGTCATAAGTTCTGAAGAGTCTCTTATGCTTCTCTAATCTGTTTTAAAATAGAGAAGACAATCTAACTCTCCTTCCCCCTCCTGTAAAGAGTTTGTTCACACCTCTTCAAAAGTGAACGTTGGTGACAGGGCACCTTATCAACAACCTGCTTGGTTTTTAGACACCTGATCAAAAGTCTAAAGGGTCTGTTTGATCTACCTGAATCAGATCATTGGTGGCAGGGCACCTTAGCAAAAACCTGTAGTGGATTCCTACCAAGGTGGTAGAAGAGTGGACGTACCTATTGAGAGGGAACCACTGTAGCTCCTTGTGTCGTCTGGTTTGCTTGCTCTGTTTCTTTTGTGCTATGCTCTGTTATGTGTTTTAATTTTTAATTTTCCGCATTAACTCTTCCTAAAAGAAAATATAAGATCTACCCTCACTTTCAATTGGTATCAGAGCCAGGTTGATTGTTTGTACAGGATAACTCCTGAATCAAAAGATCCCTGAGATAGATCTTATACTTATTTCTTAAGAGTTTTTCATGGCACAAAATGAAGAATGGTCAAGCACCAGACCTCCAGCTTGCAACTTAGCTGAGTTTAGCATCTGGAAGGCAAGAATCAAATTATTTATGAACAATATTGATGAAGAAATATTTTCTTCTATTTTGACAGGTCTTCCAACATCGGCAACAACAACAAAAAGTGCCAGGCTAACTGATGCCCGAGCAATGAATATCCTAGCTCAGTCATTGTCTGATGACATTTTTCAAGAGATTGTTGAATGTTCAACAGCTAAGGAGATGTGGGATTCCCTTCACCAAATGGCTTCTGAACCCGTGGATGACACATCAGAAGGAAGCCACATCATCTCATTTGACGAAGAAGAATTAACATCCCTAGATGTTATCTGGGATGTCTCCGATGATGACTCATCATTTGAAGATGAAGAGAAGGAAGCAAGGGCCAAAGAATTCTGCTTAAAGGCCATAAATGCATCAAACAACAAGGAAAAGCCTGAATCAGAACTTAGAAAATATCAGGTGATATCCAATACTAACTACATTTCAAAATATCCTAAATCAATCTCTAACTTGAATACAACTAAACCTTCAAGAGAAATATTAAGAAAATTCAACAACATTGATTTTGTTTTTCAAAAGTTTTCTCAAATTTTTCAAACATACATGAAATATTTTTTTAAAAATTTATTTAATAAACCAATAAAACCTCATTACATTTATGGTCTGAAAATTTTCCTTTTTGATGAATCTTAGATCTCAAAGAGGCATAGTAAGATAATTCTACATCCTTACAGATTTTTTCACAAAATTATCTACACTAAAACTCAACACAGACTTGATCCAGTGGATCATCACACTGTGTTGAAGTTTTTATTTGTGATAAAGTGATTCTATAGGAAGGGAATTATCAGACAGTGCCTTTCTGATTTTAAAGATTTTCTTCAAAATCTTTTTCAGATTATCCTAATGAGTGCTGTGCTCATTAAATTGCATTCCCCTGTCATTTTCTCTGCCCTCATTTTTTTTTTTTTTCTTCTTCAAGATTTGCTTCATTCATTTGTTCATGCACAAAAGCAAAAACTGCATCTCTTCTTGTTCCCTTTGCACTTGATCTGTTTTCTGTCTTGCAGGATTACAGACTCAAAATTTCCAACATGAAGAGATGATCAAGAACAGGGCCAAACTCTACAAAACTTTCAATCTCAGTTTGTTATTTCATAAATCTGTTTTATACTCATAGTTAAATATTTTCAAATCCTTTTATTATTAGGAACAGATTTATTAGGAAGCATCTTCTTTTCTTATAGCTGATTATATCTGATTGATGTTATGTTCAAATATTTCATTCAGATTTCTGTATAAAGAAATTCTCGGTCAGATAACTCTATTTCTTATAGATCCTTTTCTAACTTCATTTAGATTGAGTCCTCTACTCTAGTTGCATTGGTCAGCTGAGTTTGAATCTCGTCTAATGAAAAGAAATTCTATAGGAAGGAAGATATCTGATTTTGTTTTTCAGATCCAGAATCTTAATCAAATTTGCTGGACAAAATATCATTTTTGCTGCTAATATACCCTTTTTCAAGGAGAGAGCAATCTCTACCATAGCCTTCTGCAGGTACTATCTACAGGAGTTAGCTGGATGACTCAATCAATATTCAAAGTCATCTCAGCTGAGTCCAAATCACATGTACTGCATTAACATAGGGGGAGATTGCAAATGCCAGCAAGCAGCCAGCCAATCAAAGCTTTTCTTTATATATTTTATGCTTTGCAAATTTTTATTATTTTGCTAATAGGATCCTCACCCAAATAGGGGGAGATTGTACAAACAATCAACCTCCCTCTGATACCAATTGAAAGTGAGGGTAGATCTTATATTTTCTTTTAGGAAGAGTTAATGCGGAAAATTAAAAATTAAAACACATAACAGAGCATAGCACAAAAGAAACAGAGCAAGCAAACCAGACGACACAAGGAGCTACAGTGGTTCCCTCTCAATAGGTACGTCCACTCTTCTACCACCTTGGTAGGAATCCACTACAGGTTTTTGCTAAGGTGCCCTGCCACCAATGATCTGATTCAGGTAGATCAAACAGACCCTTTAGACTTTTGATCAGGTGTCTAAAAACCAAGCAGGTTGTTGATAAGGTGCCCTGTCACCAACGTTCACTTTTGAAGAGGTGTGAACAAACTCTTTACAGGAGGGGAAGGAGAGTTAGATTGTCTTCTCTATTTTAAAACAGATTAGAGAAGCATAAGAGACTCTTCAGAACTTATGACAGAATACTGTCACGAGGTTCTGAAGGAGTAAGGCCTGAAGAAGACTAGAGATCTGGATTTAGATGTTCTTCTTCAGCTTCCTTATTTCTTCTTCTTCTTCAGAGAAACTCTGAGTGTATCTTCCTGGAACAGGAGCACTCAGGTTGAGGAAGAGCAGAAGAGATATCTTCACAGTTGGATAGATATTGCTGTGAGCAGCTGTATCTTTTCTTTCTTGAAGACTGCTGAATGTTGATGGTAGCAGTCTTCTTTCACATTTGTTCTACAGCTTCGTCTGTGTGTTTCTGGTCACTGTCTTCTTCTTGTATGTTTCATGTGTGTCGTGTGTCTTCTTTCTTTCTCCAAAAGAACTCTTTAAATAGGTGCAGCAGCAACGGCTCTATTAGAGCAAGACTTTTGTCTTCTTCTCAGATTTTGAATCTGGGCTGCAATTAACACAAAAACAAGTCTTGCAGATATATATCCTATAAAAGGGAAAACTACAGCAGCTGCAATAAATAGACTCATAAAGGATGTTTGATAAATCACATCGGAAATAGCTCTTTACAGCCAATGGCTATAAAGGACAGCTGCAACAATAAAATCTGAGAAGAAGACAAAAGTCTTGCTCTAATAGAGCCGTTGCTGCTGCACCTATTTAAAGAGTTCTTTTGGAGAAAGAAAGAAGACACACGACACACACGAAACATACAAGAAGAAGACAGTGACCAGAAACACACAGACGAAGCTGTAGAACAAATGTGAAAGAAGACTGCTACCATCAACATTCAGCAGTCTTCAAGAAAGAAAAGATACAGCTGCTCACAGCAATATCTATCCAACTGTGAAGATATCTCTTCTGCTCTTCCTCAACCTGAGTGCTCCTGTTCCAGGAAGATACACTCAGAGTTTCTCTGAAGAAGAAGAAGAAATAAGGAAGCTGAAGAAGAACATCTAAATCCAGATCTCTAGTCTTCTTCAGGCCTTACTCCTTCAGAACCTCGTGACAGTATTCTGTCATAAGTTCTGAAGAGTCTCTTATGCTTCTCTAATCTGTTTTAAAATAGAGAAGACAATCTAACTCTCCTTCCCCCTCCTGTAAAGAGTTTGTTCACACCTCTTCAAAAGTGAACGTTGGTGACAGGGCACCTTATCAACAACCTGCTTGGTTTTTAGACACCTGATCAAAAGTCTAAAGGGTCTGTTTGATCTACCTGAATCAGATCATTGGTGGCAGGGCACCTTAGCAAAAACCTGTAGTGGATTCCTACCAAGGTGGTAGAAGAGTGGACGTACCTATTGAGAGGGAACCACTGTAGCTCCTTGTGTCGTCTGGTTTGCTTGCTCTGTTTCTTTTGTGCTATGCTCTGTTATGTGTTTTAATTTTTAATTTTCCGCATTAACTCTTCCTAAAAGAAAATATAAGATCTACCCTCACTTTCAATTGGTATCAGAGGGAGGTTGATTGTTTGTACAGGATAACTCCTGAATCAAAAGATCCCTGAGATAGATCTTATACTTATTTCTTAAGAGTTTTTCATGGCACAAAATGAAGAATGGTCAAGCACCAGACCTCCAGCTTGCAACTTAGCTGAGTTTAGCATCTGGAAGGCAAGAATCAAATTATTTATGAACAATATTGATGAAGAAATATTTTCTTCTATTTTGACAGGTCTTCCAACATCGGCAACAACAACAAAAAGTGCCAGGCTAACTGATGCCCGAGCAATGAATATCCTAGCTCAGTCATTGTCTGATGACATTTTTCAAGAGATTGTTGAATGTTCAACAGCTAAGGAGATGTGGGATTCCCTTCACCAAATGGCTTCTGAACCCGTGGATGACACATCAGAAGGAAGCCACATCATCTCATTTGACGAAGAAGAATTAACATCCCTAGATGTTATCTGGGATGTCTCCGATGATGACTCATCATTTGAAGATGAAGAGAAGGAAGCAAGGGCCAAAGAATTCTGCTTAAAGGCCATAAATGCATCAAACAACAAGGAAAAGCCTGAATCAGAACTTAGAAAATATCAGGTGATATCCAATACTAACTACATTTCAAAATATCCTAAATCAATCTCTAACTTGAATACAACTAAACCTTCAAGAGAAATATTAAGAAAATTCAACAACATTGATTTTGTTTTTCAAAAGTTTTCTCAAATTTTTCTATGAGGGTAGAAATATATTTGAATATATTTATTGAAAGTGAGGGTAGATCTTATATTTTGAAAATATAAGATCTTATATTTTCAAAATATAAGATCTTATAATATTTTCTATTGACCGACCTACTGAGATACAATGAAAGACTTATGCATAAATATATTGAAAGTGAGGGTAGATCTTATATTTTCTTTTAGGAAGAGTTAATGCGGAAAATTAAAAATTAAAACACATTTGTTCTACAGCTTCGTCTGTGTGTTTCTGGTCACTGTCTTCTTCTTGTATGTTTCGTGTGTGTCGTGTGTCTTCTTTCTTTCTCCAAAAGAACTCTTTAAATAGGTGCAACAGCAACGGCTCTATTAGAGCAAGACTTTTGTCTTCTTCTCAGATTTTGAATCTGGGCTGCAATTAACACAAAAACAAGTCTTGCAGATATATATCCTATAAAAGGGAAAACTACAGCAGCTGCAATAAATAGACTCATAAAGGATGTTTGATAAATCACATCGGAAATAGCTCTTTACAGCCAATGGCTATAAAGGACAGCTGCAACAATAAAGTCAGATAATAAGACAAAAGACATTGCCAGAAAGAATTGACTTATGCATAAATATAGAAGCACGTTTGCTTTGAGATATATGCATAAGATCAATTAAATAATCCATAATAAAACATGTCAGAAAATATAGGAAATAAAACAACAAATAAAACGCATATAATATTACATATGCAGACCAGAAGATAGTCGAACGATCCTCGACGATCGTCGACCGACCTACTGAGATCGTCGAGCTATCAGTCAGATAGTCGACCGACTCAAACAAAACAGAAAGCGTCGACCGATCCTTAGAGATCGTCGAACGGCCTACTGAGATAGTCGAGCTATCAGGAATATAGTCGACCGACTCGGGCAAGACAGAAAACGTCGATCTATCAAGAGATAGTCGACCAGAGCTCGACGATCTAGCAGAACGTCGAGCTGGCTAGAGACAGACGATCGTCGACCGGCTGATCGACGATAGTCGATCGGCGTTCGACGATAGTCGAACCCGAAAAAGACTTAGCCAGAATTTTACTGGAAAAGAGAATACTCAACAATGAGATTTTGACCATGGATAAATCTTGGGTCAAGATCTAAAAGGAAAGACTTAAGCCAAATCAAACTAGGGTACCAACAATCTCCCCCTATTTGGGTTAAGTCTTTCACAAACTAAAAACTACTAAAAACAAATAAACTAAACTCAAACAACTTAATAGAGATCCTAGCCCAAATCAGAACCAGGGTTCCAACAATCTCCCCCTATTTGGGTGAGGATCCTATTAGCAAAATAATAAAAATTTGCAAAGCATAAAATATATAAAGAAAAGCTTTGATTGGCTGGCTGCTTGCTGGCATTTGCAATCTCCCCCTATGTTAATGCAGTACATGTGATTTGGACTCAGCTGAGATGACTTTGAATATTGATTGAGTCATCCAGCTAACTCCTGTAGATAGTACCTGCAGAAGGCTATGGTAGAGATTGCTCTCTCCTTGAAAAAGGGTATATTAGCAGCAAAAATGATATTTTGTCCAGCAAATTTGATTAAGATTCTGGATCTGAAAAACAAAATCAGATATCTTCCTTCCTATAGAATTTCTTTTCATTAGACGAGATTCAAACTCAGCTGACCAATGCAACTAGAGTAGAGGACTCAATCTAAATGAAGTTAGAAAAGGATCTATAAGAAATAGAGTTATCTGACCGAGAATTTCTTTATACAGAAATCTGAATGAAATATTTGAACATAACATCAATCAGATATAATCAGCTATAAGAAAAGAAGATGCTTCCTAATAAATCTGTTCCTAATAATAAAAGGATTTGAAAATATTTAACTATGAGTATAAAACAGATTTATGCATAATATCAATAATAATTATGCAATGAAAGACTTATGCATAATATTTGAACATAACATCAATAATATTACATACGCATAATAATTGTTGGTACCCTAGTTTGATTTGGCTTAAGTCTTTCCTTTTAGATCTTGACCCAAGATTTATCCATGGTCAAAATCTCATTGTTGAGTATTCTCTTTTCCAGTAAAATTCTGGCTAAGTCTTTTTCGGGTTCGACTATCGTCGAACGCCGATCGACTATCGTCGATCAGCCGGTCGACGATCGTCTGTCTCTAGCCAGCTCGACGTTCTGCTAGATCGTCGAGCTCTGGTCGACTATCTCTTGATAGATCGACGTTTTCTGTCTTGCCCGAGTCGGTCGACTATATTCCTGATAGCTCGACTATCTCAGTAGGCCGTTCGACGATCTCTAAGGATCGGTCGACGCTTTCTGTTTTGTTTGAGTCGGTCGACTATCTGACTGATAGCTCGACGATCTCAGTAGGTCGGTCGACGATCGTCGAGGATCGTTCGACTATCTTCTGGTCTGCATATGTAATATTATATGCGTTTTATTTGTTGTTTTATTTCCTATATTTTCTGACATGTTTTATTATGGATTATTTAATTGATCTTATGCATATATCTCAAAGCAAACGTGCTTCTATATTTATGCATAAGTCAATTCTTTCTGGCAATGTCTTTTGTCTTATTATCTGACTTTATTGTTGCAGCTGTCCTTTATAGCCATTGGCTGTAAAGAGCTATTTCCGATGTGATTTATCAAACATCCTTTATGAGTCTATTTATTGCAGCTGCTGTAGTTTTCCCTTTTATAGGATATATATCTGCAAGACTTGTTTTTGTGTTAATTGCAGCCCAGATTCAAAATCTGAGAAGAAGACAAAAGTCTTGCTCTAATAGAGCCGTTGCTGCTGCACCTATTTAAAGAGTTCTTTTGGAGAAAGAAAGAAGACACACGACACACACGAAACATACAAGAAGAAGACAGTGACCAGAAACACACAGACGAAGCTGTAGAACAAATGTGTTTTAATTTTTAATTTTCCGCATTAACTCTTCCTAAAAGAAAATATAAGATCTACCCTCACTTTCAATTAAAACACATTTGTATTGGATACAAAATCAAATATATTGAAAAATGAGATGAATTTTCTTAATTGAAAGTGAGGGTAGATCTTATATTTTCTTTTGAGAAAATCAATATATTTTCAAAATATAAGATCTGATTCAGGATATTTCTATTGACTATATATTTATCAAAAACAAAATCAGATATCTTCCTTCCTATAGAATTTCTTTTCATTAGACGAGATTCAAACTCAGCTGACCAATGCAACTAGAGTAGAGGACTCAATCTAAATGAAGTTAGAAAAGGATCTATAAGAAATAGAGTTATCTGACCGAGAATTTCTTTATACAGAAATCTGAATGAAATATTTGAACATAACATCAATCAGATATAATCAGCTATAAGAAAAGAAGATGCTTCCTAATAAATCTGTTCCTAATAATAAAAGGATTTGAAAATATTTAACTATGAGTATAAAACAGATTTATGAAATAGCAAACTGAGATTGAAAGTTTTGTAGAGTTTGGCCCTGTTCTTGATCATCTCTTCATGTTGGAAATTTTGAGTCTGTAATCCTGCAAGACAGAAAACAGATCAAGTGCAAAGGGAACAAGAAGAGATGCAGTTTTTGCTTTTGTGCATGAACAAATGAATGAAGCAAATCTTGAAGAAGAAAAAAAAAAAAAAAATGAGGGCAGAGAAAATGACAGAGGAATGCAATTTAATGAGCACAGCACTCATTAGGATAATCTGAAAAAGATTTTGAAGAAAATCTTTAAAATCAGAAAGGCACTGTCTGATAATTCCCTTCCTATAGAATCACTTTATCACAAATAAAAACTTCAACACAGTGTGATGATCCACTGGATCAAGTCTGTGTTGAGTTTTAGTGTAGATAATTTTGTGAAAAAATCTGTAAGGATGTAGAATTATCTTACTATGCCTCTTTGAGATCTAAGATTCATCAAAAAGGAAAATTTTCAGACCATAAATGTAATGAGGTTTTATTGGTTTATTAAATAAATTTTTAAAAAAATATTTCATGTATGTTTGAAAAATTTGAGAAAACTTTTGAAAAACAAAATCAATGTTGTTGAATTTTCTTAATATTTCTCTTGAAGGTTTAGTTGTATTCAAGTTAGAGATTGATTTAGGATATTTTGAAATGTAGTTAGTATTGGATATCACCTGATATTTTCTAAGTTCTGATTCAGGCTTTTCCTTGTTGTTTGATGCATTTATGGCCTTTAAGCAGAATTCTTTGGCCCTTGCTTCCTTCTCTTCATCTTCAAATGATGAGTCATCATCGGAGACATCCCAGATAACATCTAGGGATGTTAATTCTTCTTCGTCAAATGAGATGATGTGGCTTCCTTCTGATGTGTCATCCACGGGTTCAGAAGCCATTTGGTGAAGGGAATCCCACATCTCCTTAGCTGTTGAACATTCAACAATCTCTTGAAAAATGTCATCAGACAATGACTGAGATAGGATATTCATTGCTCGGGCATCAGTTAGCCTGGCACTTTTTGTTGTTGTTGCCGATGTTGGAAGACCTGTCAAAATAGAAGAAAATATTTCTTCATCAATATTGTTCATAAATAATTTGATTCTTGCCTTCCAGATGCTAAACTCAGCTAAGTTGCAAGCTGGAGGTCTGGTGCTTGACCATTCTTCATTTTGTGCCATGAAAAACTCTTAAGAAATAAGTATAAGATCTATCTCAGGGATCTTTTGATTCAGGAGTTATCCTGTACAAACAATCAACCTGGCTCTGATACCAATTGAAAGTGAGGGGATAAGTTGTAAACTACTCTAGAGGGGGGGTGAATAGAGTATTCAAAATTTTATGAACACTTAGTCAGCTCCCTTGAAGTTTATTTGCGGAATAGAAAATCTGATACTTGAACCCTAAGAGCCTAACACAGTGAAGTGCACAAGTGAAGAAGTTGACTGAAATTTCAGTTAACTACAAGCCTATCACAGCACCTAGCAATCCTAGGTAGTTCTATCACAGCCACAGAATAAAATGAATAAACAAGATAACCAGATGGACACAGGATATATATCCTATAAAAGGGAAAACTACATAACAGAATCTTAATCAAATTTGCTGGACTTGTTTTTGTGTTAATTTCTGCAAGACTTGTTTGATAAATAAGTCTTGCAGATATAGTTTTGAAGAAATTAACAAGTCTTGCAGATATATAATCCTAGGTAGTTCTATCACAAAAACAAGTCTTGCAGATATAGCAATCCTAGGTAGTTCTCTGCAATTAACACAAAAACAAGTCTTGCAGATATATATCCTATAAAAGGGAAAACTACAGCAGCTGCAATAAATAGACTCATAAAGGATGTTTGATAAATCACATCGGAAATAGCTCTTTACAGCCAATGGCTATAAAGGACAGCTGCAACAATAAAGTCAGATAATAAGACAAAAGACATTGCCAGAAAGAATTGACTTATGCATAAATATAGAAGCACGTTTGCTTTGAGATATATGCATAAGATCAATTAAATAATCCATAATAAAACATGTCAGAAAATATAGGAAATAAAACAACAAATAAAACGCATATAATATTACATATGCAGACCAGAAGATAGTCGAACGATCCTCGACGATCGTCGACCGACCTATTGAGATCGTCGAGCTATCAGTCAGATAGTCGACCGACTCAAACAAAACAGAAAGCGTCGACCGATCCTTAGAGATCGTCGAACGGCCTACTGAGATAGTCGAGCTCTCAGGAATATAGTCGACCGACTCGGGCAAGACAGAAAACGTCGATCTATCAAGAGATAGTCGACCAGAGCTCGACGATCTAGCAGAACGTCGAGCTGGCTAGAGACAGACGATCGTCGACCGGCTGATCGACGATAGTCGATCGGCGTTCGACGATAGTCGAACCCGAAAAAGACTTAGCCAGAATTTTACTGGAAAAGAGAATACTCAACAATGAGATTTTGACCATGGATAAATCTTGGGTCAAGATCTAAAAGGAAAGACTTAAGCCAAATCAAACTAGGGTACCAACAATCTCCCCCTATTTGGGTTAAGTCTTTCACAAACTAAAAACTACTAAAAACAAATAAACTAAACTCAAACAACTTAATAGAGATCCTAGCCCAAATCAGAACCAGGGTTCCAACAATCTCCCCCTATTTGGGTGAGGATCCTATTAGCAAAATAATAAAAATTTGCAAAGCATAAAATATATAAAGAAAAGCTTTGATTGGCTGGCTGCTTGCTGGCATTTGCAATCTCCCCCTATGTTAATGCAGTACATGTGATTTGGACTCAGCTGAGATGACTTTGAATATTGATTGAGTCATCCAGCTAACTCCTGTAGATAGTACCTGCAGAAGGCTATGGTAGAGATTGCTCTCTCCTTGAAAAAGGGTATATTAGCAGCAAAAATGATATTTTGTCCAGCAAATTTGATTAAGATTCTGGATCTGAAATTAACACAAAAACAAGTCTTGCAGATATAGTTTTGAAGAAATTAACAAGTCTTGCAGAAATTAACAAGTCTTGCAGAAATTAACAAGTCTTGCTATATCTGCAAGACTTATTTATCAAACAAGTCTTGCAGAAATTAACACAAAAACAAGTCCAGCAAGACTTGTTTTTGTCCAGCAAATTTGATTAAGATTCTGGATCTGAGAAATATTAAGAAAATTCAAAAATGATATTTTGTCCAGCAAATTTGATTAAGATTCTGGATCTGAAAAACAAAATCAGATATCTTCCTTCCTATAGAATTTCTTTTCATTAGACGAGATTCAAACTCAGCTGACCAATGCACCTTGAGTAGAGGACTCTTAGATCTCAAAGAGGCATAGTAAGATAATTCTACATCCTTACAGGTTTTTAGACACCTTTTTGATGAATAAAAACTCAACACACCTTTTTGATGAATCTTAGATCTCAAAGAGGCATAGTAAGATAATTCTACATCCTTACAGGTTTTTAGACACCTTTCTGGATCTGAGAAATATTAAGAAAATTCAAAAATGATATTTTGTCCAGCAAATTTGATTAAGATTCTGGATCTGAAAAACAAAATCAGATATCTTCCTTCCTATAGAATTTTAGTGTAGATAATTCAACAATCCTAGGTAGTTCTATCACTTCAACACAGTGTGATGATCCACTGGATCAAGTCTGTGTTGAGTTTTAGTGTAGATAATTTTGTGAAAAAATCTGTAAGGATGTAGAATTATCTTACTATGCCTCTTTGAGATCTAAGATTCATCAAAAAGGAAAATTTTCAGACCATAAATGTAATGAGGTTTTATTGGTTTATTAAATAAATTTTTAAAAAAATATTTCATGTATGTTTGAAAAATTTGAGAAAACTTTTGAAAAACAAAATCAATGTTGTTGAATTTTCTTAATATTTCTCTTGAAGGTTTAGTTGTATTCAAGTTAGAGATTGATTTAGGATATTTTGAAATGTAGTTAGTATTGGATATCACCTGATATTTTCTAAGTTCTGATTCAGGCTTTTCCTTGTTGTTTGATGCATTTATGGCCTTTAAGCAGAATTCTTTGGCCCTTGCTTCCTTCTCTTCATCTTCAAATGATGAGTCATCATCGGAGACATCCCAGATAACATCTAGGGATGTTAATTCTTCTTCGTCAAATGAGATGATGTGGCTTCCTTCTGATGTGTCATCCACGGGTTCAGAAGCCATTTGGTGAAGGGAATCCCACATCTCCTTAGCTGTTGAACATTCAACAATCTCTTGAAAAATGTCATCAGACAATGACTGAGCTAGGATATTCATTGCTCGGGCATCAGTTAGCCTGGCACTTTTTGTTGTTGTTGCCGATGTTGGAAGACCTGTCAAAATAGAAGAAAATATTTCTTCATCAATATTGTTCATAAATAATTTGATTCTTGCCTTCCAGATGCTAAACTCAGCTAAGTTGCAAGCTGGAGGTCTGGTGCTTGACCATTCTTCATTTTGTGCCATGAAAAACTCTTAAGAAATAAGTATAAGATCTATCTCAGGGATCTTTTGATTCAGGAGTTATCCTGTACAAACAATCAACCTCCCTCTGATACCAATTGAAAGTGAGGGTAGATCTTATATTTTCTTTTAGGAAGAGTTAATGCGGAAAATTAAAAATTAAAACACATAACAGAGCATAGCACAAAAGAAACAGAGCAAGCAAACCAGACGACACAAGGAGCTACAGTGGTTCCCTCTCAATAGGTACGTCCACTCTTCTACCACCTTGGTAGGAATCCACTACAGGTTTTTGCTAAGGTGCCCTGCCACCAATGATCTGATTCAGGTAGATCAAACAGACCCTTTAGACTTTTGATCAGGTGTCTAAAAACCAAGCAGGTTGTTGATAAGGTGCCCTGTCACCAACGTTCACTTTTGAAGAGGTGTGAACAAACTCTTTATAGGAGGGGGAAGGAGAGTTAGATTGTCTTCTCTATTTTAAAACAGATTAGAGAAGCATAAGAGACTCTTCAGAACTTATGACAGAATACTGTCACGAGGTTCTGAAGGAGTAAGGCCTGAAGAAGACTAGAGATCTGGATTTAGATGTTCTTCTTCAGCTTCCTTATTTCTTCTTCTTCTTCAGAGAAACTCTGAGTGTATCTTCCTGGAACAGGAGCACTCAGGTTGAGGAAGAGCAGAAGAGATATCTTCACAGTTGGATAGATATTGCTGTGAGCAGCTGTATCTTTTCTTTCTTGAAGACTGCTGAATGTTGATGGTAGCAGTCTTCTTTCACATTTGTTCTACAGCTTCGTCTGTGTGTTTCTGGTCACTGTCTTCTTCTTGTATGTTTCGTGTGTGTCGTGTGTCTTCTTTCTTTCTCCAAAAGAACTCTTTAAATAGGTGCAGCAGCAACGGCTCTATTAGAGCAAGACTTTTGTCTTCTTCTCAGATTTTGAATCTGGGCTGCAATTAACACAAAAACAAGTCTTGCAGATATATATCCTATAAAAGGGAAAACTACAGCAGCTGCAATAAATAGACTCATAAAGGATGTTTGATAAATCACATCGGAAATAGCTCTTTACAGCCAATGGCTATAAAGGACAGCTGCAACAATAAAGTCAGATAATAAGACAAAAGACATTGCCAGAAAGAATTGACTTATGCATAAATATAGAAGCACGTTTGCTTTGAGATATATGCATAAGATCAATTAAATAATCCATAATAAAACATGTCAGAAAATATAGGAAATAAAACAACAAATAAAACGCATATAATATTACATATGCAGACCAGAAGATAGTCGAACGATCCTCGACGATCGTCGACCGACCTACTGAGATCGTCGAGCTATCAGTCAGATAGTCGACCGACTCAAACAAAACAGAAAGCGTCGACCGATCCTTAGAGATCGTCGAACGGCCTACTGAGATAGTCGAGCTATCAGGAATATAGTCGACCGACTCGGGCAAGACAGAAAACGTCGATCTATCAAGAGATAGTCGACCAGAGCTCGACGATCTAGCAGAACGTCGAGCTGGCTAGAGACAGACGATCGTCGACCGGCTGATCGACGATAGTCGATCGGCGTTCGACGATAGTCGAACCCGAAAAAGACTTAGCCAGAATTTTACTGGAAAAGAGAATACTCAACAATGAGATTTTGACCATGGATAAATCTTGGGTCAAGATCTAAAAGGAAAGACTTAAGCCAAATCAAACTAGGGTACCAACAGTCCTTTTTAATTATGTTTCACAAGTAAAATGTTGGCCATGCTGTGTTTCTAATTCACGGTAGCATGTTAAGGTGAAATATTTTTCTAAAACTCGCATTTCTATTATGGTTTTTTGTTGTTTATTTGCTTTACTTTCTTAAAAATTCATCATCCACTATTTTCTTTTTCGTTTTTGAATAATTTTTGTAAAGTCAACTTTTGAATAACGTAGTAGATGTGAACAATCCAAGTAACCTATTATTTCTATTTTCAAGTTAATTTCATCAATCTTCTTTTATTATCTAGGACTCGCTTTTTGAAAATTTTTCAAACCTTTGTTTTAAATAAATTCAAAAGCGTGAAAATGATTTAGGCCATTTTTGTTTTCGTTTGAGCTTTCTTGCCAACCTAAAAACTTTTACCACTAGTTAGCCGTTTTTGAGCCTTTTTCCGATTTCATTTGATAGCTCCTCCCTTCATTTCAGTTTCACCAAAGCCAAAATTTCCAACCTATCGAATCACACTAGCCTTTTTGAGTTTCATAAATTATTATGACAATTTTGATAGGGTATTTTGTGATTTTTGCGGGAGAAAGATTTTTTTTTAAAAAAAAGAGGGAAGTATGTTCAAAAGTGATGTTTATTTTTGTTTGGCCAACTCAAAAAGGAAAATAAAAATATTTATGGCCTTTGTTTTGAAAAAAAGAAAAAAAAATGGAAAAAAAAAATTGAAAAAGAAAGAAAAAATGTGTATTTATTTTTATGAAAATTTTTGAAACTCTTTGCTTTGGTTTAGTGTGATTTTAAAACCTTCACGTTTATCTTTGAATTCCACTCCTAATTATTTTCCTAAACCAAACGTTTCTGTCCTATTTAAGTCCTTTTTGATTCACGCTTTTTGATTTTTTATTTAACAACTAAGAAAAGAAAAACAGTAAATCAGTTTTAGTTTTAGATTTAAACCTAGATTTTTGATAATTAAATTGATATAATTATAATGTGTTGCTTGGATCTAGTAACAACTCAATGCGTGTTTTTCATTTTCGTTGCTTTACTTAAGTCCATTTAAAAAATCTCGCTAAAATTTTGGATGATTTGTTTTTATTAAGTAAAGTTTTTAAAAGTTTTACCATACCTAAATAATTATTTTAGACTTACATTTCACCTTTTCCCTACTAAGAATTTCGCATAGTACTTGTGTAGGCATAATTAGAACTTTTTGATTAGTCATTTTTATAAATATCTAGTTTTTATATTTTTGCTTGGGGACAAGCAAAGCTTAAGCTTGGGGGAATTTGATAATACGTTTTGTAGCCTAAACTATTATCGTATTTTATATTTTATATTGTACAAATTATGTCTATTATTAGTTTATTTTTATCCTTTTTATGTAAATTTTATTGCCACTAACTTTTTCCTGTCTTTTTGCAGGTTTCCAGAAAAATTGCCAAAATGGCCTGTCACGCCCCCCTGTCATGCCCTCCCTGGGCGTGACCTAGGGCGTGTCACCCGATCCCGAGGACACCTGCTGGAAGGGACAGAAAACGGTCAAAACCGCTGTCATGCCCCCCTGTCACGCCCTCCCGGGGCGTGTCACTAGGCGTGACCAGGGGCGTGTCGCCCTCTGCCGCAAAGCTGCCACTGCATTAAATGCCCTTCTGCCTCAGCACGCAAATAGTACTGTCACGCCCCATGTCACGCCCGTGACATGGGCGTGACACCTTCCTTTTTCGGCGACTGACGGATTTCCGACCAATGATTTGGACATGACATGCCTGTCACGCCCCCCTGTCGTGCGTGACCTAGGGCGTGACCACCGACGTACCGAAGCAATCATCCCTCCCGCCAGAATCCAGAGCCCGAGGTCAAATCCGTACCTGTCACGCCCCCTGACACGCCCCCCCTAGGGCGTGTCAGAGGGCGTGACCAACCCGAGAAAAAATCTATAAATTGAGCCCCCCTCCTCCCCATTTCAGCAAGCTTTGGTTGAGTGGGGGAGGTGCTGCCCCTTTGTTTCTTGATCCTTTTTCATGCTTTCTCTCTCTCTCTCTCCCCCTCTCTTTGTACTTTTTGGTTAACCCTAGTTTAATCTTAGTTTGTGCTAGCTTTTAATGTAATTTTCTTCTTGCTTAGTGCTTAATGTAGGGCTAGAATAGGGTTTAATTTTCATGCACTTGTAATTTTATTTTCATTAGTGTAACTTGCCCTTTTTCATTAATAAAATTGTTCTTCCCTTAGCTTGTGTTCTTCTTATGTTTTTCTACTCATCTCCCCCCCTCCACTCCATTATGATTAACTAATCCTCCTTGTACTCGATCTTGATGATCCGAGGTTAGAGCGATTATGTTATGATGTTTTAATCAATCTTTTCTTTTTAGGTTAGGGCCTTGAATTACTCTTGATTAATCACGGGTTGGGGGTATATTTTCGATATATACTCTCCGCCTTTGCTTTCATTCTGGGCTAGCCGAGAGGCCGAAAGAATGAAGTGAGCATTCAAGAGTAAAGGGAGTTGTACGCACCCCTCGAGAGAGGCAGACGTCCAAATCTCCCGGATTGGAGTAAAATCCAATAGTGGGGTTCACCGCGTAAAGCGAGTTTTAGGCCTCCGATTTAGACGAGAGTCGGTCGGACCTTCCTAAACTCAGTTGGGCACGACTTCGAGAGAAGCGTGTTCAAGCTTTAGGAACCTCCACGGTCAAGGACCCTTATCCTATTAAGTTTAGATTTTTATCGCATTTTCTTAATCGTCTTTAGCCGAGGTGAATCTCGATCGGGTGCATTTCCATTTCATATTTTCTTCCTTTAGTAGTAATCTCCTTTCTTGTGCTCTTTAATTAACTGCAGTAGTTTCCTTTCTAGCATAGTTCTTTTCTTAATAGCGTAACTTAATTGCGGTAGTTCTCTTTCTAGTTTGCTTTAATTTCTCCATTGCGCTTAGATTTTCTAAAACCCTAGTTTTTTCCGTCGATAAGATAATAGCGTTCGTGTGAGTAAGCTTAGCCAACAGTTCCCGGATTTCAATACGACACTTGTGTCCCCTTGCTACAATTTGATAGGTATACTTGCCTCATCGGGTTGCTAGTTCGGTTGCGTTTATTTTCTTCGAACCCTAGCGCGCAACAGATTGTTAGACCTAATTCATTCTAAATAACTACTAGATTAGCTTCCCTGTCACCTGCTTGTTCATTCTCCACTTTTTGAAGCTTCCCTTTCCTCCTCTCCGCCCGGTGCTTAGGAGCCGTGGTGGGAGGGGTAGGGGATGATAGGGCTTAGTCTTTATGACTAATGGTTTTCGAACCAAACATTACAGGAGCTCCGGATGGGAGACAGGGACCAGCACCAGCGTAGTACGGTGCGCATGGAGGTGGGACAGTCTAGCACCGGTGCACCTGCGACCAGCTCCGTGAGTGATTAGTATTTTCTTAGCTTCCGCGATGAGTGACTTGTAGTGAGGACTCTGATGTACTGGGCTCGAGCCAAATTATCTATTTTCCTGTTATTATCTATTGATGGACTGGTTATGATTTCACTTTTATTTACATGTTTCTGTGGACTTATTTACATTTATGTATAAATACTTCTCTCTCTTGTGATCGAAAAGGGCCGGCAGAATTGGCGTTTTGTAGTGGTTACCTTCCCGTGAGTCGGTGCCACCACAAAGCGGCAATTCTGGGCTAAGACCCCGGTGGTTGAAAAAGAAAAAAAAGGGGGGTCTTACAAGTGGTATCAGAGCAGACCTCGATCGAAAGAGAAGTAGTCCACAAAAACCTTGGGCCACCCCCGTGCGAGCTTAGTTTGTGGACAAACTAGCAGCGGAAGCAATGGTGTGCCCATAAGGGAAATCACATGTGAAAGTCCATCCTAACTCTTCTTAAATTCCATTCATTCGCTCTCTAACAAATGGAATTTTTACTTGTATCCTGCGACGAACCCTACATCGCAGTAGGGGACACCTCAGGCTCCGAATGTAGTCCCGACTCCGCCAGCACCAGTTCCGTTCCAGCAGACGGAGATGGGGCAAACACTGACGGCCATCCTGGAGGCCTTCAGAGCTCAGCAAGCCCCGGCCCCACTGCCAAACCCCGGGGCCAATTGGATGATGGTCTTCCGAGGACTTTCCCCTCCATCCTACCAGGGGACGGAGTCTACAGTACGTACGGAGGAGTGGTTGGACACCATTTACGAGATGCTGGCAGGGATTCGATGCCTCACGGAGGAGGCAGTCGCTTTGGCAGTCTCCTGCTTAGAGTCACACGGAAAGAGATGGTGGAAATCTCAGCTGGACACCACCTTTATAGGGATGGACTGTGCTGATATTACTTGGGAGGAGTTCAGAGCAGCGCTCTTGGGACATTTTATACCTCAGTCGGCGAGAGATGACCTGGAGGATAGGTTCCTTCGGTTGAGGCAGGGGAACAGGACTGTGGTGGAGTACTATCAGGAGTTCACTCACCTAGCCCATTATGCGGACGCTTACCAGTTAGACGAGGCTGGCTATGCCCGGAGGTTTTATAAGGGGCTGCAAGATGACATGAGGCAGGCCCTCCTTTTCGTCTCAGAGGGGAGTCTGGCCAGGATTCTGGAGATGGCTAAGAAGAGAGAGGCGGATCAGCTTACAGTGAAGAGCCAGAAGAGACCGGCTGATGATACAGTGATTGGAGGACGTAGAGATCGTCCTCGAGGCCAGGTTATTGGAGAGAGAAGGAACGGGGATCAGCCACATCAAGAGTTTGGGCAGGAGCAGAGGAGTCAGGGGGTATTGGCTCCCCAGCCTATACAGATGCTGGAAATGCCAAGGACGGCAGAGCAGCCACCGGTATGCTATCAGTGCAACCAGCCGGGGCATATCAAGATGAACTGCCATGTGAGGCGAGCACCCCCACCAGCACATCAGGGCGCTCCACCTCCCCGACAGTTTGGCGGACGAGGACAGTACCGAGGACGAGGATTTCAGGATCGAGGCCGCAGGCCAGAGAGAGCAGGTGTATGCTCTAGACCTGACATAGCCCCGGAACCCGGAGTAGGTTATCACAGGTATGGCAGTACTTGTAAATTTTCTTCATATAAACTACTATTTTAAACATAACCTGGCTATAAATTAAGAGAAGGTAAACTAAAAAAAGAATACTAAGACATTTAATTACCCCAGGCATAGTCTTCGTGAGCGGCAAGCCCGCTCACACCCTCTTCGACACTGGTGCGTCGTAATCATTCGTGTCAGAGGATTTCGTGAAAGGACTGGCAGGAGTGGAGCCATTCACCGGGAAGATGATGAGGGTGCGCCAACCCGATGGATCAGAGATATTGACCTCTGCTCATTGTATGGAAGCGAGGATCGGCGGAAAGGCGTTTGAGGCACCAGCGACGGTTCTGAAGATGCCAGATTACGATCTGATTCTGGGCATAACTTGGCTGTATTGGAACCATGCCCAGATCGATTGCGTGGCGAAGAGGATCACCGTGAGGCACGACGACTCCTTCATTGTTATCGAAGGTATTATACCAGCACCCCGTACCTTACTATCGTCTGTGCAGGCCGTTAAGGCCCACCTGCAGGGGGAAGAAGTTTATCAGGTCCTCTTTGAGGCGGTCGTAGACAAGGACTCCATTGCAGATATTCCAGTAGTGCGGGACTTCGCCGACGTGTTTCCAGAGAAGCTACCAGGGTTACCCCCGCACCGAGAGAAGGACTTTCAGATTCAGCTCGTACTGGGGGCTAAGCCGGTATCCAGAGCTCCCTATCGAATGGCCCCAAATGAGTTGGTGGAATTCCGAAGCCAGCTTCAGGAGTTAGTGGAGGCCGGGTTCATCCGGCCTAGCTCTTCACCATGGGGAGCTCCGGTGCTGTTCGTTAAGAAGAAGGACGGGACCCTTCGATTGTGCATAGATTACCGGGCTCTGAACAGGTTGACAGTCCGGAACACGTATCCCTTACCAAGGATAGACGAGCTTTTTGACCAGCTGGAGGGAGCCCATTGGTTCTCAAAGCTGGATCTGAGGTCAGGGTACTACTAGCTTCGTATTCGGGAGGAGGACATCCCGAAGACGGCCTTCAGCAGCAGATATGGCTTGTACGAGTTTACCGTGATGCCGTTCGGGCTCACGAATGCACCCTCCGCATTCATGACTTTGATGAATCGGGTGTTCGAGGAGTATCTGGACGTCTTTGTCATTGTATTCATCGACAACATTCTCATCTATTTAAGGACGGAGGAGGAGCACGCGAGACATCTGGCCTTGACCTTGGGGAAGCTGCGTGAGCATGAGATGTATGCCAAGTACAGCAAGTGCCAGTTTTGGCAAAAGGAGGTGGCCTTTCTGGGCCATGTCATCAGTGGAGCAGGTCTGGCAGTGGATCCTGCAAAGATCCAGGCAGTACGGGATTGGCCATCGCTAAAGTCGGCCACAGATGTTCGAAGCTTCTTGGGACTTGCCGGTTACTACCGGAAGTTCGTCGAGGGGTTCTCTCAGATTGCCCTCCCTCTTACGTCTCTGACGAAGAAGGAGTCCCCTTTTATATGGACGCCTCGATGCGAATCTGCCTTCCAGGAGCTGAAGGATCGTCTCACCTCGGCCCCCATCCTTGCTCTTCCATCAGGGAAGGAGGGATTCCAGGTATATACAGATGCTTCCTATCAGGGGATGGGTGCCGTCCTGATGCAGAATGGGCACGTAATAGCCTATGCCTTCCGTCAGTTGAAGCAGCACGAGCAGAACTACCCCGTGCACGATTTGGAGATGGGGGCAGTCATTTTTTCTCTTAAGATCTGGCGACACTTTCTCTACGGAGTACATTGTGATATCTTCTCCGACCACAAGAATCTGAAGTACGTCGACACCCAGAAGGAGTTAAACATCAGACAGAGATGCTGGGTGGAGTTTCTGTCGGACTACCAGTATACCATGCACTACCATTCGGGGAAGGCGAACGTGGTCGCGGATGCTCTGAGCCGGAGAGCGAGTACGACAGGAGTAGGCCCGCAGCTGATGGCCTTGGAGTTGATTAGATCATTCGAGGAGATGCAGATTTCGCTTGTGTCAGAGGATGACCCGGAGCTGTACATGGAGTACCTGGGGTCGATGGCTACTACTGATGACATTCGAGACCGCATCAGAGATGGGCAGATGCTGGATGAGAGAGCTGAGCCGATATTCCGAGCCTTGGAGGAAGGCATGACAGGAGATTACTCTTTGAGGGATGGGCTCCTGTGTTTCCGGGGCAGAGTCTACATACCAGTAGGAGGACGGATCCGGGAGGATATTTTTACGGAAGCTCACTACAGCCGGTATTCGGTACACCCGGGGATCACCAAGATGGTAAAGGATTTAAAGAGGATGATGTACTGGCCGGGTATGAAGAAAGATATTACGTATTTTGTGACGCATTGCGATGCCTGCCAGCTCGTGAAGGCGGAGTGTAGGAACCCGACAGGTTTGTTGTAGCCGCTTCCGGTGCCGGAGTGGAAGTTTGAGGATATAGCCATGGACTTTATACATGGGCTACCTCGATCCCGTGCGGGGAACGACTCAATCTGGGTGATAGTGGACAGGCTGACAAAGGTGGCCAGATTCATCCCAGTGGCAAAGGGAGCACCAGTCAGTGTATTAGTACGGAGGTTCATTGAGCAGTTTGTGCGTTATCATGGGGTGCCTAAGACTATCGTTTCGGATCGGGATGGGCGGTTTACATCCAGGGAATGGAGGTCAGCCCAGGCCCATCTGGGATCTCGGTTGACATTCAGCACAGCTTTTCACCCTCAGACCGACGGACAGACAGAGCGCACCAATCGTACACTGGAAGATCTGTTACGACTATGTATTTTGGACCGTGGCGAGCCTTGGGAGAGATTGCTTCCACTGGTCAAGTTTTCGTACAACAACGCTCATCAGTCCAGTATAGGCATGGCTCCATACGAGGCATTGTACAGAAGGAGGTGCAGAACCCCACTATCATGGGTTCAGGATGAGGATCCGCAGGCACTAGGCTCGGAGTTTGTGGGAGATACAGATGATCAGATTAGATTGATCCGAGACAAGATGTTGGAAGCCCAGAGCAGACAGGCGAAATACTACGATGCGAGGCATCGTCAAGTATAGTTCCAGGTAGGAGACTGGGTTTTCTTGAAGATACGGCCGATGCACGGAGTCTCGCGGGTTCGCGGGCGGAAGAAGCTCAGTCCGAGATATATGGGGCCCTATAGGATCCTGGAGCGGATCGGCCCCTTAGGCTATAGACTGGAGCTACCGCCAGAGTTAGCGGGATTGCATGACGTCTTCCACGTCTCCTCACTTTGGAGGGCTCTGCTACGCCCTGAGCAGCTGATTTCCTCGGCAGATGGCCCGGTGGCCTCGGATCGGTCAGTCAACTTGGAGCCTATCAGGATTGACGATACAGCCGTGCGGGTCTTGCGACGAAAGAAGGTCCCGTTAGTCAAGGTTCTGTGGAACAATCATGGGCAGGAGGAGCATACATGGGAGCCACAGGACTTGATGCGGCAAAAATACCCGGAACTTTTTCGTCAGGTATACCTCACAACCCCTCTGGACAATCAATTTGCCTTCCTGTTTTAAACCAATGGGACTGAAATTTCAAGAATAGGGGCTAATCTTTTGTTTATTGGGGTGTATATACCTAGTTAAGTGGGCGAATTAATCTTAGATTTGAAACCGCAGAAAGCAAACATAACATAGAGAAGTAATTTTTCAGCTCTCATGGGATGTTACAAGCTTATTTTTCCCGATTAGAGTCCCGTAGGCTTAACCTTGATTTCGGGGACGAAATATTTGTTTTGTTTATTGGGATTTGTAGCATCCCATTTCCGGCTAGACCCCTAGGAGTCGGTTGGTTGTGGTAGAACCCTAGGGAGCCCAAAAATTGAAATAAAGCGACCAAGGATTCGGGTCACGGGTTGGTCATGCCCATGACCGACCCGTCACGCCCGTGACCTAGGGCGTGACTCATTCGACGATCGTCGATCTCAGGGAGACGATCGTCGGACGCAGAATTTTCAACCCGGCCCTGTCACGCCCGTGACCCAGGTGTCACGCCCGTGACCTGGGGGCGTGACTCCTTCGACGATCGTCAATCTCAGTTAGACGATCGTCGGGCGCGGAATTTGCCTCATGGCCTGTTGATGATGCATAATTTGACCTAAATTATTAATATAAAAATCTAAATAATCTAATATAAATATATTTATAATGTTAATTTTATTTGCTAAATCGTATCTTTTTATAATTCTATCCTAATGATGCCTACTTTATTATATTTTCTGCGCGCAGCAAACTTCGGGACAACTTTTGGGCATGTTACGGCCAGCATCAGATCTTGGGCTGAACACGAAAGTTGTAGCCCTCGGAAAGACCTTTCCAACGCATGGTTACACGTCTTCATCGGATTTGTGTAGCTTCGGGAATCTGCGTTTAAAGTTGCTGTCCAGCAGATTTCCTGCATGTATGATTCTTTGGTTTGAGCTAGAACCGAGGATCCCACGACAAATGGCAAAAGAACACGACTTCAGTTATGACGTGCCAACCAAAATGTCAAGTGCAGCCATGCCACCATATTATTGAACTATTTTCAATAAAGAGAATGAAGCCACAATGGTCCAATGAGATATTTTCTCATAAGTGGGAAAGAGGCTAGCCACCTTTTGACTTTGTATTCAACATGTGTTCTTAAAGGAAGCTTCTTGGAAAGAGAGAAAGAAAGCCAACTTTTATCATACTTTTCATGACAAGTATGAAAGAGGCTAGCCTCCATTGGACTTTATATCCAACATGTGCTTTTTGAAAAAGGGAAGGTTCATGGAAGCTTCATCCTCATGCCAAATTCCAACTCTACCCCCTTGGTTTTGTACCTATAAATAGGCAAGAAGGAAAGGGGGAAAGCATCCATCCTTCCTACTTCATTTTGAGCATTGTAGAGAGCCATTGGAGTTTGTTTTTAGAGTATTTTAGTTTAATATTTTCATGCTTTAATGTTCTTACAATTTCTTTTATCGTACTTGTAATTTTCTTGCAAACTCTCTTTATAATGTCTTTTTTGAAATCTTTTGTAACTTCTTTTCAATAAGAAATAAATTAGTTTGTTATTCCCTTTCCCTCTTTCTCTTTCTTTTTATGCATATTCTTAACATGATTTTCATTTCCTATATTATGAGTAACTAAACTTTGTTTAGTGCTTGATCGAAATGATCCGAGGAATGAAATGATCTCTTTTTCTGAATCCATATCTTCTCTTTCTCTTTGAACAAATGTTTAGGATTTACCCTTGATTAATTTATAGAGAGGTCATATCATCGATATATGATTTTCTCTTCTGTTTCCATACTCTAGTAGCCGAAAGGATCATGCGTATGGATTGATCGCTCATGGGTAAAGGGAGTTGAATGCAATCCTTGAAAGAGGACGACATAAATTTCCCGGATTGGAGTCAAATCCAATAGAGGGGTTCACTACATAAAGCGAGTTTTAGGGGTTTCAATTATAGAATGAAAGTTCGGTTGATCAACCTAAACTCAGTTGGGCGTAGCCTTGAAAGAGGTGCGTTCATATTTTGGGAACCTCCACGGTCCAAGCATCTTCGTTAAAAAGAATTAGAGATTTATCTATTTTTTTGGTCATTTTCATTCCAAGGTGATTCAAGATCAAGTACTAACCTTTTAAATTATTGCTTAATCATCCTCTTTTATTGTATAACCGTTCTCTCATTTGCAAACAAAATCAAAGTATCTAATTGATAAAATAACAGAAATCTCTTTGAAGTAGAAGTAATCGATGCGCCTTGGTTCTAATACGACCTTGATATTATATCCTATGCTATAAGCGATAAGGTACACTTGCCTTTATCGAATATAGATTCGGAGAACATCATCTTCATCTTCATCTTCTCTTTTTCATAAAACACCTCCGGGATTTTCTCCATCAAGTTTTTGGCGCCGTTGCCGGGGACTTGCGTCGATATTTCAAAAAAAAGATAACTGTTAATTTTATCATTTTTCTTTTTTTTCTAAAATATATATATCTTAATAATATACCTAAAACCGCCTAAAAAGAACAAAAAGAAAAAAAAATCCATAATTAATTTTTTAACTCATCTTTAATCATTTGTCTTTTTTTTTCCTTCTAGTATATGACCCGAGCAAGTTCTTCGAATAATCCTGAATCCCATTTTGATCCAGAAATTGAGCGCACCTTTAGGCGACGCCTTCAATCTCGTGGATAGGATTTACCAATTATTTTTGAAGAATCTATCGGAGATACTAATATAGCAACTATGGGTGACCCCAATCATAATGAAGCCCAGCAACGGACCATGTCCTATTATGCACGGCCGAACTTGGAAGGGACACAATCTAGTATTGTTCGCCCTACTATAGCTAATAATAATTTTGAGATCAAGTCTAGCATCATCCAAATGGTGCAACAATCGGTTACTTTTGATGGTTTACCAGATGAAGATCCAAATCAACATCTTTCAAATTTTCTTGAAATCTGTGATACCTTCAAAATAAATGGCATTACTGATGACGTCATTCGATTACGATTATTTCCCTTTTCTTTGCGATCAAAGGCCAAGCAGTGGTTAGGCTCTCTTCCTAGAGGATCTATCACTACATGGGCTGAAATGGCGGAAAAATTCATGACTAAATATTTTCCTCCTGCAAAGACCGCCAAATTACGTACTGATATCTCTTCATTTATGCAAATCGACTCAGAGACTCTCTACGATACATGGGAGCGCTTCAAGGAGCTTTTGCGTAGATGTCCTCACCATGCACTTCCTACTTGGCAACAAGTACAAATTTTTTATAATGGCATAAATTTCCAAACAAGGCAGATGATTGATGCAGCCGCTGGGGGTACTCTCAATAATAAAACCCCAGAGGCCGCTCAAGAGCTTTTTGAGGAAATGGCCATGAATGCCTATCAGTGGAATGTGCCCCGAGCGCGCCCTAGCAAGCCGGTAGGACTTTATGAAGTTGATATGACAGCTAATTTAGCTTTACAACTTGAACGTTTAAGCAAGCAAGTGGCAGAGATGTCTGCTTCCTCTGCCACTCCTTCTTGGACAAATAATACTAATAATACTTTTATTGAAGAACAGGTTGATTTCATGGGGAATCTTACTCGTCCTTCCTTTAACCCGAACAACGCTCCGTATAATAATGCTTATAATCCAGGTTATAGGAACCACCCGAATTTCTCATGGAGCAACCAAAGTAATGCCCAGCGCCCTCCTAATATGAACCCACCTGGTTTTCTTCCACCACCACCAAAGCCCTCTTCGATTGAAGAGGTATTTTCTAAATATGTTGCCTCGAACGAATCCAACATCCGGAATCTCACCGGATCTGTAAATAACTTAGAGAATCAAATTGGCCAGCTTGCCAAAATGATTGCCGAGCGCCCGCATGGAGCTTTGCCGGGCAACACTGAGACGAATCCAAGGGAGAATGCAAATGCCATCAACCTTCGCAGTGGAAAGGAGGTAACCTCTCCAAGTAGGATTGAACCCGAGGTAACTGTTTCTATTTTACCCCCTCCAGTTTTATTTTCTAATTCTCCGAATGCTTCAAAATCTCCTCTTGTTTCTACTTCTGCACCCCCTTATCCATCTAAAATTAAAAATGAGCGAGTAGAGGAGCAATACAAAAAATTCTTAGAAATTTTAAAACAAATTCATATAAATGTTCCCTTCTGCGAGGCAATCTCTCAAATGCCTAAATACGCGAAATATCTCAAGGAGTTACTCTCCAATAAAAAGAAACTTGAAGATATCTCACGTGTTTCCCTCAATGCAGAATGCTCCGCAGCTTTATTAAATAAATTGCCTCAAAAATTGAATGATCCGGGACGGTTTTCTATCCCGTGCCTCTTTGGCAATTTATTAGTAAAGCATGCCCTCGCCGACCTAGGTGCTAGCATCAATCTAATGCCTTACTCTTTGTTCAAGAAATTGGGGTTAGGAGATCCAATCCCAACTAAAATAAGTATACAACTAGCGGACCGTTCTGTTAAGTATCCAGTAGGGGTAGTGGAAGACGTGTTAGTCAAGGTTGACAAGTTCATCTTTCCGGTGGACTTTGTCATTCTTGACATCGAAGAGGATGCTGAAGTACCACTCATACTCGGCCGCCCCTTCCTTGCCACCTCCCGCGCAATAATAGATGTTAGTAACGGAAAACTCCTCCTTCGTGTTGGAGATGATGAAGTTACTTTCAGTATCAACCCCTCAATGCGAAATTCTCTTTCAAATGATGATTCTTGTTACCATCTAGATGCATCATTTGAAGAAGATTTTTCATCATTTTCTAATTTGTGTCCCACATCTTGTGATGATGCAGAACATGATGAATTATTTTGTTTTAAGGAATTATCTCGTTCTTCGCCTCCTGAGCCAATTGGCTTAAAGAGTATTAAAATTACGACCTCTTACGAAGTACCACCTACTCTTGAGCTTAAGCAACTTCCAGAGCACCTAAAATATGTCTTTTTAGAAAAAGACTCTAAATTGCCGGTCATCATTTCTTCTACTTTGTGTGATTCGGAAATTTTCGAATTAATTCAAATCTTAAATAGGCATCGCCGAGCTATTGCTTGGCAATTATCTGATATTAAAGGGATAAGCCCCTCCTTCTGCACACACAAAATATTACTTGAAGATAATTCTCTCAATAGTGTACAGCCTCAGCGATGACTTAATCCCAACATGAAAGACGTCGTTAAGGCTGAAGTAATTAAACTATTAGATGCAGGAATTATCTACCCGATTTCGGATAGCCCGTGGGTTAGCCCCGTGCAAGTAGTACCAAAGAAAGGAGGCATGACAGTAGTGGTTAATGAGAACAATGAACTAATTCCAACTCGTACTGTTACGGGTTGGCGGATGTGCATCGACTATAGGAAATTAAATGATGCCACCCGAAAAGACCACTTTCCCTTGCCATTCATTGATCAAATTTTAGAACGCCTTTCCGGTCACTCCTACTATTGCTTTCTTGATGGTTTATCGGGATATTTCCAAATACCAATCTCACCCGAGGACCAGGAGAAAACAACCTTTACTTGTCCCTTCGGCACCTTTGCTTATAGAAGGATGCCATTTGGCCTTTGCAATGCACCAGCTACTTTCCAAAGATGTATGTTGGCCATCTTTGATGAGTTGGTTGAGGATGTGATGGAAGTCTTCATGGATGACTTTTCCGTATTTGGAAATTCTTTTAAATCATGCTTAGCTAATCTTGAACGTGTTCTTCAACGTTGTGAAGATACGAATCTAGCCCTAAATTGGGAAAAATGTCATTTCATGGTCCGAGAGGGGTTGGTACTCGGTCATAAAATATCGGGTAAAGGAATCGAGGTTGATAAGGCCAAGATCGAGGTGATTGAGAAACTTCCCCCTCCCACAAATGTAAAATCTATTAGAAGTTTCCTTGGTCACGCAGGTTTTTATCGGCGGTTTATACAAAATTTTTCCAAAATTACAAAGCCGTTAACACACTTGCTAGAAAAAGAGTCTTCTTTCATTTTTGATAATGAATGTTTAGCAGCTTTTAATATTATCAAAGATAAGCTTATCAACTCGCCAATTCTAGTAGCACCAGATTGGTCCTTTCCTTTCGAGATAATGTGCGATGCAAGTGACATTGCTGTAGGCGCAGTGTTAGGCCAACGGGTGAACAAGTATTTTCACCCAATTTATTATGCAAGCAAGACACTCACATCCGCACAGTCCAATTACACAACTACAGAGAAAGAACTTCTGGCAATTGTTTTTGCGTTTGATAAGTTTAGGTCTTATATTACACTCTCTAAAGTCATTGTGTTTACTGATCATTCTGCCCTTAGGTACCTACTAAACAAGGCAGACGCCAAGCCCCGATTATTAAGATGGATCCTCCTACTGCAAGAATTTGACTTGGAGATCCGGGACAAGAAAGGAGCGGAGAACTTGGCGGCCGATCATCTCTCCCGCTTAGAAAACCCTGCTGCGGATACGCTGGTGGAAGCTGATATTGATGATAAATTCCCTGAAGAGCGCCTCCTCGCCATCGAAAAATTAATGAATTCTTCTACCCCTTGGTTTGCGGATTTGGCCAACTATCTTGTGGCTCGGGTCCTGCCAAAAGGTTTTTCAAGTCAACAAAAGAAGAAATTCTTTTCCGACGCGAAGAACTACTTTTGGGAGGACCCCTTCTTATTTCGTATCTGCGCAGATCAAGTGGTAAGAAGATGTGTATCGAGCAAGGAAGGCTTGCAAATATTGCGGCACTGCCATGAAGGACCAACCGGCGGACATTATCAAGCAAGCCGGACCGCAAGGAAAGTGCTGGAGGTCGGTTTCTACTGGCCCTCGATCTTTAAGGATGCTCACTCTTTTGTAAGTGGATGCGACAGGTGCCA
Source organism: Platanthera zijinensis (assembly GCA_039513925.1). Classification (NCBI taxonomy): domain Eukaryota; kingdom Viridiplantae; phylum Streptophyta; class Magnoliopsida; order Asparagales; family Orchidaceae; genus Platanthera; species Platanthera zijinensis. The sequence continues at coordinate 71,922,892 of CM077092.1, forward strand.
AAGGTCAGGTAACATATCTCGCCGAGACGAAATGCCCCAAAACTCCTTTATGGAGTGTGAAATTTTCGATCTATGGGGTATCGATTTCGTAGGTCCTCTCCCTCCCTCATTTAATAATAAATATATTCTCGTCGCAGTCGACTACGTGTCGAGGTGGGCGGAAGCACAAGCTCTCCCATCCAACGATGCAAGAGTGGTCATTAAATTTTTGAAGAAATTATTCTCTCGTTTTGGCACGCCTCGTGCTATAGTTAGTGATAGGGGCACACACTTCTGCAATAGCCAGTTTGCTAAAATTTTAGCAAAATATGGCGTTACACACAAACTCTCCACCGCCTATCACCCACAAACTAGTGGCCAAGTGGAGGTAGTGAACCGCGAGCTCAAGAGGATTTTGGAGAAGACTGTCTCTTTTAATAGGAAGGACTGGTCTTTGAAGCTCGATGATGCTCTATGGGCTTATCGGACGGCATACAAGACCGCCATTGGTTGTACACCATACCGATTAGTCTACGGCAAAGCTTGCCACCTTCCAGTTGAGTTAGAGCACCGTGCCTATTGGGCGCTAAAATTCCTCAATCTTGATTATACTTTGTCCTCCGAGCAAAGAAAATTCCAACTGAACGAACTAGATGAATGGCGTGCTAACGCATATGAAAATAATAAGTTTTATAAGGAGCGCTCAAAGTTCTACCATGATAAAAATATTAAAATTCCTAAAAGTTTTTCACCGGGGGATCTAGTCCTTCTTTACAACTCACGCCTTCGTCTTTTTCCAGGAAAGTTAAAATCTCGATGGTCCGGCCCCTTTGTCGTCAAAGAGGTTTGGCCATATGGGACCGTTCTTATTTCCCACCCGGAACTCAGCTCCTTTAAAGTGAATGGCCACCGATTAAAATTTTATTTCTCTAATGATACTTCGGCCACCAATATTGAGACCCTCACCATATAATCTTCCATGCCAATTAGTCAAGCTACGCGACGGTAAACAAAGCGCTTTTGGGAGGCACCCCAAACTTTATCTTCTTCTTATTATTTTCTTTGTTTTAACATGTATTTGCAGGTTTCCTTCTAGCCTCCTCGATTTCACCATCAGGGATGTCCTCTTTCCTCACTTCTTCTTTTATAGCATTTTTATTACTTCATACTTAGTTTTAAACATTGGGGACAATGTTTAACTTTAAGTATGGGGGTATAAGTCCTTAAATAATAAAATTTTAACAATATATAAATTCCAAAAATTCAAAAAAAATATATTCTTTCTTTTGTCTTTAATATATATACAAAAAAAGAGAAGATAAAACTCATATAAAATAATTAATAATTTGAGTTAATCTTTGCTAAATCTTTTAGTACCCCATGACTTTGCATTTTCTTGTTTTTAATCATTTATGTACTTGTTTAGTTGAAATAAATTAAATTAAATTTCATTTTGTCTATGTTTCATGAGTAATATGTTGACTCATGTAGTGTTCCTAATTAAGGTAGCATGTTATTTTTGAAAAACATTCTTAAATATTTGCACTTTTTCATAGCCATTTTTTTATGTTTTTCACTTTTATAAAATCTACCATCCCTTGTTTTCTCTTTTAAAAATATTTGAAATGATTGATTAGTGTTAAGTATAGTAGATGCGAACTAATCTAAGATGCTTATTATCTTCATTTTTCAAGAGAAGTCAATTATCTTTATTTTCTATCGGGAATTTGCGTCTCTTGAATTTTTTAATACCTTGCTTTAAGTAGACTTAAGAGCATGAGGATGATCTAGGCAACTTTTTGATTAGTTTGAGCTTTTGCATCCCGAACCTTAAATTCCTAACCATTGCTAGCCACGTTGTGCCTTTTCCATTTTCTTTTTATAAGTCCCACTTATTTTTCACCAAAGCCAAATAGCTTACCCATGTCGCACACTTAAAACTTTTTGAGCTTTATATCACTTGTGTGTACTATATTTTGTGAAAATGGTGGAGATTTGTATTATATCTCAATTGCTACAAAAGAGGAAAAAGAAAAAAAAAGGGGAAAACTCAATTGTTTCAAAAGAAGGAAGAAGATATGATATATATTTATATATATATGCAAAAAAAAAAATTTATGAATGACCTTTTAACCCCAACTTTATATTGCAAAATGACTTGGGGTGTCAAAATTTTATTTTCTAGCAACAAGTTATTTGCAAAGCTCTTCTTTTTTGTTTTAAGTGTGCTTTACCCATCATGTTTATCTTTTGAACTCCACACCCTTAAAACCTAACCCAAAAATTTACACCTAATGAAAGTCCTTTTGATTCATGCTTCTGAGGTTTATTTTTAGTATGGTAGCGAGAAAGTAAATTGAGTAAATTCTTAGGTAGCAGTATTGATCTTTGATTTAGATTGGTATGAATATAAAATGTCTCTTAGATTTTAGTAGCAACTCAATATCCTTTTCATTTATCACATTACTCAATTTTTAGTTTTGCTTAAAAACATGGGATGATTTATTTTTTTTTATGCTAGTGAAAATTGTAAAATTCTATGCCAAGACTAAGTAAAAATATTTCGTTTTCTTTTCATAATTCCTCTACCTTAATTTCGCATCGTACTTGTGTTCGGCATAGCCAATTTGTTTGGTTTGTTTTTTTTATTTTTTCTAGCTCGTATGTCTTTGCTTGAGGACAAGCAAAATAATAAGTATGGGGGAATTTGATGATGCATAATTTGACCTAAATTATTAATATAAAAATCTAAATAATCTAATATAAATATATTTATAATGTTAATTTTATTTGCTAAATCGTATCTTTTTATAATTCTATCCTAATGATGCCTACTTTATTATATTTTCTGCGCGCAGCAAACTTCGGGACAACTTTTGGGCATGTTACGGCCAGCATCAGATCTTGGGCTGAACACGAAAGTTGTAGCCCTCGGAAAGACCTTTCCAACGCATAGTTACACGTCTTCATCGGATTTGTGTAGCTTCGGGAATCTGCGTTTAAAGTTGCTGTCCAGCAGATTTCCTGCATGTATGATTCTTTGGTTTGAGCTAGAACCGAGGATCCCACGACAAATGGCAAAAGAACACGACTTCAGTTATGACGTGCCAACCAAAATGTCAAGTGCAGCCATGCCACCATATTATTGAACTATTTTCAATAAAGAGAATGAAGCCACAATGGTCCAATGAGATATTTTCTCATAAGTGGGAAAGAGGCTAGCCACCTTTTGACTTTGTATTCAACATGTGTTCTTAAAGGAAGCTTCTTGGAAAGAGAGAAAGAAAGCCAACTTTTATCATACTTTTCATGACAAGTATGAAAGAGGCTAGCCTCCATTGGACTTTATATCCAACATGTGCTTTTTGAAAAAGGGAAGGTTCATGGAAGCTTCATCCTCATGCCAAATTCCAACTCTACCCCTTGGTTTTGTACCTATAAATAGGCAAGAAGGAAAGGGGGAAAGCATCCATCCTTCCTACTTCATTTTGAGCATTGTATAGAGCCATTGGAGTTTGTTTTTAGAGTATTTTAGTTTAATATTTTCATGCTTTAATGTTCTTACAATTTCTTTTATCGTACTTGTAATTTTCTTGCAAACTCTCTTTATAATGTCTTTTTTGAAATCTTTTGTAACTTCTTTTCAATAAGAAATAAATTAGTTTGTTATTCCCTTTCCCTCTTTCTCTTTCTTTTTATGCATATTCTTAACATGATTTTCATTTCCTATATTATGAGTAACTAAACTTTGTTTAGTGCTTGATCGAAATGATCCGAGGAATGAAATGATCTCTTTTTCTGAATCCATATCTTCTCTTTCTCTTTGAACAAATGTTTAGGATTTACCCTTGATTAATTTATAGAGAGGTCATATCATCGATATATGATTTTCTCTTCTGTTTCCATACTCTAGTAGCCGAAAGGATCATGCGTATGGATTGATCGCTCATGGGTAAAGGGAGTTGAATGCAATCCTTGAAAGAGGACGACATAAATTTCCCGGATTGGAGTCAAATCCAATAGAGGGGTTCACTACATAAAGCGAGTTTTAGGGGTTTCAATTATAGAATGAAAGTTCGGTTGATCAACCTAAACTCAGTTGGGCGTAGCCTTGAAAGAGGTGCGTTCATATTTTGGGAACCTCCACGGTCCAAGCATCTTCGTTAAAAAGAATTAGAGATTTATCTATTTTTTTGGTCATTTTCATTCCAAGGTGATTCAAGATCAAGTACTAACCTTTTAAATTATTGCTTAATCATCCTCTTTTATTGTATAACCGTTCTCTCATTTGCAAACAAAATCAAAGTATCTAATTGATAAAATAACAGAAATCTCTTTGAAGTAGAAGTAATCGATGCGCCTTGGTTCTAATACGACCTTGATATTATATCCTATGCTATAAGCGATAAGGTACACTTGCCTTTATCGAATATAGATTCGGAGAACATCATCTTCATCTTCATCTTCTCTTTTTCATAAAACACCTCCGGGATTTTCTCCATCACCTGTCACGCCCGTGACCCGCAATGTCACGCCCGTGACATAGGGCGTGACCACCTTCAATGATCGTCGATTTCAGTTCGACGGTCGTCGGCCAGGAATTGGCCACACGGGCGTGTCACGCCCGTGACCCACAGTGTGACATAGGGCGTGACCACGTTCGATGATCGTCGATTTCAGTTCGACGGTCGTCGGCCCAGAATTAGTCACCAGGCATGTCACGCCCGTGACCCGCAATGTCACGCCCGTGACATAGGGCGTGACCACGCTCGACGATCGTCGATCCCAATTCGACGATCGTCGGCCCAGAATTGGCCACACGGGCCAGTCACGCCCGTGACACGGGTGTCACGCCCGTGACCACCCTTCGACCATCGTCGATCTCAGTTCGACGATCGTCGAACCAAGAATTGGCTAACCGGGCCTGTCACGCCCGTGACCTATGTGTCACGCCCGTGACCAAGGCCGAAACGACAGCCAGATTGGAAATTTCGGTAACCGACGTCGTAATAAAATCTGATTATGGGAATGAAAACCAAGAGTATTTATGGGCCGTTTCCTACTTTAATTATTTAAATAATTAAGGAAATGTTGGTTCAATAGGAAATCGCCACCTGGCGAGCACCTCTTCATCTCCAGCGTTTCAAATGCCTTTGCCATAACCGAAACGTCATTAAGGGAATTATTAATGGCCGCGAACGTTTCATCCTTTCCCCTCCCCACTTGCTGACCTATAAAAGACTCATAAGAGCAAGAAGAAAAGGTTACACTCTCCCTCAAACTGTTTCAGATTTTCCCCCTTGCTGTTGAAGAATTTCCGGCGACGCCACCACCGCGCCAATGGCTTCCCGACGCTCTGCACGCCTCCAGCCCGCGAACAAGGTCCTCCCCTCCCTCTTCTTCTGCGGATAGATCTTAGAAATTGTTAGGAGAGATATCGGGCTCAAAAGAGCCAGATCGGGTGAGCGTATTCGTGGTTTTTCCGAAAATTTCATGGTGGCGGGTTCGCCGGAAACCGCCTCTCCAACGGCCGTGCCGCTGCCCGACGATAGCCCTCACCTCAACAGAGGTGGTGGTGGTGGTGGCCGGCCAGGGAGATGGCTGGATGGCTGGGAAATAGCTTGGAAAAGCTACAGGAAATTAGGTTTTCAGGGCTCTGGTTTCGGGCTGTAGAAGAAGATGAACAGTGACATTTAATTAGATTTTATTTGTGAAGCAATTTCTGAATGAAAATATCTGTCACTTTAAATAATCTGGGAAAAATATCTAGAGGCTCCTACAGGAAAAGTGGTCAACATAGAAAATGGAGCCCTTGAAGTCTAGTTTAATTTAAAATTGATTTCAATCGATTTGGAATCGTGGTTAAACCACAGAACCCTTTTTGGTGAGGTCTATCCAGAGGGCTGTCTTGACCTTAGAAAAATTTCCCACTCCAATCCAGTCATCAAAATGACTTGAAATTTGGGGTGTGGCCTAATATTATCTATATTTAGATGCTGTCCAAAATTTAGGATTTTTGGGAAATAGTTTTCTATAGTTTTTAGAAAAATTCAATAATCTTAGGCGAATTTAATTAGATGGTTAAATAATTTCCAAACCCTCCCAAATTTTGGTGAGTGGTCCCTGGGTTCACCATAAGGTTCTGTATAATTTTTCATCTCATTTGGAGATGGTTTGGATTAGAAGTGATCAAACCTAACTTTTGCCCTAAAAAGGTGTCTTAGGTTAAAAGTGCACTTTTGAGATTTGAGTGGTTAGATCACCTCAACAGAGGCTGAGATTTTTACCACTGGCTAGTAATATTCTCTAGCACCCGCTCATAGAATTTGGGGTGGATCAGGGTAAGTTTGCCCTAAGAACCAAGGCCAAACCCTAAGGATGGATCTTGGTGGTTTGTGAAGGTCATGTGGTCAAATGACCTTGGATTGACCCGAAATTGGGTGAAGAGAACCATAGGGCCAATATAGTTCTCTGGATGAAATCTTAGTAGACTTGGAGACCGTTGGGATACCTAAAAATCTAACCCTAGTTTAGGGTGCAAAACTTGTAGAGATAGGAAATGACACCGAATCACATTGAAAAGTGTTGAGATTTGGGTAGAGTGAATTATAGGAAAGGTACAAGCTCTGGATATTTTTCTATGAATTTTAAGATCATTATTTTGGATACCTTGTTAACGATTTAGTAGCTTGTATGATTTGCTTAGAAAATTTATTATGGAATACTTACTTCCTGGAAATTGATGAAATTTAAGCAGAGAACGTGTATTATGATTTTAAATCTCTATGAATATTTATGGGATATTTGGAAGTTTAATTTTAAGGCTTACTTCATTAAGTATGTTTTACTTAGAATATTTGATTAAATATTTAGTGGTGTTTAGCAAGCTGGTAAAATTATGATTCTTTGCACAAAGATCTTTTATATATCATACTACTGACTAGTAATTTTTCTATAATTTTTCGATGAATAATTTCAGTACTTCCTTCATTACATAGAATTAACGTGATTATACTGGATAAATTATTTAGAGGCTAAATACTTTCTATAAAATTCTGGAAATTTGTATTTGAGGTTATCTTGCTGTTATTTAATGATCATGATTTTTGAGTAGGCATTACTTAGGAGGATCATGTAGTTCACGTTTAAAATGACCCATGGCCCGTCCTTTGGGAAAATTAATTAAATATCAGATTAATTAGGAAAATTATATGTTTCTGGATTTAGACAAATTATGATATGGTAGACCTCCAGTAAATATTATAGGGTAAGAACTAAAGTAACTAAAAGAGGATCGGGTTAAGGGAGATCAACCAATAATAATAAGTGCCTTGCGAAAGGGAACTTCGGGCCGTAATGCCGCCGTTTTGGTTCCTAGTGCCCCTTGAGAGCCCTTCACGGGGTATACCGGGGGCAGTCCTGGGCTAACGTAAACCATAGGAATAATAAATTAAAAGAGTAACTAGTATAACTAGGGTTGCACGTACACACTCCCTGATAGCTAGGAAAGTAGAATTATAGGATTGGTTGCCATTCAGACAATAGCTCTGAAGGTAGATGCACGGACGGACTGTCCGGGGGGCCGAGGGCTCGAGGGTTGGAGTACAGAATAAAGGTGGTGGGTCTTCGGTATCAGATTGTCGTTCACACCGACATCGGTACGCTGACTCGGTGGTGTGGGACACTTAGCCAAAGAAAGTCTGGTGGGTACAGCCAGCAGTAGTACGCGGATACTCTAGGTTGTGTTCTTCTAGGGGCGTACGGAAGGGCTAGGCCTGGTAGTGTGGATGCCCGCCTAGGAGTGGGGGGCCCGACCCACTGTCTCCGTTTGCCACTACGGAGGTTCCTGGGAGTGAAGCTAGCTGCCCGAACAGGGGGAACTAAAGGTCTGTGCGCATAGAGTCGTGTGCGTGAGTTGCACTTGCATGAATCATGGCATAGCATATCACTACACTCATAATTGCATACAACCGACACCCCAACGTATAAATCGGTATGGGACTTTTTATACGATGGGAGCCTTGCAGAAGACCCCTTAACTTATAAGTTTGTATGGGCATTCATATAAGTTAAGGTTACATACTTATTTACTTGCTTATTTACTTACTGTTCTCTAGCTGTCTTTTTATACAAATTGCTACTTATTAACTGCTCGGTTTATTACTTACTGCCTTAGGATTGTTAGACCTAATTCATTCTAAATAACTACTAGATTAGCTTCCCTGTCACCTGCTTGTTCATTCTCCACTTTTTGAAGCTTCCCTTTCCTCCTCTCCGCACGGTGCTTAGGAGCCGTGGTGGGAGGGGTAGGGGATGATAGGGCTTAGTCTTTATAACTAATGGTTTTCGAACCAAACATTACAGGAGATCCGGATGGGAGACAGGAACCAGCACCAACGGAGTACGGTGCGCATGGAGGTGGGACAGTCTAGCACCAGTGCACCTGCGACCAGCTCCGTGAGTGATTAGTATTTTCTTAGCTTCCGCGATGAGTGACTTGTAGTGAGGACTCTGATGTACTGGGCTCGAGTCCAATTATTTATTTTCCTATTATTATCTATTGATGGACTGGTTATGATTTCACTTTTATTTACATGTTTCTGTGGACTTGTTTACATTTATGTATAAATACTTCTCTCTCTTGTGATCGAAAAAAGCCGTCAGAATTGGCGTTTTGTAGTGGTTGCCTTCCCGTGAGTCGGTGCCACCGCAAAGCGGCAATTCTGGGCTAAGACCCCGGTGGTTGAAAAAGAAAAAAAAAGGGGGTCTTACACTAGAGACGAGTCGAAGTTCTCTTCACTGCAGACATTCTCAGGTAACAAAGCTAATATTACAGCTGATGATTCTGTTCATACAGTAGAGAAGGAGGGTGTTGTTTCTTTGTATAGTGCTAAGGTTCCTATCACGTTAAGGAGTGTGTATCACATAGCTGGCATGAAGAAGAACCACTTCTAAGTGACCAATGCAGTTGACGTGGGCTTTCATGTTCTGTTTGGGCCAATAGCAATGAAGTTTCTCCGCAACGTATAAGCGGTAAAAGCTGATGTTGCTCATGTGGGGACATGGGTTAGAGACTTATTTGTTTTATCAAAAAGCTTTTATGTTGATCGGATGAGGGCCAACAATAGCGCTGTTATTTGGCATGAAAGGCTAGGGCATATAGAGATGGACAAGTTGAAAGATATAGCGTTGAAAAGCCTTGTGAAAGGCTTGCCAAAGTTGTCATCCTACGGAGATGTCCATGTTTGCAAAGGGTTTCAGTTCAGAAAGGCTCATCGCCTTCCGTTTGACAACTCTCAAACAAGGAGCAAGGCACCATTGGAGTGTATCCATGGTGATTTGATGGGGCCAACTTCCACTACTAGTCTTAGAAGCAGCAGATACATGCTGGTGTTGATTGATGATTACTCAAGATACACTTGGGTGTATTTTATGAAGGAGAAGTCAGATGCCTTCAAGTTGTTCGTGGAGTTCAAGGAGATATTGGAGAGCTGCTTTGGCCTACGGATCAAGAAGTTTAGATCAGACAATGGTTGTGAGTTTGCATCATCCGAGTTTTCTAACTTCTGCAGAAAGCACGGGATTTAGAGAGAGCTTAATTGTGCTCATACTCCACAACAAAATGGAGTGGCAGAGAGGAAGATCCTTCATTTGACAGAAACCTGCAAGTGTTGGCTTCATGCAAAGGACATCCCCAGGTCCTTTTGGGTGGAAGGAAAGGCTTGCACAACTTATGTCATCAATAAGATGCCTCTGAGTCCAATCAACATGAAGTCTCCTTATGAGCTGATGTTCAATGAGAATCCCAGTGTTGAATACCTTCAGTTGTTTGGATCAACCTACTATGTGCATGTACCGGATGCTCTAAGGACCAAGCTTGATGTAAAAGAGAGGAAGCTTGTCTTTATGCACTACGATGAGCGGAAGAAGGGATGGAATTGCATGGATATTGTGGCAAGGAAGTTTGTTATATCAAGATACGCTGTCTTTGATGAGCTGACGTCATATGGAGGTGGCTTTGTTGAGCTGCAGGACAGCAGGGTTGATGAAGGGCAGAAGGAGGCTACTAAAGATATTCAAGTGGAGCTGTATGTATCACTAGGAGCTCTAGGTGTTTCAGGTTCTAGGGTAGAGGCTTCGGGTTTAGGAAGTAGGGGGAGCGTTGCTCCATGTGTGCTCAGGAATTGTGCTGATTTTGAAGAAGCAGCGGAGGTAGTGAGCAAGGAGCAGACTCTTCGGAGATCGAAGAGGACCATCAAGCCACCAGCTCGTTATTGCGAAGGGCTCACAGTGAGCTTTGTCTCTTGCTTCTTCGCAGGCCCCTTGGATGAGCGAGAGCCTTCTAGATTTAATGAATCCACTAGAGTCAATGAGTGGGAAGATGCCATGGATGAGGAGATGGATGCTCTTAAGAAGAATGAGACCTAGGACCTTGTGCCCACGGTGGGTGGCATTACTCTTATGACTTGCAAGTAGGTTTACAAGCTGAATAAGATGGTAAATGGGAGCATCGAGAGGTATAAGGCTCGTCTTGTTGCTTGAGGGTTCTCTTAACAGTACAGTGAAGTTTATGAAGAGACGTTCAGTCCTTTGGCGAAGATGACTTCAATTCAGGTGGTGATAGCCTTGGCTGCTTGCCAAGGGTGGAAGATGTGGCAGCTGGACGAAAAAAAACCTTTCTTTATGGGGATATCGACAAAGACATCTTCATGTATCCTTCACTGGGGTACGTTTCTGAAGATCATCCGGACTACGTCTGCAAGCTCTGGAAAGCCCTCTATGGTTTGAAGCAGGCTCCTCGAGCCTGGTATGGGAAGACTGAAAAATACCTCCAGTTCTGCGATTATCTTACTTCCAATTCAGAGTCGAGCTTGTTTTTCAAGATGTAGGGGAGCTTCTAGTCTTGGTGCTGTTGTATGTGGATGACATGATCATCACGGGGAACTCTATGGAGGTGGTATCTAGGCTCAGGTCAAAGCTAGCTATAAGGTTTGAGATGAAGGACTTGTTTGAGCTCCACCATTTCCTTGGACTCGAGGTGGAGAGGAAAGGGAACGGCATACTCGTGTCCCAGAAGTGCTATGTGAAGCGGATCATTTAGTGATTTGGCATGGTGGAAGGGTAGAGTATCTCTACTCCTTTTAATTCGTGCATCAAACTTAGGTGGGATGAGGGGAGGATTCTTCTAGAACCTTTGGTGTTTTGGGCTCTAGTTGGGAGTCTAATCTACTTGACGATTATGAGGCAAGACATTGGTTATGCAGTTAGCCGAGTAAGTCGATATTTGGCGAAACACAGGAAGCCTCATCTGATGGCAGCGAGGAACATTCTGAAGTATGTGAAGGCCACTTCTGATATGGGTCTCCTTTATAGGAGAGGCACGAGCTTTATTCTTCAAGGATACTCGAATGCTGATTATTAGGGAGATTCAGATGACCGGAAGTCAACATCCGGTTATGTCTTCACATGTGGATTAGCTAGTGTCTCTTGGTGTAGCAAGAAGTAAGACTCGGTGTCCATCTCTACTACGGAAGCAGAGTGTAAGGCCTCGGCTTTGATAGCTCGGGAAGCCATCTGGCTCAAGAGACTAGTAAAGGATGTCTATGATGAAGTGCGCAGTCCAACTCTATTGTGCGGTGATAATGAAAGCACCCTGAAACACTTGAATAATCCAGTTTGTCACGCACAGACTAAGCATATAGAGATTGAGCACTGATTCATTCGGTATAAGGTATTGGAGGGATCTCTTATAGTGGAGCATGTGCAGAGTGAGGACAAAATCACAGACATCTTTACGAAGCCGATGCCAAAGTTGCATTTTACTCGGTTATGGGGACTTCTGGTCTTGTTCACCCCTTCTCACTTCAAGGTAGAGTGTTGAAATTTGTGAAGTGAAAGTGGGGGTTGATCAAGCAGACCACGCGGCCTGGGTTGTCTGATGGTACGACCTAGGCGTACTGATGGTGTGGCCTGGGCGGAAAATTTGTGCAGTCTGGGCGGCCTATTATTATGGCCTGATTGTTGTGTCCGTCAGGTTGGCTAGTGGTCTTGGAGTTGGCTATTCTTTGGTGTAACCTTGCGGATAGGTAAAGTATCCGCGGAAGGGCGGACTCACTCTGAGTCCGCAGAGTTAGCTATATGCGGACTGCTCTTGGAGCTTGCGAGTTTGGATATTTTCCATGCTCTGGTGAAGCATGTTGGATGTTGGTTCAATTGTTCCCAATGTCCCTGATTTGTGAGAAGTCAAACACGTTAATGTTACACACATTAACTGTATTTGATGTGCATTTGAGGTATTGAGTGCAGGTTGTCCATATCACATTTATTGGACTTGTGGACACAATAAGTGGTGACTGGACATAGCAAAAATCAACTAAGTCCAAAGGCATTGAGTGGAGCAAGCTCACTCAATGCCAGAGGTATGGATTCAATATTATCCAGTAGAAATTTGCCTAAGCCCACGGGCGTTGAGTGAGGACAGCTCACTCAATGCAAAATAACATATAGCGTTGAGTTTATCTCAGCCTAACTAATAGATAGCCAAAATTTTGGCTAAGTACAAAAGCATTGAGTGTAGTTTACTCACTCGACGCTATACTACAAAAAGGCTTTGAGTAAGGATGAGTCAGTCTAAGCCTAGAGAAATTTGCTGAAAATGTGGCCAAGTCTACAAGCGTTGAGTGTGGTCTACTCACTTAACGTCATACAACCTTTAGCGTTGAGTGTTGCTGTGCCAGTCATCTCCACAGAATAGTTGGGCAAAATTTTCACCAAGTTCACAGGCATTGAGTGTAGCTTACTCACTCAACGTCAGATAACATAAAAATTCTATTAAGTAGCTTGGCGTTTAGTGGAGATTACTCTCTCAACGCCAAGGAACAGAAATATTCGGTAAAGCAAATAGCATTGAGTGAGGCAAGCTCTTTCAAACCTCTCAATGCTCTCAATGATCTCGACACTCTCAATGCCTTGAAGCAGAAATTTGGCTAAGTACAAATGAATGGATTGCTTGGCTTTTGTCGAGATGAGCTTGTCGTTCGTCGAACGTAGCTCAGCCTTTGTTGAGCTCAATACCTAGACAGACAAAATTTTGTCTAAGTATTATGGTGTTGAGTGATACCTACTCACTCAATGCCTTTGGTTCTAATGATTGGATTTTGTTTAAGTCCAGAGATATTGAGTCATGCTGACGTAAGAAAAGTCAAAGTGAACTAAAAATCAAATGTTGATGAAATGTTGCTAGAGATGTTGGCGGTCAGTTGTTATCATCTTCTGAACTTTCCAAGGAATATTTTCAACATTAATTGTTGGGCCCCATACACAGCAAAGAGTCATTGAATCAAGATTAAATGGAAAGCATGCGCTGAATGGTTTAATATCAGGCATCAATCCTAGTGGTGGAACCCACTGCTCAATTTTCCTTCAGAGAATAAAAAGAAGTAAATCGGCCAGAGCAACAAATCAATTCCTTGTCTAGGTTTTTGAAAACAAAAAGTGCGGCCGAACATCATCTTCTTCCTTGCCATTTTCGTCGAGCCTAAAAAAGTTGTTCTGCACAGAGAACCTTGTTGGGAAAGAGATATCTGAAGCAATCACCATCTGCAATAGCAGGATCAGAAACTATTCTGAGGAAGCAAATTTACAAGTTCTGTAGAGGAAATAAAGATGGTTGATGAAAATTCTACTGCCTACTTATTGTCTTCAATAGCAAAAGCATGGACTGATATCTACTCAGACCAGGAAGAAGAAGACACAGAGATCTTGTTATGGTGTCTAATAGTCTCATTATTTATTTCTTCTTCTATAAAGATTCTTGGTGAATCTGTAGTTGTAAGCCTGTATTATAAAGACTGAGGTCTTAGTGACCTGTGCTGGCTTTGTGTCGTGTGAAAGGTCATTGTGACCTGGGTTTGGCATAGTGCCTAAGTTGTTAGTCTGTGTGACCTGTGTGGTCCTGCGGGATCTGTGTTGTAAGCTCTTGAGGAGGTGAGTTCTTAAGGGAGAGTTAAACTTAACACACTGCTTGATAGGTGTAGAGGGACAGTGGATGTACCCAAGATTTTGGGGAACCACGATAAATTGCTTTGTCGTTTGTGATTGATCTTGAAAGCAAAAAATAAACTAATCACCAACCACAGAAATCTACAAACAAGTTAGAAAAATCAAATAGAGTCAGAAACCTATTCACCCCCCCCCCCTCTAGGTGTTTAGATAGCCTTGAAAATAAGAATTTCAAGTTGTATCAGAGGGAGGTTTCTCTTTAATGGCTTAACAGTCTAAGTAGATCTCCAAGGTTTGTTAGAAGTCTGTCTCTATGGGTTTAGGAATGACTAATAGGGAGCTAAGTGTTGTGAGACTTCCAATCTGTGGGAAGGAAGTTTTGGCATCTAGAAAGCAAGGGTGAGGCAGTTCATGGAGGTTGCTGACCCTAGGATGTATATTATAATTGAAGAGGGACCATACATCCCAATGAAGGTGTCAACACTATATTCTAATGTCAAGACCTCCAAGACATATGATGAGATGACCAAGGATGAGGGTGCCTTGGCCACAATGGACAAGAGAGCAAAGAACTTAATTATGAGTGTTGTTGATGACTCTACTCTTCAGAACCTGATCCATTGCTCATCTACAAAGAAAATGTGGGAAACACTTGTAATCTACATGGAGGGGACAGATGAGATTAGATATGATAGGAAGTTCATGCTCAACCAATAGTATGAGGCTTTCAGGAAATCCAAGGGGGACAACATAACCATCTATTATGAAAAGTTTTTTAGGATTGTGAATGAGCTAAAGACTTATGGAAGTGTATTCAGTCACTATGAACTGAATGACAAGTTCCTTAGATCTCTCTCTAGAGAGTGGGACACTAAAATCTGTACCATCAGAGAAATGGCAAAGCTGGGTGAGACAGTTCCTTACACCCACTTTAGGAAGCTGCTGTCATATGAAATGCAGCTGGCTGTAAGGAAAGAAGAGGAGAACCAGAAAAAATATTAGGAAAGAGAAAAGTCTATAGAATTCAAAGCTGAAGGCTGTAGCAAAGGAAGAAGAAAGTCTCCCTCTCCACCAAGGAGAGATGTTGAATCTGATTCTAGAAAATCAGAGAATAACACATCAGATTGCCAATTGTCTAATGAAGACTTTGCTGCCTTCACTAGGCAATTTCAGAAGCTCTTAAAGAAGACGCACTAGAGAGGCAGAACTTCTACCTCCTCTCATCCCAAGGATGACTACTACAAGGGCAGAAGAAAATCCTATAAGGAGGACAGGTATGGTTCCAAAACTTGCAAACATGTTTCATCTAACATGACTTTTTATTATTACAGAAAACCTAGGCATGTTATAGCCGACTGCCCAGTCAAAAGAAAGGAACATAGTGATAAAAAAGACCACCAGCAAAAAGGCAAGAAGGAGAAATCTCTCATTGCCAAGAAGCAAAGAAGCTGGACTGACTCCTCCTCATCAGAGTCAAAAGAAGAAGAAGAAGCTTACATTGGGATGTACTCTACTGAAGAAGGAGGTGTAGAAGCAGACTGCATTAAAAAGATGGCTGCCTTAGAAGAAGAAGCTAAGAAAGTTTATCCTGCTACTAGGATTTAAGACAGGGCTCCTCTTTCACAATCTGAAGGTGATTCAGAGGTGGATTCTGAAGAAGATAGCTACTACCTTGGGTTGATGGCTAGGAGAAATCAGCCAGGATCAGCCTAGTCCAAGAAAGGTAATTTGTGTTACTATCTCTGCTTGTTCGGATTATGAATCAGTTCCAGATTCTTCTGTTTTTGCATCAAGTGATGATGATGTCTAATAATCTGAAGGAGACATCAATCAATTAATTGATAATTATAGTGCACTTTTGCAAGCTCTAAAGAAAAGCAATCTCCTGGCAAAACAGCAGGCTCAGGAAATTGTTTCCTTAAAGCTTGCTTCTTCAGAATCAGCAAAATTGCTGAATCTGAAGATTCAAGAAGTTAGCAAACTGAAGAATGTAACAATCTTTCAAATTAGCACTATAATCTTCAAGAATAACCATATCAGGAATGTTAAAGGAAAGCTCCAAAAGGAGAGGGAACAAGTGGCTAGCTACTCTAGGCCTAGCATAGTGTTGCCCTTGATAGACTCATTTTCCTCCAAAAAGGTAAAGAAAGGGTTGGGATTCAAGGGAAAGACAAGAGCTGCAAATCCCAAGGGAAATGGCAAAGCTCAAGTGGAGCCACTAGCCTCTAAGCCTCCTGTGAAATTTAATAGAGTGCAATTTCCCTCCAACAGCCATGACCATGCAAGTATTTATGGTCAGTGGAATCATGTTACACCATCTTGTGTGAGCAAAGATGTTCCCCAATATGGTGGTAGTTACAACAAAGGTGCAAGTGCCTATGAAAAAATACAAATGGCCCATCTTGTACCATTTGTGTTTGCTGCTACAGCCCCTTCAGTCAAGGGTAAAGCTACTGACTGTTCTCCAATTCCTCTAGCCCACTCTAAGACAAAGGGCAAGGCTGTCAGTAGAACAGACCTGAGCATCTCTGAGTCCATCAAGAGTATGCTTTCTGAAAAGAAAGCTTCTTCTAGAAGGGCTCAAGATATCCCAAGCACTTCTACTGCCAGACCCACCACTTTTCAGACTAGGGATGGAAAACCATGGAACAGGACTGCTGCTACTCCTTCTAATCCCAGAGCTGTTGTTAACACAAACACTAGATCTGCTCCAAAAAGAAGGTGCAACATTCATAAGTGTTGCAACTGTGGCAAGGTAGGCCACTCTACTATTGATTGCTGGCACAATCATAGTGTGTAGAGAGCAAATGTCAGCTTGCCTGTCAGAAAAGCTGCAGGCTGGTAGAATTATTTTCAGTCTAACATGCACCAAGGACCAAAAAAAAATTGGGATCCTAAGGTTAACTGATTTGTGTCAGAAAAGCTGCAGCATGCCTATATTGTACTTGGACAGTATATGTTCAAGGAACATAACTGGAACAAGGGGCATGCTGGAGGATTATGCTCTAGTAAAGAATGGACCAAAGGTTATCTTTGGTGAGCCAGAAAAAGGGGTGACTAGAGGTTTTGGTAAGATCTCTAATGTCATAGTCATTATCACTTGAGTAGCCTATGTAGAAGGGTTGCAACACAACATGATAAGCATTAGCTAACTCTATGATATTGGCTATAACATAGTATTCCACAAGGTTGAGTGCCTAATTAGGAAGTTAGGTGACCAAGAGGTCATCTTAACAGGCACTAGGAGTGGAAATGTGTGCTGTTTAGATTTCCTATGCTCTAGAAAAGACTCACTTGTATTCCTAGTTGCAGATGAGAAAGCCTCTTCCTAAATCCAGTGGCACAAGAGGCTATCCCATCTAAATTATAGGACCATAGGAAAGTTGTTCAACAATGAGCTGGTTTGGAATGGGCCTAAGTCTATATGCACTAAAATGGGTATCTGCTCTACATGCCAAAAGGGCAAATAGACTAAGACTTCCTTCAAGATCATTGTCACCAAAGACTCAGTGAGGTGCTTATACCTCTTGCATATGGATCTGTTTGGTCCTATGCTAATTCAAAGTCTAGGAAGGAAAGTCTACACCCTTGTGGTTGTTGATGACTTTTCCAGATTTGCCTGGGTGTTCTTTATAAGGAAGAAATCCGAAACCCCTTATGTCTTTCAGACATTTGTCAAGCAAATTCAGAATGAATTCAACAGCACTATGGTCAAAATCAGAAGTCTCCATGGCACTAAGTTTCAGTCTGAGTGCATGACAAGGTTCTGTGAAGAGCTAGGGATTCATCAAGAATTTTCCTTTCCTAGAACACCCCAGCAAAATGGAATTGCTGAGAGGAAAAATAGAACTCTCATAGAGGCTGGTAGAACATTACTAAGTGACTCATCCCTCCCAGAATACTTCTGGGCCGAGGCAGTTAACACTGCATGCTATGTCCTTAATAGGGTCTCTATGACCAAGAGCCACAAGAAGACTCCCTATGAGATCTTGAATGGCAAAAAACCAAACCTGTGCTATTTCAGGATCTTTGGTTGCAAGTGTTATATGCTCAACAATGGAAAAGTCCATTTAACTAAGCTTGCTGCCAAGTCCCTTAAAGGGATCTTTGTTAGGTACAACACTCATAGTAAGGCATATAGGATGTACAACTTAACTACCCAAGTTGTAGAAGAGTCAATGCATATTGTTTTTGATTAATCAAAAATGGTTAACTATGAGCTGCCAAGCTCCTCCTCTTATAGTATTACAGGTACAGAGCAGTTGATGGACAAGCTGACCATCTAGGAACCTAACCCTATAGTCCAAGAAAATATTGATGGATTGCCTATTCCAAGAGAAAGGGAAAACATACCTAAAGAAAATAAAGACGAGCTAGCTGAAAACCCTGAAGATCAGCAAGCTGCAGCTAGATTACCTCCAGCTACTACGCATCTAAGGGACCATACAGTACACCAAATCATTGGTGATGCAAATCATGGAGTCCATACTAGAAGCAGGAGCATGAATACAACTCTCTACTCAGGGTTCCTGTATCAAGAAGAGCCAAAGAAGTTTGAAGAAGCAATCAAGGAACAGTTCTAGATTGGAGCAATGCAAGAAGAAATTGACCAATTTAAGAGATTTAAGGTCTGGAAGTTTGTCCCCAGACTACAAGTACAAAATTTCATAGGGACTAAGTGGATCTACAGGAACAACTTAGATCAAGATGGCATTATTGTCAAGAATAAGGCTAGACTGGTGGCTAAAGGCTATAGGCTAGTCTTTGACCAGACCTTTGCCCCAGTAGCCAAATTGGAAGCCATAGGATTTTCCTTGCATTTACTTCCTATCAGGGATTCAGAGTCTACCAGATGTATGTCAAGTCAGCATTCCTAAATGTGGATCTAAAAGAGGAAGTATATGTTGATCAACCACCAGGTTTTGTAGATCCTAACTCTCATAATTTTGTTTATAAGCTTAGGAAAGCTCAATATGGGCTAAAGAAATCCCTTAGGGCTTGGTATGAAACCTTGTCCAGCTTCCTTATTGAGAACAAATTCTCAAGGGGGAAGATAGACAAGACCCTATTCCTAAGGGAGTCAAAGGGCAAGCATATCCTAGTCTCGATATATGTCGATGACATTATCTTTGGAACTACTGATGACAATCTTTGTAGGAAGTTTGCCAAACTTATGCAAGGGAAGTTTGAAATGTGTAGAATGGGTGAGCTCATGTTCTTCTTGGGACTCCAAGTAAGACAGACTGATAATGGCTTGTCCATATCCCAGTCCAAGTTCACCAGGGAGCTAATCAAAAAGTATGGTTTGGAGAATGCCTCCACCATTAGAACTCCCATGGGATCAAGTATGCCTATAGGCAAAGATGACGAAGGGAAACCTGTTGATTAATCTTTGTATAGAGGGATAATTGGCTCCCTTATATACCTGACTTCTTGTAGGCCTGACAACATGTATGTCACATGTATCTGTGCTAGGTATCAGGCCTACCCTAAAGAATCTCATTACTCTGTTGCAAAGAGAATCATGAGGTATCTTAATGGCACACCAGATCATGGCCTATGGTACCTTAGAAATAGGGATTTTGATCTAACATGATTTTCAGATGCATATCTTGTAGGTTGCAAAGAAGATAGGAAAAGCACTACTGGAACCTATCAGTTCTTAGGAAGAAGGCTAGTTTCATGGAGACCCAAGAAGCAAACTAGTGTGGATATATCAATTGATGAGTTAAAATATATATCAGCAGACAGCTATTGTGCTCTGCTGTTGTGGATCCAACATCAGCTCCAGGATTACAACCTTTAGGTAAGTAGAACTCCCCTCTACTGTGATTCTACAAGTGCCATTTATATTACTAGGAATCATGTCTCATATAGTAGTACAAAGCGTATAGAAATAAGATATCATTTTAATAGGGAGTGTGTGGAGAAGAAAGACATCAGTCTTGAGTTTTTCCCCACAGACAAGCAAGTGGCTGATATCTTCACTAAGCCATTAAATGAAGCAAAGTTCAACACCCTCAAAATTTAGTTGGGTATGCTGAACATGGCATAGCTTCAAGCACTCCCTTTTGCCATTTTTTGGTGCAGGTATTGTTCCTCTTACTGTACATACAGACTCCCAGTATCATCAGTTCACTAATGCTTATACTGAGTTGGAGTAAGTTACTCTGGAGAGAAGAGAGAAGGTCACAAATGGAAGGGATAGCCCCCATATTCCTATTCTACAGAATTCAAAAATGGGGAGAGAAGATAGAAGGTCCTATTAAGGGGGAGACATAGCAAGTAGGAGAGATGGAGAGTGGGAAAGTCAATTAAGTAAGGACAAACACCTTGCAACAAAAAAGGGGGAGTAAGTGATGCTCACCATACAGGCAAGAAATGAGGGACATTTACTTATAATAAGTGATGCTCACCATACAGGCAGTAAAGGAGGTACATTTACTTATAGCTTATCATAATTTCAATATTTATTATGTTGTATAGGTTGTGTGTATCATTGACCAAGGAAAGAAAACATTTTTGATAAGGGTTTTGATTTCTTCAAATAGAGGAGATTGTTAGGTCCATTGTTCCCAATGTCCCTGATTTGTGAGAAGTCAAATAGGTCAATGTCACACACATCAATAGTATTTAATGTGAATTCGATGTATTGAGTGTAGGTTGTCCATATCACATTGATTGGACTTATAGACACAATAAGTGGTTGTTGGACATATCAAAAATCGACAAATCAACAGGCGTTGAGTGGAGCAAGCTCACTCAACGCCAAAGGTATGGTTTCAATATTGTCTAGTAGAAATTTGCCTAAGTCCACAGATGTTGAGTGAGGACAGCTCACACAATATCACATAACACATAGCGTTGAGTTTATCTAAGCCTAACTGATAGATAGCCAAAATTTTGCTAAGTTCAAAAGCGTTTAGTGTTGCTTACTCACTCAATGCCATACAACAAAAAGTCTGTGAGTCAGGCTGAGTCATTCTAAGATTAGAGAAATTGGCTGAAAATGTGGCCAAGCCCACAGGCGTTGAGTGTGGTCTACTCACTCAATGTCATATAACCTTTAGCATTGAGTGTTGCTATGCCAGTCACCTCCATAGAATAGTTGGGCAAAATTTTCACCAAGTACACAGGCATTGAGTGTAGCTTACTCACTCAACGCCAGATAACAGAAAAAATTGGTTAAGTAGCTTGGCGTTGAGTGGAGCTTACTCTCTCAATGCCAAGGCACAAAAATATTCGCTAAGGCAAATACTGTTGAGTGAGGCAAGCTCTCTAAATGCTCTCAGCGCTCTCTACGCTCTCAATGCTCTCAATTCCTTAAAGCAGAAATTTTTCTAAGTCCAACTGTGTGGATTTCTTGGCTTTCGTCAAGCTGATCTTGTCGTTCGTCGAACGGAGTTCGGCCTTCGCCGAGCTAAATACCTAGATAGACATAATTTTGTCTAAGTATTGTGGCATTAAGTGATACCTACTCACTAAATGCCTTTGGTTCTAATGATTTAATTTTGTCTAAGTCCAGAGATGCTGAGTCATACTGACATCAGCAGAGTCAAAGTGAACCAAAACTCAAATGTTGCGGAAATACTGCCAGAGATGTTGTCGGCTAGCTGTTATAATCTTCTACACTTTCCAAGGAATATTTTTAACATTAAGTGTTGGGGCCCATACACAGCAAAGAGCCGTTGAATCAAGATTAAATGGAAAGCATGCGCTGAATGGCTTAATCTCAGCCATCAATCCTGGTGGTGGACCCACTGCTCAATTGGCCCTCAGAGAATAAAAAGAAGCAAATTGTCCAGAGCAACAAATCGATTCCTTGTCTAGGTTTTCTTCAAACAAAAAGTGCGGCCGAACTTCATCTTCTTCCTCACCATTTTCGTCGAGCATGAAATAATTATTCTGCATAGAGAATCTTGTTGGGAAAGAGATAGCTGAAGCAATCACTATCCATAACAACAGGATCAAAAGCTAATCTGAGGAAGCAGATCTACAAGTTCTTTAGAGGAAAGAAAGCTGGTTGAAGAAAATTCTACTGCCTACTTATTGTCTTCAACAAAAAAAGCTTGGACTGATATCTGCTCAGTCCATGTAGAAGATGATACAGAGATCCTGCTCTAGTGTCTAATCATCTCATTCATTATTTCTTCTTCTATAAAGATTCTTGGTGAATCTGGAGTTGTAAGTCTGTATTATAAAGGCTGAGGTCTTAGGGACCTGTTCTTTGCTTTGTGTCATTTGAATGGTCTTTTTGACCTGGTTTTGGCTTAGTGCCTAAGTTGCAGGTCTGTGTGACCTGTGTGGTTTTGCAGGATCGGTGCTATAAGCTCTTGAGGAGCTTAGTTCTGGAGGGAGAGCTGAATCTAACACACTATTAGATAGGCGCAGTGGGATAGTGGATGTACCCAAGATTGGGGAACGACTATAAATTGTTGTGTCGACTATGATTGATCTTGAAAGCAAAAACTAAACTAATCACCAACCACAAAAATCTACAAATAATTTAGAAAAATCAAATAGAGTTAAAAACCTATTCACCCCCCACCCCTCTAGGTGTTTAGCTAGCCTTGAAAATAAGACTTTAATTGGAGGACTGCTCTTGGGAGCTGACGGACTGGGTCCTTATCCTCCGAGCTCGCGCTAGGCTCTTGTTTTGTTGCTGGACTTGGTCACAATCTATGACAAGTCTATGGTTTTCGTAGAGTCTGCATTGCCTGCTGGTTGACCGGGCGATGTGCCTGTTGGTTGTGGACTTGTGTTGCGGGCTGGTGCGGTGTTCGCGGCCTACGCGGGCTGGTGCTGTGTCCGCATATAGTGTGCATACAACTGTAGTGTGTGGGTTGTTTTTGGGTCTACATGCTGTGCAGTGCTTGGGCTGGTGCGGTGTTCACGGCCTTTGTGGGCTGGCCTCCAGCCTTAGTGCCAGGCGATCTTTTGGTGGCTTGTCCGGCCTTGTCCTTGCGGACATGGCGGACTGACTTGTACAAGCTGCGGGCTGGGGTGGTGATTCTATCCACTAGGGAGGTGACCACACTTCTCTCCGCGCCTATAAATAGGATCGCCCGTCACATAAACAGTAACTAAGGAACAGTAAGTTGAGCATTGATTAATTGTTGCGGCCTTGGTATTCTTGTCCGCACAGTTCGAGAAGGATTAACTAGTTATTGTTTGCAGGTTGTGTGGCTAGCACTATGAAGCCAGGAGTCTGGTTCTTACTGTGGTCAGGAATCAGTGGAGCTTGCGTTTATCAATCGCTAGTTTCAGCTGGTCGCATTTGCCGTCAGCCAATCTTCTCTCCTTCAGTATTTTCCAAGTTCAATAACCGGTTTGCCGGTCTCGGCAGACTAGGAGGTCTGTTCTCTCTGTTTGGCGGCGGCTTGTAGAGAATTCGTTCAGCAGAATAACGGGTAGTCTGCGGACTTCACGGACTCCATAGTTCAGTTGGTATAGTAGCTGCTTGGCGGTCTCAGTGGACTCGGCGGACTCTGAGGCAATTCGCACGGCTTGCTTTCTTCTTATTTGCTTGTTTACTTCTCCCTTGTACTTGGCGAAATCATGTCTCGCCATGTATGCATTGCCTTGTAAACAAGATACTTGATTTTACAAGATTTGTGTTTTCTATCTATTGTCTCTGATCTACATAGCTCAGTTTTTGGTTGGAGTGTTCCTGCGCCTAGTTCTCATTTCCATTTGATCAAGTAATCAGCTTTATAGCTCTTAAAGTTTTACTTTGTATTAGAGCTATCTTCTGATCAACTTATGAGATTTCAACAATATCTTACTTCATGATAAGCCTACTAATTTTTCTTTTTTCTCTTTCTTCTTCCTTTTATTTTAAGAATATTACTTATTTTATTACGTATTATATTTTTGCTCTACCATTTTTTTCAGCATGATAGGTAATCTCGAAAAAAATAAGAACGGTAAAGAATCATGTTAAGCAGGGTGTTAACACAAAACTAATTTAACATAGTAAAAAAAATCTAAAAATAGAAATTAACTACTGGCACATGTGTTCAACCTATTTATATTACAACATAAAATATATATATAAAAAAATAAATATTGCTTAGAAAGCTACTCCTTAGGAGAGGTAGGCAAATGGTTGAACTTGATCATTATCTTCTTGATCATCTTCTTCATGCCTTTCACCTCTTTCGTCATCCGCCTAATCTCCTATCCCTGTTCCTCCACCATACCATAGATTTCCCAGTTGGTTTGCCTTAGGGACCCTGTACAGTGTAATGGATGATGTGTTGTAGGTGACCGCGCTCGTGAGGAAGTAGGATTCTCACCTACTTGTAGATTGAAGCATAGCTATCTATAGGGTACGCCGACCGGTCGATGGCAGGGTAATTCTCCATTAGGATGCTCTGGATCACACCACCCAAAGGCAGTATGTTCACCTGCTGGCGGTCGGGGGATTTGAGGCGATAGGTATAATGCATCATCAAGAGGATGAGGTCCGAGACACTGAAGGATTTCTCAGCTTGGATACACTATGTCACCATAGAGAGCTGGGTCATGATTTTCTTGGTATCACCGGCCCTTAACATCAGAGAGTGAAGGAGGATATCTTGGATGATGCAGGCATCAGGAGTGAGCATATCCACTGTAGTGATGAGATCTGCATGCTCCTCAACACCATGGAGAACCTCATTGACATCTCTCCATATCCGGCTAGTTTTGAACGACTCCACGATGTCGATGCGGGGAGAATTAAGAGTCCAGACATACTTCTGCTCGAGATCCGCATGGAGTATCATCATGATTTCTGTCCCGATACAAGACTACACTCCCCCATCAAGTTGCATATGAGTTGGATCCCTAAGGTTATTATAGAACTCCAGAGTGAGGAAAGAGGAAAATGGATCAGCAGAGGAAATCACAGAGAGTATGCCCGAGTTCACCAAATAACCATAGATATGAGAATACCGATCATCGATATCGATGACCATTAGCACACTCACTATCGCCTCGTTTATAGAAGAAAATGTAGACGCAGACACTCGATAGGGTTTCGACAAACTTCAGCGAGGTGGCTGGGAATTTGATGAACCCATAACCTTAAAAAAAAATAACACAAAATATTTCTGTCAAAAATAAGAAATCAACTTCTGGACCCTACCGTGGCACGTTAATCTGATAGTTTTACTTTCAAGACAACCTAAACACCTAGAGGGGGGGTAAATAGGTTCTAATTTCTTGTCTATAAATCTAGGCAGAATTCAATTACAATTTAAATCATCTAGCACAGCATTCATAGACAACTAAGCATCACAGATTGCACAATGTTTTATAGTGGTTCCCCAAGGTCTGGGTACATCCACTTTCCCCCTTCACCTATCTAGCAATATGCTAGATTCGGCCAAACTTCCACTATACTCAAATCCTCAAATCCTACAGCTCAGAACCAGGATAGGTTCCTACAACTCAGGCTCAACAGCCCTACCTCAGCCTTGCCTCAAGGCCTACCACTCAGAGAATAACTTTCTCCTACACTCAGGCAAATAGCCCTACCACTCAGAGATCACCTCTCCTACACTCAGCCTTTATAACACAGGCTTACAACTCAGATCTGTGTAAACAGATCCTACAGAAATTTAGAAAAAGATATTTTGATGTCTTGCCTTTGTTGAGAGAGAAGAGGACAAGACACTTCTTGATCAGCTGATGAAATCAACTGAATCTGAGCTTTCTTCAAAGCTTCTTGAATCTGAACTTAGCTGAGTTGATTTTCAAATAGCTTCTTGAGAAACCACTGATGGCTTCCTTCTTCTTCTTCAATATGACTGAATCTCCCTCTATCCAACACCTTTTCTGATACTTCAGACTTCTTCTTCTTAGACCTTCTGATGAAGATCTTCTTTCTCACTTTCTTGAATTGAAACTTCAACAGGATCGTAATCCTTCTGTTTCTTCTTCTTAGATCTTCTTCTATTAATTTTCTTAGCTTAGCTGCTCTTTAATTCCTTCTGAATGTGTCTATTTATAGACTTTCCTCATGGTAACCGGCTGATCCGGTTTCTAACTGTTTTCTGACAGGTCTGACAGCTTCAGTTAAACGGTGGCAACCCACAGCTGTCAAGTCTTCAAACAGTTCTTGTACCTTAGCCTTGGACAGCAAAATGTCGAGACAGTCAGTTAGAAAGTGTCGAGACCAATCTGTCTATCTGTGTCGACACAAGTGACTTTGGTGTCGATACAGTCTTTGATGATGTCGACTAAGTTGCCTTTAAGTCGACACAGCTTCTTCAGAAAATAACTTGGTCTAGACTCTGCAGTGTGTCGACACAAGTCCTGTGTGTCCACACAGTTGTTGTAGATTCAGAACTCAGCATGTGTCGACTCAGCCTTCAAGTGTCGACACAGCAATCTTCAATCCTGCCAAAATGTGTCGACTCAGTCTTCTGGTGTCGACACAAGCATAGTCGACTTCTGCCAATATATGTCGACACAGTCTTCTGGTGTCGACACATCCACCCAGTGTCGACACAGTTGTGGTCGACTATCTTCTTCTGTGAGTCGACAATCTTTCTCTGGTAGACTATCTTTCACTAGTCGACTATCTTTCACGGTGTCGACTAACCTTCTCTGGTCGACTATCTTTCACGGTAATGACTAACCTTCTCTGGTCGACTATCTTTCACGGTGTCGACACTGCTTCCCAGTGCTGAGGTCGACGATTTTCTCTATGTGTCGACACTGCTTCCCAGTGTTGACATAAATGTGGTCGACTATCATTCTCTATGTCGACACTGATATTCTGAAGTGTCGACACAAATATTCTGAAGTGTCGACACAAATATTCTGAAGTGTCGACAAAATTTCTTCAGGTGTCGACATATGGACTTAGAATATTTTTCTGCATTCTTTAATACTTCTTCACCTGCACATGTCAACTCAAAACAACATCAAATACACCTTGATGTATATCATTGAGCTAAGTTGGGCTTCTTCAAATCAGGTACACATTTTCCAATGTACCGAACAATCTCCCCCTATTTGGAGAAGTCATAACCCTATAGCCAATGATATACACCATTTATAAAAAGTATAAACTGATGATATATGACATAACAGGAATACTTAATATAAACAAAACATAAAAATAATCCATCACAGAATGAACATTATATGATGCCAAACAACATTTTGTTTATAACTTGATAATGTTTGAATATAGAGAATTACATTTAATGATTTAATCAAAACATTACAAAATACTTTGAAAGAACTAAAAAAAAAAAAATTAAGACTGATCAGGCTCTTTAATGACAATCCCTTTGCCAGATAGAACTTGAGCCTTCACAGGAGCTTCAGAATCTTCAGCTGGCTTCTTGCCTTTTAGATCAGCCTTCTTCTTTGCTTCTTCCTTGAGCCTTTGCCTTTCAAAATAATGAAAGGGCTTTGGGAAATACTTGCTTGGCTCCTGAGCATCTGTAGGCAGCCTACCCAGCTTGGCTTTTCTTCTAAACTGTACAATGGCCTCTTGCCTGGCTTCATACTTCTGCCATTCCATCTCATTGTACCACTTGCCTCTTTCCTGCACTTGGTCTTTGACAGCCTTCCATGCAGTGAGTATTATATTTCTAGAAGTAGGACTCCACTGCTCAAAGTTTGGCTTAAGTTCAGCCTGCTCTCTAAACCTTTTCTTAGATAGAAGAGCATCTTGCTGGTCTTTCAAAGTAGCCTCAGGCTTATCAACCTTCCCAATAACAATATTAGTAACCTCCTTTGGAGGACTATACATCCCTTGAACCTGCTGATCAATGATATCATAATCTGGAGGGGGGTAAATGACTTGGGCAACCTCAGGTTGATTGCCTTCAAGTAGACTTGTTTGTATTCCTAACTCAGCCACTATAGCATCATCACACAATGGGGGATATCCCAATGTGGCTCGAATACTATTGGTCACCCATTTGGTGTGCTCTGAGCCTGCATGAACTAGCATCCTCTCCCCCTTTATGGCTTCTCTAGAAACATGA
This sequence comes from Platanthera zijinensis, assembly GCA_039513925.1. NCBI lineage: Eukaryota > Viridiplantae > Streptophyta > Magnoliopsida > Asparagales > Orchidaceae > Platanthera > Platanthera zijinensis. Next base: position 71,950,866 of record CM077092.1, read on the forward strand.
TCTCTGAGATCTTCCTTTTGAAATCTGATTTGGCCATCCAGATAATTCACACCCTCTTTAAAAAATGGTTTTAACTTTTGAAGCTTGTCAGATATTTCTTTTTGATAGGTAGTGATTGCAGTCTTAACAGAAGCAATAGCAGCTTGAAAGTTCTTATCAAATTCTTCCATTTCTTTTGTTCTATCTGCAGGCAGGCCTGGAACAATCTTTTTCAATTCCTCTATTATCTCATGATGAGATTCAGTTAAATTATCATTCATTCTTAACTGATTTTCCAAGACATAGCTTTGCTTTAAAGCAATGTCATCCACCTTAGGGATGATAGTCTGTTGTTGTTTTGCCAGATATACCATAGCATTACCTCCCTTATGGAAGCAATCTGTCATTTCCTTCTTATGCATATTGACCTCAAACCTAATTGATTTTATATCTTGAGCTAAGTCAAACTGCAGAGACTTGTTGTTCTCATCAACATATTTTTCAATGGCTACCCTGTGTTTATCCAATTTCACTTGCAAATCTACCAAGAATTTGTTATAATCAAAGTCAGAAGGAGTGTGATGTGCTGTAGACTGTAGAGCCTGCTTATAGCTCTTGCTCCTTCTCTGAAAGACCATAAGTTTTCTCTTTTTAGCCACCCTGGCTTCTTCAGTCTCTGAATCAGAAGTGCTATCAATTTGAACTCTTTCTTTGGGTGGAGGAGAAACAGCTGCTTCAGTGCCATGTTGTACAGTCTCAACATGCACTGGCTCCTCCTCAATTTCTTGCTCCACTTCAAGACTATCAGTAATTATTTCATCATTTGGGAATAACTCCTCCAGAGTATATTCCTTCTGGGCTTGTTCATTTGCAGTATTCAAATTTGGAGATTGATGAATTGGAGCATCTTCTAGCACTTGCTCCCCCTGGACCTGTGCAGAAATAGAAATATTAGAAATCTCTGTTGTAGGAAAATACACCAGCTCCCCCTGCACCTGTACCTGGTCATGAGTAGATACAGTTTGTGTAGGTGAATAAACTTGCTGAGCTGGTATACTTACTTCTTCTTCTTGAACTGCAGGTATTGTGGCATCCTGAATTTGTATAGATGCAGGCTGATCTTCAACCTCCAGTCTTTCTTGCTCTTCTTGTGGATGCCCAGTACTGGTAGCATGACCTGGGGATTTCTCAGGGGAATCCTGCCTTTCCACTTCAGGCATCTCTTTGGTCAGCACTCTATCCCATCTGGAGAACAATCTCATGTCCATCCTTCTCATGTGATTAATTTTAGTTCCAGGTTGTTGTTGCATAACCTCTAGAATCTCCTTACTTAGATATATACTCATTATCCTAGCCAGATTTGGCTTCTTGATCCCTTCCTTAATCTTTTCAAAAATTACAGATGACCAATCCGTTGGAATTGTAAACACAATCCTGGTCATTAGGCTGAACATATAGGCAGAAATCCTATCATGTCCACCTGACTTGCACAGAATAACTTTTCCAACTACTTCTGACAGGAAGTTGCCTTGTTGATTCATTCCTTTTCGATTGAACGCAGCTCCAATTTTCATGTTGGATTCCAATCCACACCATTGAAGAGCCTCCCTAGATTTAGAAGCAGGGACATCCTCTTCATTCTCAATTGTAGGTAATTGCAGAATTGTTCTTATCTTACTCGGTGTAATCTCCACCGGTGACCCATGAATTGTGGATTTTATTTCATGACTTTCAGAGTTTACAGAGGCAGAGGTAAAGAACTCATGCACCTCCTTCTTCCATATCTTTGAAGGTTCGGAGACCAGAAATTCTAAACCAGAGTGGGAGAGGAGAGAGATAACCCCAAGAACATCTGGAGGGGCAGCTGCAAAGGCCTGGCGCACCAACTCATATCCTTCATTAACATTATCCTCAATCTTCGGCGCCATTGATCAGTCGAGAAAGCTTGAAAGATGAGAGAAAGAGAGAGAGATAGAATGTCGACACAGGGTTTCGAAAACCTTGTAAGCGTGTCGACAGAATGAGTTTTTGACCTATTTATACCTTCTGTTTAAAGAAGATCAAAAGTCGCCAAAAACAGACTATAAGTGTCGACACAGATGGATTGTGTCGACACAAACTTCTATTGTCTCGACTACAAGTTCGTCTACTATGTGTCGACACCAATTTGCGGTTATGTCGACACTAGGGATATATAGTAGAGCATCAGAAATTCTGTGTCGACTCTTAGTATAAGTGTCGACACAAAATCTGTAGGTGTCGACACCACTATCCTGGTGAAGTCGACACTCTATTCCTGGATAAGTCGACAATAAGATTCTTAAGTGTCGACACATATTTTCTGTGTCGACACAATATCTCTGACTTGTCGACATTACTACCCTGAGTCGACACATAATTACTGAATGTGTCGACACCATCTTACTTAGCCAATTTCTGTTTGTTCATCACAACTTATAAGTACAACAAAGTACTTTATACTACTTCAATGTGTCTTAATATCACTTGAATGTCTTGTTACCACTATAAATTTATTGTTGATGATTTTGTGATTACACTAATCAATGGTTAACATACCTAATTCAATTTTGAATTTATTGAATTTTGTCTCATCTAGGGGCTTAGTAAACACATCTGCTATTTGATAATCTGTTTTCACAAATTCCAATGAGATGTCTTCTTTTTCTACATGTTCTCTAAGAAAATGGTATTTTATTTCTATATGCTTAGTTCTACTATGAGAAACAGGATTATTAGCAATAGAAATTGCACTCTTAGAATCACACAAAAGAGGTGTTCTACTTACTTGAATACCATAATCCTTTAGCTGATGTTGCATCCATAATAGCTGTGCACAGCAGCTTCCAGCAGCAACATACTCTGACTCAGCTGTGGAAATTGCCACACTAGTCTGCTTCTTACTACTCTATGATATTAGTCTTCCTCCCAGGAATTGACAAGTACATGTAGTACTCTTTCTATCCTCTCTACATCCTGCAAAATCTGCATCTGAATAGCCTGTTAGTTGAAAATCTCTATTCCTAGGGTACCAAAGACCTAGATTAGGTGTGCCCTTAAGATATCTCAGAATCCTTTTGACTGCAGTATAATGAGATTCTTTAGGGCAGGCTTGGTACCTAGCACAGACACATGTAGCATACATAATATCTGGTCTACTAGCAGTGAGATATAGTAGTGAGCCAACTATTCCTCTATACAAAGTCTCATCAATAGGTTTACCTGCATCATCTTTGCATATAGGCATACTTGTTCCCATAGGAGTTCTCATGGTGGAGGATGACTCCATACCATATTTCTTAATCAATTCTTTGGTGAACTTAGACTGGGATATGGACAAGCCATCATCAGTCTGTCTTACTTGGAGTCCCAAGAAGAATTTCAGTTCCCCCATACTGCTCATCTCAAACTTCCCTTGCATAAGTTTGGCAAACTTTTTACAAAGGTTGTTTTTAGTAGATCCAAAGATTATGTCATCAACATAGATCTGAACTAAGATGATCTTGCCTTTGGATTCCCTAAGGAATAGAGTTTTGTCAATTTTTTCTCTTGAGAATTTATTCTCAATAAGGAAAGTAGACAGGGTTTCATACCAAGACCTTGGGGCTTGCTTTAACCCATACAGAGCTTTCCTAAGCTTATAAACAAAATCAGGTTTAAGAGGATCTACAAAACCTGATGGCTGCTCTACATATACTTCTTCTTTAAGATCACCATTCAGAAATGCTGACTTCACATCCATCTGGTATACTTTGAAGTCTTGATAGGCTGCATAGGCAAGGAATATTCTGATTGCCTCCAGCCTTGCTACTGGAGCAAAGGTTTGATCAAAGTCAATCCCTTCTTCCTGCCTATATCCTTTTGCAACCAATCTTGCTTTATTCTTTACTATTATTCCACTTTCATCTAGCTTGTTCCTATAGATCCATTTTTTGCCAATTATGTTGTGGCCTCTTGGTTTAGGAACAAGCTCCCAGACATTGCACCTTCTGAATTGATTCAGCTCCTCTTGCATAGCATCAATCCAGTGCTGGTCTTGGATAGCTTCTTCAAACTTCTTAGGCTCCAATTGTGATAGGAAACTTGAATGTAGAACTGTGTTTTGATTTCTGCTTCTAGTTTGCACCCCTTGTCTTGGATCACCTATTATCTGATCAGCTGGATGATCTCTTAAATGTCTTGTAGCTGGCGGAAGATTTCCTTCTGGTTGAACATCTCCAGCTCCTTCATTTAACTGATTCTCTTGATTTTCATCAGCTTCTATAGTGTCTTGTTCTCCCCCTGGACTGAAGCCTTCATTTTCCAATGCCCCATCTTCCTTTGATACTTCAGTAATGGAAAGCTTGTCCATACTTTTGCTTATACCTGTTGAGTCATTTGATCTACAAGACAACTCATAGTTGATTAATCTTATTTCATCAAACACAACATGCACAGATTCTTCAACAACTTGAGTGGTCAAGTTGAAGACTCTATAGGCCTTACTATTTGTGCTGTACCCAACAAATATCCCATCCTGGGATTTGGCAGCAAACTTAGTCAAATATGACTTGCCATTGTTAAGTATATAACACTTGCAACCAAAGATCCTAAAGTAAGATAGATTTGGTTTTCTGCCTTTCACAATCTCATAGGGAGTCATTTTGTGGCTTTTGGTGATAGTAGCCCTATTGATTACATGACAAGCAGTGTTAACTGCCTCAGGCCAAAAATATTCTGGGAGAGAGGTGTCACTCAATAGAGTTCTACCAGCTTCAATTAATGTTCTATTCTTTCTTTCAGCAATTCCATTTTGCTGAGGTGTTCTAGGTGAGGAGAACTCTTGGAAAATCCCAAAGTCTTTACACAAGTTTGTTATGCTTTCAGATTGAAACTCAGTACCATGGTCACTTCTGATTTTGACCACTGTACTATTCAGTTCATTCTGAATTTGCTTTACAAAATTAAGTAATACACTTGGGGTTTCAGATTTTTGTCTCAGAAAGAACACCCATGTAAATCTAGAATAGTCATCTACAACCACAAAAGTGTAGACCTTCCTACCTAGACTATGAACTGGCATAGGACCAAAAAGATCCATATGCAAGAGGTATAAGCACCTCACAGAATCCTTGTTTTCAAGGCTTTGAAAGGAGGATTTTGTCTGCTTGCCCTTTTGATAAGCTGAGCATATCCCTTCCTTTATACACTTAATTTGAGGTCCATTCCTCACTAACTCTTTGCTAAAGAGTTGGCCAATTGTCTTGTAGTTTAGATGAGCCAATCTCTTGTGCCACTTAACACAATGAGAAGCATTGTCATCAGCTACAAGACAGATGGGAGAAGCCTTATTCTCACATTCAAAATTAAGACAATATACATTTCTCTTCCTATACCCAGTCAATATGATCTTTTGATCACTTGACCTCTTGATATGACATCCATCTTTAACAAATGAAATGTCATATCCTAAATCACTTAGCTGGCTTATGCTTATTAGATTATGTTTCAAACCTTTTACATAGGCCACTTGAGTGATAGTAATTAGGTTAGAAGAAATGTTACCAAACCCTTTGATGACTCCTTTTTCAGATCCACCAAAGATCACTTTAGGTCCATCTTTGACAGATGAATACTCCTTCAGCAGCCCCTTTGTTCCAGTCATATGCCTGGAACAACTACTATCCAAGTACCATATAGGGGCATGGTTACTTGGATTCACCTGCAACACAGAATTACTTACCCTTAGAACCCAAGTAAGTCTTGGGTCCTTGGTTCAGGTTAGCATTAATAAAGCTACCATAACCTCTTCTAACAGGTAGACTACTGTTCTTTATAACACTTGTGTTATACCAGCAGTCTAGTGCAAAATGGCCTCTCTTGCCACAGCACCAACATTCAAACTTATTGTATCTAGATCTAGATACATATTTGTCAGAAGAATTTCTGTTCATTGCTGGTGCTTCAGCAACTTCACCTACTGATTTCTTAAAACCATTGGGTTTATGACCATAGGTAGGCCTGCTTGCATTTACACCCTTGTTCTTCAGAACATTAGTCTTAATATGACCTTGAATATCTTCATGATCATATTTGTTAGAAGGCACTTTCACCTTACTAAACTCTATGGGGACTGAAAGGTTTAGTGGCTGAGCAGGAGCTTTGCCTTTCCTCTTGAATCTGCCAGCCCTGAAGTTACCTTTGAATCCTAATCCAACCTTACCCTTTTGAGTGACAAATTCATCTATCAAGGGTAAGACAGATTTTGGCTTAGAGTAACTAGCCACTAAATCCCTTTCAATTCTAAGTCTGGCCTCCAGACTCTTTACTTGATCATTAGTATAATTAATTGTGCCCATCTGAATAATAGTTATATTCTTCAACTTGGCAATTTCATTTAATTTTTGATCAATAACTTTTTCTAACTCAGTTGTAGCAACCCTTAGTTCAGCAATTTCCTGAGCCTGAGATTTAACCAGGTTCTTGCTTTTCTTAAGGGCCTGCAACAGGTCCCCATACTTGTCTATCAATTGATAGACATCTCCTTCAGATTCAGATGCATCTACATCTGTTGATGCAGATGTAGCTGATTCTTCACTTGTACAACAAATAGATGTAATAGAAGGACATTGTACCTTATTATGACTAGACTGATTCTGGCATATTTCCTCTTCTGATCTTGCCATCAGCCCCATACACTGATGATCCTTTTGTTCATTGATGGAGTCTAGCAACTGCAGAAACTCCTCTTCTTCAGATGTAGCATATAGTCCAATATATGCTTCAGCTTCAGATTCTGACTCTGAAGTTGACTGGTCTGTTAGACTCTTATCTTTCTTTGCAACAAAGGATTTCTCCTTCTTGCCTTTCTGATAAGTCTTCTTTTTGTCTGAAGATTCCTTTCTCTTATCAGGACAGTCAGCCACTACATGTTCAGGCCTATTGCAACAATAGCAGACAATCTTTGAAGTAGTGGCTTTGCTAGGCTTTGATCTGCTCTTCTCTTTCCTTGATGACCTTTTCTTCTGATAATAGTCATCAACATGCTGTGATGTGGAAGGCCTAGACTTCCATTGCTTCTTTTTCAAGAACCTCTGGAATTGCCTTGTGAATGCAGCAAAGTCTGCATCTGAATCACAGCTTTCTGAACCCTTATCTGAATTTTCAGAACTATCTTCTGCAACTTCCTTAGGAGGAGATGGTGATTTCCTCCTATTCTTCCTAGTGGCTTCTGCATTGAATGCCACAGTCTTTTCTCTATGCTCTCCTCTTGAATTCTTTTCCTCCTCCTTCCTCACCATAAGTTGCATTTCATAGGATAGCAACTTTCCAAACAAGGTGGGAGGAGATATCTCTGCCAATTTAGCCACTTCTCTTATGGCACAGATCTTTGTGTCCCAATCCTTTGTTAAGGATCTCAAGAATTTGTCATTCAGTTCATAAGTACTGAAGACTCTTCCATAGGACATAAGCTCATTCACAATTCTATAGAATTTCTTGTAGCACTCAGTTATGCTATCAGATTTTCCTTGTCTAAAACTTTCATACTCCTGATTGAGCATAGATTTCCTGTCCTGCCTCACTTCTTCAGATCCCTCCATATAGACAATCAATGTGTCCCACATCTCTTTGGAGGTCTTGCAGTGAATCAGATTCTGAAATGTTGAATCATCTATGGCACTAACAATAATGTTCTGAGCTCTTTTATCCATGGTTGCCAAGATGATTTCATCCTTGGTCATTTCTGAATAACTCTTTGGAGTTTGGATATTTGCATCAAGAACTGATACCTTCATTGGAATGAAGGGGCCTTCCTGTATTGTGATGTAAATCCTTGGGTCAGATGCTTCCATAAATAGTCTGACTCTTTCTTTCCAAATTCCAAAAAATTCTTTCTTGCATATGGGTAATTTCATAGACCCTAGCTCCTTATGATTCTCACCAGAACCCATCTTTTTGAATCTTGATTCTGCCTATCAGATCTACCTCAGACTGTTAAGTCCTTTTTGAGGAACCTCCCTCTGATACCACTTGATAGTTTTACTTTCAAGACAACCTAAACACCTAGAGGGGGGGTGAATAGGTTCTAATTTCTTGTCTATAAATCTAGGCAGAATTCAATTACAATTTAAAACATCTAGCACAGCATTCATAGACAACTAAGCATCACAGATTGCACAATGTTTTATAGTGGTTCCCCAAGGTCTGGGTACATCCACTTTCCCCCTTCACCTATCTAGCAATATGCTAGATTCGGCCAAACTTCCACTATACTCAAATCCTCAAATCCTACAGCTCAGAACCAGGATAGGTTCCTACAACTCAGGCTCAACAGCCCTACCTCAGCCTTGCCTCAAGGCCTACCACTCAGAGAATAACTTTCTCCTACACTCAGGCAAATAGCCCTACCACTCAGAGATCACCTCTCCTACACTCAGCCTTTATAACACAGGCTTACAACTCAGATCTGTGTAAACAGATCCTACAGAAATTTAGAAAAAGATATTTTGATGTCTTGCCTTTGTTGAGAGAGAAGAGGACAAGACACTTCTTGATCAGCTGATGAAATCAACTGAATCTGAGCTTTCTTCAAAGCTTCTTGAATCTGAACTTAGCTGAGTTGATTTTCAAATAGCTTCTTGAGAAACCACTGATGGCTTCCTTCTTCTTCTTCAATATGACTGAATCTCCCTCTATCCAACACCTTTTCTGATACTTCAGACTTCTTCTTCTTAGACCTTCTGATGAAGATCTTCTTTCTCACTTTCTTGAATTGAAACTTCAACAGGATCGTAATCCTTCTGTTTCTTCTTCTTAGATCTTCTTCTATTATTTTTCTTAGCTTAGCTGCTCTTTAATTCCTTCTGAATGTGTCTATTTATAGACTTTCCTCATGGTAACCGGCTGATCCGGTTTCTAACTGTTTTCTGACAGGTCTGACAGCTTCAGTTAAACGGTGGCAACCCACAGCTGTCAAGTCTTCAAACAGTTCTTGTACCTTAGCCTTGGACAGCAAAATGTCGAGACAGTCAGTTAGAAAGTGTCGAGACCAATCTGTCTATCTGTGTCTACACAAGTGACTTTGGTGTCGACACAGTCTTTGATGATGTCGACTAAGTTTCCTTTAAGTCGACACAGCTTCTTCAGAAAATAACTTGGTCTAGACTCTGCAGTGTGTCGATACAAGTCCTGTGAGTCGACACAGTTGTTGTAGATTCAGAACTCAGCATGTGTCGACTCAGCCTTCAGGTGTCGACACAGCAATCTTCAATCCTGCCAAAATGTGTCGACTCAGTCTTCTGGTGTCGACACAAGCATAGTCGACTTCTGCCAATATGTGTCGACACAGTCTTCTGGTGTCGACACATCCACCCAGTGTCGACACAGTTGTGGTCGACTATCTTCTTCTGTGAGTCGACTATCTTTCTCTAGTTGACTATCTTTCACTAGTCGACTATCTTTCACGGTGTCGACTAACCTTCTCTGGTCGACTATCTTTCACGGTGTCGACTAACCTTCTCTGGTCGACTATCTTTCACGGTGTCGACAATGCTTCCCAGTGCTGAGGTTGACGATTTTCTTTATGTGTCGACACTGCTTCCCAGTGTCGACATAAATGTGGTCGACTATCATTCTCTGTGTCGACACTGATATTCTGAAGTGTCGACACAAATATTCTGAAGTGTCGACACAAATATTCTGAAGTGTCGACACAATTTCTTCAGGTGTCGACATGTGGACTTAGAATATTTTTCTGCATTCTTTAATACTTCTTCACCTGCACATGTCAACTCAAAACAACATCAAATACACCTTGATGTATATCATTGAGCTAAGTTGGGCTTCTTCAAATCAGGTACACATTTTCCAATGTACCTAACATAATCTATTACCACCGCTTGGTAGCTTAAGGACTGCAATCTGTCTTCCTCTGCCACATCTCCCCCAAAACATAATTTTTTTCTCAATTTCCACATAAAACGTGTAGGGAGGAGAGATCTAAGCTCATGCAAAGTAGATCGGTGTAAACAAATGTGATCCGTGGATGAAAATCACAAATCAAACATGGAAAATGGTTGAAATCTCCGTGGATTAGGTTTTAATTCCGGATCTCACAAAAACACAATTTTCAGATAATTATTCACTTAAAAAATGCTAAGGGAGGGAGATCCATTCCTACACAAGAAAGATCTGTGAAAAAATACCATGATCCATGGAGAAAATTTACGAATCAAACATGAAAATCCTCGTGAAACTGCCACAGTTTGCGTCCAAAATGACTTGAAATCTACAACCTACACTTCCAAAACCCATCGCACTAGGAGTTAAAAAGAAAAAGGAGAGGAGAATACCTTGATCTTGGATGCACTAGTGAAAGACTGTAGGTGGAGGAGTGAGAGAAAGCGAGCAAATGTGATGAACTGTGTCAGAACGAGTCATATATATATCCTGAAGCTACCATAGTGCGGTAAAAATACCGCTGGCGGTAGCACTCTTTTTCGTACTATTTCCTGCCCATCAGCCCCAGTATCTTCACTAATTTGTTTATATAAATGACAACACAAGTTTCACTATGGTGTGTCTAACAATAGCGGGGGCGTAGGTGTGTGTTCTTTAGAAGCGCTAACCTGTAAACCACGTCTTATTATTAACCGGGGAGGGTTCTACTGGGTCCTTGTGTGGCGCTGGTAGAAAAGAGTGTTAGTTTGAGCATGTTCTTCTGTATACACATAGGATTAACATCCCACCCCATGGCATTTGTGCACCTCCTCATGCCCATCTATCACTTAGTATAGGGCTAGGGTGCTGACATACTTTTGGGTCATTTGTGTCTTGAGTGTCCTCTTAATGGTCCATATGCATGGCACAAGTAGTATTTCATGTTTCATTATCATGCTCGTTAATATCTTGGATACTACTTTATTTTGATGTTTTTTTATACTGTACTTGCTATTTGGTTTTGCTACTTTGAGCGTGTTTGAGTGTTCCCTTTATATATTTTTTTGTTTTGTCTTGCATGTGATGTTTATTATTTTTTTGCTAAATCAGAAAATACAAAAAAATAAAAAACCAAAAAAAAAAACTGTGGATTTTTTACTCTTATGACACACTCGACTAGAACATAGAGCAAAATGTTGCTCCATTCAATACTTTGCTCATTTGGCGTCGAGTGAGCTGTCCTTACTCTAAGCTTCTGGACTTGGCCAGAATTCTTGGCATATTCTTCTGTGTCTTTGATTGCATGAGCTTTACTCAACGCTTCTGTCTCTGGGCGTTCAGTGAACTGCTTTCACTCAACCCGTCTAGACTTAACTAGATTTCTGCCTTGGCAATGCCAAGGCTTTGACTGTGTAGTATTTAATCAATGCTTTTGGCTATCTGACATTGAGTGAACTGTCTTCACTCGACGTCTGTGTACTTAGATAGATTTCTGGCTTGCCAACATCCCTCCTTGTATCCACCTGTCATTGTTACTTAGACAACCTGTCTAATCATTGTAACAAGTAACCACCTGCATACAAAGAATTTATAGCATGCATCAGATATAAATATGTGTATACCATTGTCCAGTGGGCCTTCTTCAAATCTAGGACATTGTGATAAATGGACGCAACAATCTCTCACTATTTGAAGAAGTCAAAACCTTAGACAATGATATACACCAACATATAAATAGCATATTTAACATTTCAGACATCACAGAAATAATGGAAGCACATCAAAGTATATGATTTTCACCAATCACAAGGAGTGATTATTTTTATAATGTGCATAAGACAAAATACAATCCCTACGGCCCTTAAGACAAACAGGAAACACCTTTATGTTTCAGGTTCTCTTATCACTATGCCCCTGATTGGCTTCTTAGCTGCTTTCTCTGCATTCTCTTCAGAATTCTTTTCTTTCTTCCACTAGAAGTAACTATATGGCTTTGGGAAATATTTGACAGGCACCACTACATTTGGTGGTAAAGTGCCCAACCACTTGTCCTTCTTGAACTTTCTTTTGTCCCTTTCATTTTTCTCCATCTTGACCCACTCTAATGAGCTGTAGAGCTTTCCCATTTGAGTATTCTTATTCTTGACAAGATCCCGGGTAAATAGAATTATGATTCTTGATTGAGGACTCGACTATTCAAAATCAGGCTTGCTTCCATCTCTTTCTTATATCTCTTCTTGCACATTCTTGCCTCTTCTTCTTCCTAAACAATAGACTTTCCTTTAGTTCTTAACTTTTGCTCAACATTGGGGCTGAATATAGGACCTTCAGTTGCTATAGAGGGTTTAGCCCGTTGTGCTCCATCTTGAGTATCATACTGTTTAGTGTCAAACTGTTCAGCGTCATACTGTTAAGTATCATACTATTGAGTATCATACTATTCTACATGCTGATCGGCTATGGGGTACCATAATTCCCTTCTTGTAGTGCTTGTTGAATCTAGTCAATAACAATAGGAATATTATCATATGATAGCTTTCCAAGCCCAAAGGATCCCCTTAACACGTTTTGTAACATCCCATGTCACTCTTAGACCCCCTTAACTTAGATTGGGTTAGGCATGGGGTGGGTGATAGAGAATTTAGCTAGGTTTGACCCTAGGGAGTGGGTTGTAGCCATGTGGGGCCCACTAAAGAGCCCAAGTCAAACTAGGTCAAACTAACCTAAATAGGAACCCTAGCCACACCATTACCCCACCACATTGCCCAAACCCTAAAATAATCAAAGTGGACTCTAATATATGTCATTAGGTCAACCCTTGTACCGTAGTTGACCAAAGCCAACCTTAGCCCTAAGATGGTCAAACGTATACATATAGGCCAAATTAGCCCAAGTAGGGCACCACTTTGACCCAAACCAAGTTGGGTGGTGCCAATAGACCCATGACCACCAAGTGGGGTCAGCCCACTCATCATGGTTAACCAAGTCAACTCCAAAGTCAACCTAGTCAACATAATGGACCAAAAGGAGAAAATGAGAGTGAAGCCCACTCTCCTTGGGCCAAGCCCACCAAACTTTGCCCATTATCAGCCCAAGTGGTCAAAGACCACCCCAACCCCTCTGGTTTTAAAGAGAGGGCACATGCAAAGGGGCAATTTGGGGAATTCACCCAAAAAGAGGAGAGAGAAAGGGAAAAGAGAGAGTGATGGCCACATGGCCTTCATTCCTTTTGTCTAAAGCAGCTGGCCGGCCACCCAGAGAATTTTAGGGCATTTTGGCAGCATGGTGGCCACTTGGCACCATTGGTGATACCACAAAAGCTTGAACCAAGCTCCTCCTTGGTATTATCTCCTTATACAACTACATTCAGCTCAAACCGACCACACCATTAGCTTCAGTGAGTGGAAACGAGTGGAGAACAACTCCTGGAGCAAAGAATTCAGTGGAGAATCGAGGTTTTGAGCAGGAGATCGCCGGAGCAGCTCAACCATGGTCAAACGCTGCCATCCTCGCCGCCATGCTGCCATTCGGGTCTGTTTTGCCGCCTCTCTACCCGTACTAGATTTCTAGATCCTTTAGGCGAGACATCGGGCTCAATTGAGCCCGATAACATGTGAGTAAAATTAGAGATTTCCGAGTTTTTCTTCTTGCTTGGGATCGCTGGAGGAGCCAATTCCGGCGGCCTCAGTGCCGGGAATCGCTAGCCACCACCTCAGTGAAGGTGGTTGCGACAATCGTCAGCGGTGGTGGTGGCTCAGCTGGCCGAAAAATGTCAGGCAAGTCGGCCCAGCGGAATCGATTTGGGCCGTTGGCTGATCGGGAACGATGACCCGATGCCGTCCCTTTTTATTAAATTAATTAATAAATGTTATTATATAAATCATTTAAATGTTGTCACATTTATACAGTAACATTGCATGACTATTTTAGGCCCCTTAGAGGAATTATAAGAAATTTTAATTAAGATTAAAGTTGTAGCCCTTCCTCTTAAATTTAATTGTATACCTTAATCTTGTAATTTGGTGCAGTATATTGTCCTGTAGGGCAGTTTTACTAGGACTGGTCCTAGGCTAGGGCAGAAACCAAAATTAATGGCCAGGACAAACCAGAGGTCCACATGACCTAAGATTTTGGGCATGTGCTTAACTAGGGCATATATAGCCCCTGCCAAAAAATGAGAATTTTTTGAAAAACTCGTTCTATAGTTTTTATCATAATACCCAAAAGTAAATAAATGAAATATTTGGAGTGTTATGGCTCCAAATGGCCCCAAATTTTGGTGGCATGTCCTTGGGGGATATTTATGTGCATGGTAAATATTTCAGCACATTTGGATCACCGCATGTTGGGTAAACTAACTTGCATGTGTGGGTTATATATAGGCTTGGGGTGCAAATAACAAATTTTAAAATATTGTGTATTAAGCCTATGTGGAACATCCAAAAATCATGATATTTATTTCAGAGGCTCGTTAGGATGAATTATACCCCCACATTGTAATAATGGGAATTTTGGAAGCAAAAATCCTATTATTTGGAATTTTTGAAATTATTTAACTTTTGAAAAATAAATGAAAAATAGGTTTATTATTGAGATAAAATCCCCAATCTTTGTCAAGGACAATATAAAGGTATTTTATACTCTTGAAAATTTCAATATCTCTGTTTGATGAATTTTGATAGGAGTTATGTAGAAATTACCTTTTTGCCCTTATTGTACATAATTAGAAAATTGATGAGAATATTCATTAGAAAATTTTGGAAAAATTCTTGGTGGTGTATCTGAGTATGAATAACATTGTATAATTTTCTCAATATTTTTGAATGACTGAGTAATTTTTAAAACCATATAGTGGCATTTTGGTAATATAAATAAAAATGAATTTTTGTAGCCCTTGATCCATAGAAGTTTATGAAATTTTGTCTTTAGAATTATTTTACCAATATATGTAGTCTGTAATTTTACTAGAATTTTTAGTAAGGAACTCCTTATACTACCTTTGGGAAATGGTTATTTTGTGAGTTTTGTGTAAATTAAGAGATAATTAAAATTATTAAAAGGAAATTATAATTCTTGGCAGACAGTAATGTTTTACCAAATTATAACTCAGGAAAATTCCTTAGGTCAGTGGGATCCTAATTTGTGACACTTCATGTATTAAATGGCCTAGGAAATTAATATCAAGATTTTTTTTTTAAGGGTATTAATTACTTTAGAAAATAGTGAAATTCAACGTACTCATCATAATAGTCCTTACCATCCTAAGATAATTATGTAAGGGCATGTAGCTTAATGAAAATTGGAAGTCATACTCTGGGATGGTATTAAGCCCTGGGTTGCGTATAGTAAAAGTAGATTATACTGTAAGGACCACCGGGGAATGGTTCAATGGTCAGGATAAGGTCATATTTGGAATATAACCCTGGTTGGCAGTTATGTCCTAGTGACGAGAGTAAAAGTGCAAGCCTTTGGATAGTAACTAGGTGTAGGTCGGCGGAAGATTGTCGCCTATCCAATAACATCTTAAGTCATTAGGTTCGTTCAAGAGTAATAATGAGAGCAAGAGGAAATCATGGGTAGATATCAACTAAAGTAAATATCCTTGAGAAAGGGAGCTTTGGGCTTCAGCCCATCGTAGTTCCTCGTTCCCCCAAGAGCCCTTCACCGGGTATGCCCTGGGCAGTCCTGGGATTAACCTTAAATCACTAAGTATAATAACCCGTAGGCAAGAGTAGCCTAATAGGTTAAGCATCATATCATTATTCTCACCTGTATAGGGTTAGAGGGATTTTTAGTACTTCTCACCCATGTAGGGTTAGAGGGATTCAGGAAAGGCTGGTCCTGCGAGCTGGAGGCTCGAGAGAAAATACTTTTGAATGTGTATAATAAACTAGTGGCGGGTCATGCGGTACTGGGCCACTCGGCATACTGATGGCAGTACGGTGACTCACGAGGGTGTGTGGGTTTGAGGGGCCAGTAGGTTGTTTATACTAGGGTCAGGTGGACAATCCCCGAAAACGCACAACAGACCTAACAAGACTAACGGGTAGTCAACAATTAGTACGCAAGACTCTAAAATACACCTAGAACGTGTACAGAGACATATGGGATGTCTAGGTTTGGTAGTGTGCATACCTGCCTAGGAGTGGAGACGCCTGCTCCACTGCTACCGTAGCCACAACGGTGGTACCAGAGAGTGATGCTAGCTCGGAAAAGAGGGAACTAAAGGTATGTGATCACAGAGTCGTTGTGTGTGAGTTGCACTTGCATGGTTCATAAATAATCTGCATGCATTCATTCATATTAGGTCATACGCTTCATGGGTCCTTCTCATATAAATTAGTTTGGGCTCTTTTGTATGATAAGTTAAATTTTGAAACTCTAACTTATATGGTTTTATGGGCACTAATATAAGTTAGGGTACTTCTGTGATGGTAGATTAGAAGTAGAATTTTATACTTACTTTACCATACTGCGTTGTACTGCTTTTGTTTTACTTACTATTGTTCTATACTTTACTTACTGCACTTGTACTTCTTGCATAGAACTGTTAGAATAGAATTACTATTACTCATCATATACTTGTTAGTAAGCCACTGCCACCTGATTATTCTTTCCAACCCTTGTTGTCCTCCGCTTCTTCCTCCCGCATGGTGCCTAGGAGTTGCGGGGCGAGGTGCGGAGGAAATGACTTAGTCTTTTGACTAACGGTCGGTGACCAAACTATTTTTAGGGGCTCGAGGAGATGGAGTACCAGCACGACTAGCAGGACGAGGTGACAGGCCCTGAGGAGCGAGTTACACTATCACCTACTACTACTACAGAGTTGCCTCAGGTGGGATGAGTTGGTGATGATAGAAATCTTCCGCTGTTAGATTTGAGAGAGATAGAGATTTTGATATGATGTATTGGGCATAAGCCCCTTTTATTTCTGAACTAATTGTGGACTGATGTATTTCCTTTTCATATATTATATATATATATGTACTGTGACTGTGGACTATTGCGCAATGCTCTGACTATATTCTTTTGTTTCTCATATTGGCATATTAGTTATGATCGTGCTAGCCGGCAGAATCAGCATCTTGCGATGTCGACTAACCCATGTTTTAGTGTCACTGTAAGGCGGCGGTTCTGGGCATAAGATTCGGGTGAGCTCCCGAAATGGGGAGTCGGATCTTATAAACTGGTATCACTTGACCACACGATCATATGAGAACGAAGTCCACAACATTGGAACACCCCGCTCGAGCATTACTTTGCGGACAAACTATGCAGCGGAAGCGATGGTGTGCCCATGTAAAACTCACATGACCAGTCTAGTTAATACAATGAGTTAGGCCAATTTTGTTAAACCTTACCTTTTTGCAACCTCTGCAGGTTGCTCCGCAGTAGAATACGGTTCCTCCCCCTCCAGCTGTCACTCCCTTTTTGCAGACTGAGATGGGGCAAACTCTAAAGGCTATCCTGGAAGCCTTCAGAGCCAAGCAGGTCCCAGCCCCACAGCAAAATCTGGGGTCGAATTGGTTAAGTGCCTTTAAGATTCTGTCTCCGCCGGTGTATTGCGGGATAGAGGATGCTGTGAAGAAGGAAGAGTGGTTGGAGACTATACAGGAGCTGCTGGCAGGCATCAGCTGCCCCGTCATCCATGTAGTTCCTCTAGCCACCTTTGTATTGGATGCTCATGCAAAAAGGTTGTGGAAGTCTGTGCGAGATTCTATATATGCTGATAGGGAGCTGACGGACATTTCTTGGGAGGAGTTTTGCGAGACGTTCTTGGAGCACTATGTATCAACCACAGACAGGGATGCTTTAGAAGAGAGGTTCTTGAACCTCCAGTAGGGGAGAAGATCTGTGATCGAGTACCAAAGAGAGTTCTCCCATCTGGCTAGATTTGAGGGATTCCACGACTGGGATGACAAGAAGTACGCCAAGAGGTTCTATCATGGGCTGCGAGATTCCTTGAGGCAGCCCCTACTATTCATCTCTCATGGCACCTCGACACAGATCATAGAGATGGCCAAAAAGCTAGAGGTAGACCAGCTAATGGTGTCGAGCAGAGGGAAGAGACCACGTGACGGGTCATCATCCGTAGAAAGTAGCAGGGCACCCTAGATAGGCAAGGCTATTGGATATAGGAGGGGTGGGGGACGTCGTCGTCCCAACATCAGGCAGGAGCAGGGGCCTCCTACAGTACTAGCTCCCCCACCTCTGCAGGTACATGACCCTATGAGGTAAGACGGCTGAGGCCACCGACCAGTAGTTTGTTTTGGATGCCACCAGCCTGGACATATTAGATCAGAGTGCCCACATAAGTTTCATCCACTTCCTCCTCCTCCTCCACCTCCATTGGCCCCTCCAGTACAGCAGGGCCGAGGCCGAGGCCGAGGACGAGGTCGAGGCCGATGTCGGGGATATCATGGCCGAGGGCGAGAGCCGGAGCAAGTATATGCATTGGATCTTACGGAGCAGAGGAACCCGGAGGAAGTTATCACAGGTACTTAATTTATCTTAATTTTAGAATTTTCAGCCCCTATAGTATCTTGAAAACCGTAGGAATAACCCCTATTTTTTTTAACTAAAACAAACCTCAGGCATAGTTATGATCAGCGGCAAACCAGCTCATACCTTGTTCGACACGGGTCCCTCGCACTCGTTCGTCTCGAAGTCTTTCATCAAAGGGCTAGAAGGTGTAGAGAGATTCACGGGCATCAATAAGAGGGTGTGTCTACCTGATGGATCCGAGCTGCAGACCACCTCCCATTACAATATGGAGGCTGAAATTGGAGGCAAGGCTTTTGAGGCACCGACAATAATCCTACGATTACCATACTTTGACCTGATCTTGGGAATGACGTGGCTGCACTGGAATCATTCCCAGATTGACTGCTTGTCAAAAAGGATCACCCGGAGGCATGGAGACTCCTATGTCGTCATCGAAGGTATTAGACTGATCCTTTTTATGTTGTTATCATCTGTACAGGCGGTCAAGGCCCACGAGCAGGGAGAGGAGTTCTACCTTATCTGCTTCAAGATGGTGGTAGCAGAGACTTCTATACCTGATATCCCGGTGGTTCGGGATTTCTCCGATGTATTCCCGGAGAAATTGCCATGACTACCGCCAGCGAGGGATGTGGATTTCCGGATACAGCTAGTGTCGGGGGGAAGGCTAGTGTCTCCGCCACCATACAAGATGGCTCCAAGAGAGTTGGCAAGATTCAGGACTAAGCTTCAGGAACTTGTGGAATCAGGATTTGTGCGTACAAGTTCATCGTCGTGGGGTGCACCAGTACTTTTTGTGAAGAAAAAGGACGGATCGTTGCGGCTGTGCATAGATTACCGGGAGTTGAACCAGTTGACAGTCCGCAATACTTACCCATTGCCCTGGATAGACGAGTTATTTTACAAGCTTCAGGGGGCCTTCTGGTTCTCTAAGCTGGATTTGAGATCCAGTTACTACCAGCTGCGCTTCCGGGAAGAGGACAAACCAAAGACATCTTTCAGTTCATGATATGGGTTATACGAGTTCACGGTGATGCCTTTTGGGCTCACGAATGCCCCCTCCGCATTCATGAGTCTAATGAACCATGTATTCGATCCTACTTTGACCGCTTTGTTATTGTATTTATTGACGACATTTTTATCTAGTCCCAGACCAAGGAAGAGCACACGAAGCATTTGGCACAGGTGCTGGAGAAATTGAGAGAGCACCAGTTATATGCAAAGTTTTCCAAATGCCAGTTCTGGCTGTAGGAGGTGGCATTTCTGGGACACATTGTCAGTGGAGCCTGGTTGGCGGTGGATCCAACCAAGTTAGAGGCAGTACGAGATTGGCCATGACCGAAGACAGCATCAGATATTCGCATATTCTTGGGGCTTGCAGGATACTACCGCAAGTTTGTGGAGGGATTTTCAATAATAGCACTTCCCCTCACGTCCTTGACAAAGAAAGAGGCAGTGCTCGTTTGGTCGGATAAGTGTGAGGCAGCATTCCAGGAGTTTAAGGACTGGCTCACCTCATCCCCTATCCTTACACTCCCTTCTGGGAATAAAGGGTTTCAGATTTACACGGATGCCTCATATGAAGGGATGGGTGTTGTACTGATGCAGCACAGACATGTTATTGTTTATGCTTCGAGAAAGTTGAAGAAGCATGAGCATAACTATCCGGTACACGATTTAGAGCTCGGGGCTGTTGTATTTGCACAAAAGATATGGCGGCATTATCTGTATGGGGTTCATTGTGATAATTTCTCAGATCACAAGAATCTCAAATATATCGATACGCAGAAGGACTTGAACCTACGATAGAGGAGATGGCTAGAGTTTCTCTGTGACTATGATTACCATATCAATTACCACCCGGGGAAGGCAAACACAGTAGCAGATGCCTTGAGAAGGAGGGCCGACACCTTTGGACCGGAGCCCCGAGTGATGGCTATAGAGCTGATATAGATGATGGAATACATGTATATTACTATGATTTCTGAGGCCAAACTAGTAGTATATCGAGAGTACCTGAGCTCATTGATCAGAGATGGCGACATTTGGGAGCGCATTATGGCACATCAGAGGCTGGATACTGTATTGGAGCCGATATTCAGTGCCCTGGAAGGGGGCAAGGTTGAGGATTACACGCTGTAGGATGATCTCCTTCGATTCCGTGGACGCGTTTATATACCAGCAGGAGACGGTATCCGGGATGATATACTTAGAGAGGCATATTGCTCCAGATATTCAGTGCACCCCGACATCGCCAAGATGTGGGTTGATTTACGGATGACTATGTACTGGCCTTGGATGAAGAGGGAGATCACCCACTTCATAACACTTTGCTAGACGTGCTAGCGCGTAAAGGCGGAATGCAAGAGCTCAGGAGGTTTATTATAGCCATTGCCAGTTCTAGAGTGGAAGTTTGAGGACATTGCTATGGACTTTGTGCATGGACTGCCTCACTCCCACTCTGGGCACGATTCCATTTGTGTCATAGTAGACAAATTGACCAAGGTGGCGCAGTTTATTCCAGTCAGGAAGGATGCCCCAGTTGCAGTTTTGGTGAGATTGTTCATGGAGTAGTTCGTCAGATACCATGGCATCCCTAGGACTATTGTCTCGGACCATGACGGTCGGTTCACTTCTAGGGAGTGGAGGGCAGTGCATGCTTACTTGGGTTCCCAAATTACTTTTAGCACCGCCTTCCATCCACAGACCGACGGCCATACGGAGCGAACCAACAGGACTGTGGAGGATCTGCTAAGATTGTGTATATTGGATACAGGGAAGCCTTGAGAGAGGCTGCTACCATTAATCGAGATCTCCTACAATAACAGCCACCAGGCTAGCATCGGGATGGAACCATATGAGGAACTTTACGTGAGGAAGTGCAAGACACCGCTGTCTTGGGTTCAGGATGTAACATCCCATTTCCAACTAGACCCCTGGGAGTGGTTTTGTCTTAACAGAACACTAGAAAGCCCAGGAATCGAAGTTTGTCGATCAAGATTTTGAGTCAAGGGGTGGTCACACCCGTGACCGACACGTCACGCCCGTGACTTAGGGCGTGACACCCTTCGACGATCGTCGACCGCTGGAAGATGATCATCGAGCTCAGAAATATCAACAGAGGACAGACACGCCTGTGACCGATCCGTCACGCCCGTGACCTTTGAATGGCGTTGAGTGAGTTAAGATCACTCAATGCCGTGGTCTGGAATGGCGTTGAGTGAGCTAAGCTCACTCAATGCCATTGTATGGATTCACAATTTTTTTAATAATCTATTTTTTAATAATCTATAATTCACAATTTTTTTTAATAATCTATTTTTTATTTTCAGTAAGAAAATCGAAAAAATTATCTTATTACCTTAGTTGTTAAGCGGGAATAAATCTATCTTTCCAAAATTTATTTGGGTCTGAGTCTTTTATTCACAACATGTGCACCAAATCCGGGTGAGTTTTCTCTCCGGTCCTCACTGATATGGTTTTTGACATTAATTTTTCCCTTTTAGACTATTGGTATGATAAAACCATGACTAAACACACCCCAACCTTGCCTTCATACCACAGGAAAACCAACTGTCCTCACCCTTATCCTCTCATTAGAATTGAGGCACCTACTTATGACGGATTATGGTGTCCCCAGATTTTTAGAGACTAGCTTAAGGGGATAGAAGCTTATTTTGATTATCACGTTTGGGGCGAATACTATAAGGTTGGTGTAGCCCGAAAGAGCTTAGTAGGTAAAGCCCTAGAGTTTTGGCTAAATGAAGAGCGCGGTGCTGGTAGCTGTCCATATGCTTGGCCACACATGCAAAGACTACTCTCGGAAAAATTTGATCCCGCCTATCTCCGCACTACTAACACCAAGCCCGTGAGTGAGTATCGTTATGGAGCTAGACCCATAGCTACTCATAGGAGTTACCTTATGCCTCAGGTCAGATCTTCTCCCCGTAACGATTTGACTACACCTAGTGTGCCTAATTCTACCCCTAAGGAAAATACGCAGTGTGGACACTATGTCTTGGAATATTAAAATGTTACTATTAGGGTTATGCCTCCTTTAGCCTCGACGTATAAGCCTCTTGAGATAGTGATTGATACCTCTGAGGATTCTGATGTGGATATAATATCTCTGGATTCAGAAGTTGACCTGCTATGTGAGAGTGTCCCTTCACGTACTATAGTGCCCGACGAGTCTGATGATTCTGAAAGTTAGGGATTACCTAATGATTTAGAAGATGATGTATGGGATGATTACATTCCGATCTGTGAGAGTATTTTGTTACTTATTACTTGCACTGCTAGTGTTGTGACTGACCACCCTAGTATTGAGTGCCCTCTCTAAGATATGATCACCATCATGATAGAGTCTACGATCGAACCCGCTGAGATTGTATTTAAGTTATCTGAGGTGCCTGAGAGTGAGGATGTCCCTAGTGATATTGTGGATGATTTACCATCTGAGGGAAGGGTACTGTTAGACGATTATTTTGTACACCCAGAGTAGAGTTCTTTGATGATATCACAATTATTTGAAAGTTATACTGATTTCAAAGTTATCCCAGTTTTGATTTTGCCGACCCTTCCTCCTGTTTATTTGCCTATCTTAGATGAATTTTTAGGACGTGGAACCGGTAGACCTAGTCTGAGTTTCTGTGTGATGCCCACTTTATCAGTTCCTACATTGGCGTTGTCTCAGCGTATAGATATTTCTAGGTTGAGCGCACTAGTTTTTGGTCTTTACCGCACCCCATAGATATGACTACGTGTCATATTTGACTGCTCATTTTTCTGCATGTCCGTCTATGGTTCTGTCCTCGACAATGACTGATTATGATTCTTTGGCAATTGTGCCTCGGGATGTGGTGTACCCTATACAAACTTATATACCACACCCGGTCGCATGCATTTACCCACCACCTTTTGATGACCCTCATTTCCATACGTTAGTGACTATAGAAAGGCCCCTTGAGTTATATCGCTCGCACATCCTGTCACATTCGGGAGCGTCCAACTCTATTTATCATGATGAGCGGTTCTCCTTGGCATATCTTTATGCCAAGCGTGAGTATTTAAAATATAAAATTTAAACTGCGAATTTGGAGCCAATTAAAATCATCACTGATTATAAGGCTCCCGTGCCACCTGACTTAACCCCCTTGTCCTCTGCATTTGGCTCTAGTCATATAGCATATGGATTCTCTCCTCATGTATCTAGGATGTTATTTTTTAATTTTAAGTTATGTCGCACGCACTTCCACTCCTTTCCGAGATCTTCTAATGCTAGATTAGTGATTTGGGTTTTGTCTGATAAGTCCTCGAGCGGATGCCTTTTGGCTCCGTTAATAAATTAATACGTAGGAACGTCAACCCATCCATGATTATTAAGAACGTCGGATTTCATGTTTTTATTTCAGATTTTTATATAGCACTGGGTGTTTCACTTTATTTCAAGTTTCCAGACTTTTTACTGTACGTCTCTGTTCCTCCTGAGTGGCTTTCTACATAATTCTTCTCTACCACTACATGTTCTCAAGGGATGGTGAGTGTTAGTTCTGTCATGTCTATTTCCCATGTTGATTTCATGATTCTTGAATCAGATTGTAAGATTTAAGTTTTATTTCTTTTGCTTGACACACTGTCGAGTTTCCTCGAAAGTTTTGTTGTTTCTTTGCCAGACAAGTTCTTAGTGCTGATAGATGTACATGCTACTATGATATGGATAACGAGGCCAGAGTTGCACCATGGTTCTGTTGCTTCTGACTGTTCTCCCCTCGCGGGCCACTCATCAGTGATAAGTAATTTTGAGTGTGGGAAGATTGATGACGACGATGTGGATGCGGTCTTTGCCGCAGGCTTGAAGATGGGAGTCTACCATGATGTTTCTTCGCCAATGCCGCCACTGCTACATGTTTTGCTCGACGTCCGCCACCGGAAATAAATAAAATATATAATTATAAATTACATAATTATAATTATATATTTTAGCAATTTTTTAAGCAATTTTATTTATAGAGTTTATTTCATGTATTTTTTATTTCATTAATTATGATGGGTGCTTATAACCATCATGTGTTGTTTTTAATTATTTCATTTCTTATGTAAGATGGGTGCATATAACCATCAAGAGTGGTTAAATTTTGAAGGGTGGAGATTGAGTGGTGTAGGCTATATATAACTATGATAATGAAGAAATTGGTAGAGAATGAATGAGAATTAAAAAAACCAAATCTTGCTTGAGATTTCCCTCCTCCTCTCCTCTCCTACTCACCAAATTCGCCCCCCTTAGTCTCCTACCTCTAGGCCTTCGGCCACCACCTCCTCCTCCCTCTACAAGTTCTCCACCAAAATAGCCCCTCCTCTCCCTTTTCAACAAAACCGGCCACCTTCCTATCAACCACCAACTCGAGCCTCCCTTTCTCCCCTCCCAAAAACCCTAGTCAGCCATCCATCTTGCCACCACCCTCTCCTACTCCTTGTCCCTCTCAGATACCCACCTCTACCACTAAACCTGAGCCTCCACCTCTACCACCAACCCGAGCCTCAACCCTCTCCAAAAAAATAAACCGGCAAACACCACCCCCTTAGGGCTCGGCCTAGCCCAAGTCGCCACCCTTTCTCTTCCCTCCTCTATCTTGGCCTCCTCCCTCTCCCCCTCCAAAATTCTAACCAACCTACTCCATCCAAACCCAAAACCAACACAATCATATTCCCTAAGAAATTTTCCTCCAAGACCATAGCCACCATCTCTTCACCACCTTTCTCTCTCCTCTTTCCTTATATAGTATACATCATGTTTTATCTCACTCCAAAGGTTGCAAAAGGAAGAACGACTCACGTCTTCATTGTCCAGAGCGGATCTGTGGGTTTGCGTGGAAATAGAAAAATCAACCACCATCGTGGGCGTTTCCTCCACTCATCTTGTGGAAGGACTTCTCGGAACTAAGTAATGATTTACTAAAACCTCTTTGTGCGATTTCTTCTATATTATTTATGAGGTATTGGTGGATTTAGAAGGCTAGTATTTTGTCTTGATTTATATTGAAATTCATGCTTAGTTAAAATCAGATTTTTAAGCATTTAGTATCCCGAATATTTTCGTAAACTTGGTTCGGGTAGATCTCGTGAACACTAAAAGAAATCAGGTTCGTCACCCTTGAGTTCCCCTTGCGTTCAAGTGATTTTGTATACCCTCCTAATAATTAATTTCAGGATTGATTTGGACTTAATTTTAAATCACATATTTATTCCGGATCTTCTCTCATTGGAATTGTGAATATTTGCGAATAACCTTATTGTTAATTACTAATTGTCCAGATCGGGTAGGTCCTTTTCTCTTGAGCGAACAATGACATATAGCCCTTATTAATTCTTTATAAGGGGTAGAGACACTTTGCTTTGATTGTTATAGAAACTGTGCCATTAATTGCTTGAGTTATTGATAGTGCTAAGTAGAGAAACCGTACGCTAGATATTTATTTTAATTGTCAAACCTAAGAACGTGTAGTTTTATCCATCAAAACCGTGGGCCTGCATCAATTTGGTATCAGAGGGAGGTTCATGCCAATTTCCTAATTGACACCATCCCCCTTTTATTAGAATGCCAATACGCACTTGTCTTGCACTATTATTTATCAAAAAATAATAATAATAAATTTTCTTTTGTTCAGCCAATAGCAGCCTAATTTTTTATTTTTAAGCATAACAAATTCACAATTTTTTTTTAATAATCTGCTATTTATTTTCAGTAAGAAAAAAAAATCTTATTACCTTAGTTAATAAGTAGGAATAAATCTATCTTTCCAAAATTTATTTGTGTCAGAGTCTTTTATTCACTACATGTGCACCAGATCCGGGTGAGTTTTCTCTGCGGTCCTCACTGTTATGGCCTTTGACGTTAATTTCTCCCTTTTAGACTATTTTTATGATAAAACCATGGCTAAACACACCCCAACCTTGCCTTCATACCATAGGAAAACTAACCGTCCTCAAGGTTATCCACTCACTAGAATTGAGGCACATACTTATGATGGATTAGGGTTCCCCCAGATTTTTAGAGATTGGCTTAAGGGGATAGAAGCTTATTTTGATTATGATGTATGGGGCGACTACTACAAGGTTGGCGTAGCCCAAATGAGCTTAGTAGGTCAAGCCCTGGAGTTTTGGCTGAACGAAGAGCGCGGTGCTAGTAGCTATCCATATGCTTGGCCGTACATGCGAAGACTACTTTCAGACAAATTTGATCCCGCCTATCTCCGTACTACTAACAACAAGCCTGTGAGTGAGTATTGTTATGGAGCTAGACCCATAGCTACTCATAAGAGTTACCTTATGCCTCAGGTTAGATCTTCTCCACGAAAAATTACTCCACATTCGAAGGATTACTCCACGAAAAATTCGGGTGATTTCTTAAAGCAGGATTATAACTATTCAAAAAAGTAAAATCGGGCGCAGGAAAATTCGCAGTAGAAAAATTATTAAAAGCATTTCTAGGCATATTGTTAAAAAAATCTAATTGCTCGGGGGCAGGAGTTGCAGTTTCCCATACCTGAGGGGCGGAGGCAGCAGTCATCTCCGTAATTTTTTTGCTTAATATTTCAACTTACAGAGCGAGCTGGGAGACATTGTCCACTTCAAAGATTCCTGCAGGTTTGTTTGGGCGGGACCTAGACACATTCCACTGATAAGTGTTCATGGCCATGTCCTCGAAAAGATCAAGAGCTACTTCCGGGGTCTTATGGATTAAAGGATTGCCAGAAGCTGCGTCTATCATTTATTTTGTATTTTGATTTAGCCTGTTATAAAATGTCTGCACTTGTAATCATACAGGCAGCGCGTGATGTGGGCATCATCTTAATAATTCTTTAAATCTTTCTCATGTTTCATATAAGGTTTCAGAGTCTATTTGTCCAAAAGAAGAAATATCGTTCCTAAGTTTTGCAGTTTTAGCTGGCGGAAAAGACTTCGCCAAAAATTTTTCAGTTAATTGATCCCAGGTTGTGATACTGTTTTTAGGTAGAGTGTTCAGCCACTGCTTAGCATTAGTTCTAAGAGAAAAAGGAAATAATCTTACTCTAATAGCATCATTTGTAACACCATTTATTTTGAAGGTGTCACAAATTTCAAGAAAGCTTGCTATATGTGCATTCAGATCTTCATCTTGAAGTCCGTCATATTGCACATACTTCTACACCATTTGAATTATGATAGGCTTCAGTTCAAAGTTATTATTAGCTTTCGCTGGGTGCACTATACTAGATTCTGTTCCCTCTAGATTCGGTCGTGCATAATAGGACATAGGCCTTTGCACGACTTCCTCCACGTGGGGTTCTTACATTCTTAAAGTAGAGAATGACTCAGAGTCCTCAACCAATATTTGGAGAGTAGGGCCTTGAAATCGCGATCTTCTCCAAAGAGTACGCTCAATTTCGTGGTCCAAGTCCAAAATAACCGACGGACTCCCGCGGGTAATGCACTAAAAGAGGAGAAGAGAAAAAAAAGAGAAATAAAAAAAACTAGATAAAGAGAACTAATAAATTTTTTTTTTGAAATAGATTTTTTAATAGCTTAACTCCCGAATTTCCCAAGGGCTACCCACTGAAGGGTTCGCAAGGTACTAGACAAGATAGTGGCACTTAAATACCTTTGCCCTTTTCGTGAGAATTAGGTAGCGTAGAAAATTTGTGAAGTGGGTTTCTATTAAGAGCGATAATAAAAAAAAATATGATTTTAAAATTTTTTATAAGAAGGATGAGAAAGGGAAATGATAAAATTAATAGGTTCGTGTTTTCGATATATCAACGAAAGTTGCTCCCCGGCACCAACGCAAAAAACTTGGTGATCCGAATTCGCTTTAGAGAAGAGAGCAGAACTAGCAATCCAATTAGGCAAGTATACCTATCGAACTGTAGCTCAAAGACACAAGTTTCGTATTGAAATCTAAGAATTATTGAGTACACTTACTCACACGAAGACTATTATTCTATCGACGGAAATCTTTAGGGTTGAAGAGAAATCTAAACGCACTAAAGAAAGGAAATATTACATAAAAAAGAGAACTAATGCAGTTAAATAGAAAGCATAAAAGAAGCATTAACGATAAAGGATTGGAACGAT
Source organism: Platanthera zijinensis (assembly GCA_039513925.1). Taxonomy (NCBI): domain Eukaryota; kingdom Viridiplantae; phylum Streptophyta; class Magnoliopsida; order Asparagales; family Orchidaceae; genus Platanthera; species Platanthera zijinensis. Next base: position 71,979,396 of record CM077092.1, read on the forward strand.
GAAATGGAAATGCACTCGATCGAGAATCACCTCAGTTGGAGTCGATTAAAAACACGATAAATAAACCTAAACTTAATATGGTGAAAGGTCCTTGACCGTGGAGGTTCCTAAAGATTAAACACGCTTCTCTCAAAGTCGTGCCAACCTGAGTTTAGGAAGGTCCGACCGACTCTCATCTAAATCAGAGGACTAAAGCTCGCTTTACGTGGTGAACCCCACTATTGGATTTTACTCCAATCTGGGAGATTTGGACGTCTATCTCTCTCGAGGGGTGCGTACAACTCTCTTTACTCTGGAATGCTCACTTCAAACTATCGGCCTCTCGGCTAGCCAAGAATAAAAGCTAAATTGGAAATTATATATCGACAATATAATTCCAAACGAGAAAATCAAGAGTAATTCGAAGGCCTAAACCCTAAAAAGAAAAGGTAAATTCAAAGCATCATAACTTAATCACTCATACCTCGGATCATCAAGATAGAGTACAAGGAGGATTAGTTACTTATAGTGAAGTGGAGGAGGTGGGATGAGTAGTAAAGCATAATGAACACAAGTTAAGAAAAGAGCACTTTTATATTAATATTAAAGAGAGCTACAACAACTTGAAATGGAAATTATAATTGCATGAAATGAAAACCTCTTCTAGCCCTACATTAAGAAACTAGAGCAAGAGCAAAGATTACAACAAAAGCTATTACAAAATCTAAAACTAAACTAGGGTTAGAAAAACAAAAATGAGAAAGAGAGAGAGAGAGGGTGAAAAAGCATAAAAGAGATAAGAAATAAAGGGGCAACACCTCCCCTCTCTACCCAAACTTCTCCTGAAATGTAGGGGGATCATCTGAATTTATAGAATTTTCCATGGGTTGGTCACGCCCTAGGTCACACCCTAGTAAGCATGTGTTAGGGGGCGTGACATGCACGGAGTTGACCTCGGGTTCTGGATTCTGGTGGGAAGGATGATTGCTTCTGTATGATGGCTGACATGCCCTGGGTCACACCAGTGTAGGGGGGGCATGATACGTACGTCAAGTCTCAATCATTGGTTGGAAATCCATCAATCTTTGAAAAGGGTGCGAACATGCCCTGGGTCACGCCTGTGACGGGGGGCGTGAGAGTACTGTTGGTGCGCTTAGGCGAAAATGCATTTAATGCGGTGATAGACTTCGGGCAGAGGGCGATACACCCTGTATCACGCTTGGGGACAGGCCCATAGAGGGCGTGTTAGGGGAGAATGACAGCCATTTTTCCTGTTATTTGGTCTCTATCAGCAAGCTTCCTCGAGATCTGGTTACATGCCCTAGGTCACGCCCGGGGAGGGCATGACAGGGGGGGGCGTGTAAGGTCATTTTTGCCCAAAATTCTAAAAACCTGCAAAAAGACAAGAAAATGTTAGTGGCAATAATATTTATATAAGAAATATAAAAATAAAGTTAATAAGATACGATTAACGCCTTCAAAACTAGAAAATATGATAATAGTTTAGGATACAAAACGTATTATAAAATTCCCCCAAACTTAAGCTTTGCTTGTCCCCAAGAAAAAAATATAAAAACAAGATAACCATAAAAAAAGTGACTAATCAAAATATTCTAATTATGCATACACAAGTACTATGCGAAATTCTATGTAGGGAAAATGTGAAATGCAAATCTAAGACAATTATTTAGGTATGGTTTAACTTTTATAAACTTTACTTAATGAAAATAAATCATCCAAAATTTTGATGAAATTCTTTAAATAGATTTAAGCAAAGCAACGAGAATGAAAAAAACGCATTGAGTTGTTACTAGATCTAAGCAACGCATTATAATTATATCAATTAAATAACAAAAATCTAAGTTTAAATCCAAAACTAATACTGATTTACTTTTCTTCTTTTCTTAGTTATTAAATAGAATTCAAAAACATGAATCAAAATGAATTAATAGGACCGAAGCATTTGGTTTAGGATTATGATTAGGAGTGGATTTCAAAGATAAACAGAGAGGCTTAGAATCACACTAAACTAAAACAAAGAGTTTCAAAAATTTTCATTTTAAACAAAATATTTTTCTTTCTTTTTTCTTTTCCATTTTTATTCTTTTCTTTTTCAAAAAAAGTCCATAAATATTTTTATTTTCATTTTGAATTGGCCAAATAAAATCAAACATTTCTTTTGAGCATACTTTTTTCAAAAAATTCTCCAAAAATATCAAAAAATAACCTATCATAATCATGAAAATTCTTTATGAAACTCAAAAAGGCTAGTGTGATTAGATAGGTTGGAAATTTTGGCTTTGGTGAAAATGATATGAAAAGAGGAGCTATCAAATGAAATTGGAAAAAAGGCTAAAAAATGGCTAACTAGTGGTTAAAGTTTTTTAGGTTGGAAGGAAAGCTCAAACGAAAACAAAAATGGCCTAAATCATATTCATGTTTTTAAATTTATTTAAAACATAGATTTGAAAAATTTCAAAAAGCAAGTCCTAGATAATAAAAGAAGATTGATGAAATTATCTTGAAAATAGAAATAATAGGTGACTTGGATCGTTCACATCTACTATGCTATTCAAAAGTGGACATTACAAAAATTATCCAAAAATGAAAAAGGAAAATAGTGGATGATGATTTTTTGAGAAAGTAAAGAAAATAAAGAACGAAAAGCATAATGAAAATATGAGTTTTAGAAAAAACGTTTTACGTTAACATGCTACCGCGAATTAGAAACACAGAATGACCAACATTTTACTTATGAAACATATTTAAAAATGGTGATTAGAAATATTATAATTAATTAAGTTATTTATATGAGATTTTGAGAAAAATAAAACAAAAACAAGGAGTACTATTGAAATACAAAAATGTCTAAACTATTAAAGTAATAATAAAAAGCATATTTTTTTTAATTTTGAAATATTTTCTATTTTTTTGGATTTTTAAGATATTCATTTTTTTTGGATTTTTGAAAAATATTCACAAAAAGCAAAAATATTCACACATAGCAAAAAGAAGGAGGAAGGGCTCCCCCAAGCTTAAAATGTCCATTGTCCTCAATGGAGAAAGGAGGTTAGAGAAGGAGAGAAAATGAAATTACATAATTGAAAGTACAGAATTGAAAAATAGGTACTTCCCCGAATTTATTTGCTGCGAATGCTGATTGATGCCGCTCCCCCATACTTGTGCTTTTGCATCTTCATGAAACGTCTTCTTTGGACTTCGTGATGGATTTAACAACGTTAGAGTAGGCGGTCGTAGAAGCTTCAGCTTGTCGGAGCCGTCTGGGGCAAAAATTATAAAATAAAGAAAACAAAAAAGATAACTTAGGTTGCCTCCAAAGAGCGCCCTTTGTTTAAAATGTCGTTTGAGTTTGATGCAACAAAATAATAATGTCCAAAAATATTTTATCAAAAATAGTAATAATTAAAGTTTTTAACAAAAAAAAAGTTTGAAGTTAGAGTTCGTGCAACAAAAATTTAACAATGTTTGGACTGACATCATCATCACCAGAGAAATATAGTTTAAGACGCTGACCATTTACTTTGAAATTACCCTATCAGGGTGTGAAATTAAAACAACACCATAAGGAGAAACTTCTAAAATAGAAAACGGCCCAGACCATCATGAATTTAATTTGCCTGGAAATAAACGTAAATGAGAGTTATACAAAAGAACTTGGTCGCCCGACTTAAAGGTTTTTGGGTGCCTTAAGTGTTTATCGTGAAAACGTTTCATCCGCTCTTTATAAAATTTGTTGTTCTCTTATGCGTAAGAGCGCCACTCGTCGAGTTCATTAAGTTGAAATTTCCTAAGGTCGCGATAGAGTGGGGATCGAAATTTAAAAACCTTAAGGCCCAAAAAGCGCAGTGTTCTAATTCTACGGGTAAATGGCACGATTTTCCATAAACCAATCGATACAGCGTACATCCAAGGGCAGTTTTGTACGCTGTTCGGTAGGCCCATAGAGCATCGTCTAATTTGTCTGACCAGTCTTTTATAGATGTTGAAACAGTCTTTTCTAAAATTCTTTTAATTTCTCTGTTCACTACTTCGACTTGTCCGTTAGTTTGGGGGTGGTAGGCAGTTGAAAGTTTATGCGTAATGTCGTATTTAGTAAGGATTTTATAAAACTGCGCGTTACAGAAATGGGAACCCATATTGCTAATGATGGCGCGCGGCATACCGAATCGAGAAAATAATTTTTTTTTAAATATAACTATGACTCGGGCGTCATTCGTAGGAAGAGCTTGGGCTTCAGCCCAACACGAAACATAATCGACGACGTAACTAAAATATAAGGGCTAAAAATATTCCCGAAGCTAGAAGGAAAAGGGGGCAACAAAATTAATTCCCCATAGGTTGAAGACTTCGCACTCAAGGAAATAATTTTGTGGCATTTCATTTTTATTGGAAATATTGCCCGACCGTTGGCAACTATCACACATACTCACAAAGTCTTGTGCGTCTTTAAACAGGCCAGGCCAGTAAAAACCCGCGCTTAGCACTTTATGAGTTGTGCGAGCAGCTTGAGAGTGCCCACCTGTCGGTTCTTCATGCAAATGTTTAATAATATCTTAACCTTATTCAGCATGAACAATAGGTGGTCTACCTTCAGGAGCTGGCTCTTTCCTTGGTGCAGAACGGCTGGCAGAAGCGCCGTCACCATATTTTCTTTTCCTCTTAGAAGGGCCTTGAGAACTGGAAGGAAAATCATCTTGCCATGCTTCAGAATAGGATAGGGGAGGCTCAGTCACATCACCCTCAGATCTAGGTGAGAAAGCTGGCATACTTTCAGGAATGGCTGCCTGGTCTGGAGCATCTGCAGGAGGTTGAGCTTCAAGAGGATTCAAGAAGTGTGGAATGATGGCTGGGTTGAGCTGGGCATTAGGGAAATTCATGTTGTGCAGCCAAACAGCAATATCATAGGTATAGAATTTTACAGACTGGAGCTGGGAGAGAATTTCTTCTTTCATTTCTTTTACCAGACCATCCACAGTAGCTTGAGCTTGGAGAGATAGTTTGTCAACTTGTTCTTTTATAACTGCTTGAGCTTGTTCAGATAGTTTTTCCACTTGTTCTTTTACTGTCTTCTCCCCCTTGGTGATATCTACAGATAGCTGAGCTATAGCTTCATCTCTGAACTTGCCCACTTCTTCACAAATTTTCATAAGATTGGCATCAGCATTCTTGTCCAAATGGATCTGATTATATACAACAGTTTCTTGCTGATTTCTCAGTTCTCCTATGCTTGAGATAGTGTGATCTATGGCCTTGCCACTAGCTGGAACAATCTTTTTAGTTCATCAGTATTTGCCTGGATTTCTGCAAAGCCTCTACTCATCTCTTGTTCAAGAGTAGTGACTTTGTTATTGACTGATGCTAGAGATTCATCAAAATAGTTTCTCTGTGCAAGGAGCAACTGTGCAATCTGACTTACCAAATCTGAAGAAGAGGGTGCTGAGGGTGGTGCAGGAATTGAAGGAGCAGGAGGAGGAGCAGTCAAGGAGGAATTTTTGTTAGGACCACTGAGCTGACAGCCCTTTTGAAGGGTTCTATTACAACAGCTTCTCCTGGATTGAGGAAGGATGGCAGGGAGAAATCAAAGTCCTCAGAGGTGCCTCCACAGATCTGGAGACATTTCCTCATCATCAGACAAGATAACATGATCAGATTTGGTTGGCTCACTATCAGCAGACTTGGCAGGAGACTGTAATGGAGATTTGGTAGGAGACTTGGCAGCTGAAACATTCTGAAAAAGAGGATCATCTGAGCTTAGCTCATCAATGAATCTGTTGATGTCTTCAGCTGTAGACAGTAGGTGAGCTGTATCTGAAATTTCAGATTCAGGAATTGCTTGATTGATGATTGAAGCTGAGCTGGAGTAGGAGAAACTGGAGGAGTAGCAACTTTGACTTCTTCTTGTGCTGGAATCACTGATTCAGAAGAAACTTTAAGCTGAGAAAGAGAAGAGGCAGGCTCCCCCTCAACTAAGGCACCAGAGGTAGCAATAGTTTGATGTAGAGGAGGAGATGGGATCCTGTCTTCAGGTAAGCTGCTGTCTTGTTGTAGTTCTGAGATGGCATCAGCCTTTGAGGCTTGGGCAGGGTTCAGGATCTTGAGGTCATACCTCTGAATGGAAGAGATAGAAACTTTCTTCATGTGGTGAAGAGGAGTCCCTTTAGAGAAGTCAAACACTGTAGGATTGATCTCATGGAGGAGGAGGGAGATAATCCTAGCAAAACTGGGATGTTTGACGCTTTCTCGGATCTTATCCAGTATCATCATTCCGAATTGGAATTTCTTCCTGCAGACAATAGCTTGCATAACGTCGAATAGATTCTGGGATACATCTCTAATGGAGTAAGTCTTGCACCATAGGATTTTGGCAATGATGTGAACGAGAAACTTCCCTTCTGAATTGAACAAGGATCAATTCAAGGTTGCACCTCCACCTTCAGGATCTCGACCACAGAATAGAGAGGTGCGGTCGGCATCTGCCTTGTCTAAGTCATCTTTTTCGTCGACCACTGGCATCCGAAGCAGAGTGGCGACTGAGGTTTTATCTAACCGAATTTCAACTCCCCTTACCTTGGATTTCAGAACGGTGCCATTGTGTCTAACCTTCAGATTTTTGTAGAACTCTTCAACATCAGGAAGCAAGAGGCGGCAGGGTTCTTGAAGAACGAAGGTCAATCCGGCCGTATCCAGGAGAATCAGTAGGTTCTTGAAGTCATCCGAAATATCTTCAATGCCATCTGTCACTAATTCAGAGCCGATTCCAAACTTGGAGGAGGGAGGAGCCATCAGCGATTCGGAAAACTTGCAGCGAAGGAAGACGAAGAACAGGAGTCGGGAATACGAAAAGTCGGCGGCTACTCGAGTGAATGAGAAGTGGAAAGGACTTTTTCGTTTTGAATATATATATAAATAATCCTAATTAGGTTTAGAGAGAATTAAGTATAATGACATACCTGAACGAGGCGGCAATTTGCTGGGTGCGAGTAGAAATTTTGAAAATCAAAAGGAATCCGAGTACTCGAGTAGAAGATGACAGCATACACGAGTATGAGGTTTAGTATACTCGAGTGCGCACAACATACACGAGTAATCAATAATTCATACTTGAGTATGTACCAGCATACACACGAGTATTAAAATAAAATTTTCAAAACCAACACTTATAGAAGTTCATAACGAACTTTTTTACTCGAGTATTGAAACACTTTTACTCCACAATTAACGACTGTACAAATCCTGAACCCTATAATACCTATTGCCCTAAATCTACTCTACACACAAGCTGTACTTCTCAAGCCCATTACTTCTTCACAATTCCCATCACGTTGTTACCCAGAACTCCTCCCCAGCTTCAAAAACAACAACTCTC